>CM060841.1:29165000-29470000 GCA_030762175.1 Metallyticus violacea | reverse complement strand
AACTGACCACCGTCGATTTTGCACCTCTTTAAAACACTATAGTCACTTATTATAGCTTACGTTAAGTAATACTGGCTAGTTCCTGGCAGATTTTTTGTCTCAATTCTTCCAGGGTATGTGGATTTGTCTTATATACGGTATTTATAAATTTACCCCAGAGATAAAAGTCGCAAGGGATTAGGTCGGGGGCCGAGGATACCAAAAATCCTTACCTCGGTAATATCTTTATTAATCTGAAACGCTCTTTTAATTTCTCTCTTCGAAATATTTGCTGTTTGAGCTGTGTGGCAGTCTTGTTGACAAAAGGCGAAATAGCGCTGCCTGTTTGTCAGTTCTTCTAGAAAAGGGGGGGGGGGGTAAACTTGTATTCCAATGTATGGAGGCTTTGCATAACATTGAACTGTTGAAAAAAAAAATGGTTCTATAATTCTTTCTTCGTTTAAGGCACAACACACATAATTACTTGTTATGGAGGGGCACTTCATGAACTATTATCAGGTTTCTCTTCACCACAATAACAATTCTTTTGAAATATATTATAAATATTATGAATTGTTGTAAGGCCTGGAACTTCTACACTGGGAAACCTCTCTTGAAATCATCTTTGAACTTGATGAGCTGACTGAGTTAACACATATTAATCATAAATAAAAACACATAGTGTCATAGTAAACGTGTATGTGCTATAATTCACTTCGAAATTAAATATAGAACAAGACACCAATAATTAAAATGAACTGAACCATTATCACAACCACAAACAGAAGCTAGAGTGTCCTTGTTTCAGTCAACAGCGGGAAACACGTGCTTAAGCTCAGGGAAAAGTAGCGCAAGTTGGTTCATAGTTGCTTGGATCGCTCCGTATATGGGGTGATAAGAGTATGACAAGCAAGGACTGTAGTGAAAATAAATAAAAACGCAGAATGTGATTTGATTGATTTTGGTCTATTTACGGACGCTCTTTAACATCTCAGGTCATCAGCGTCCCATTCAATTCAGGGTGTGAAACGGCACAGACAAAAATTTGCTCAGAGACCTCTTTTTTAGGTTTGAGATTCTTTATCTTGCAGTAAATGTATGACACAGGACCCAAGGCTTTAGTTGCCTTACGAAGGATTACGCCCGAAAATATCTATTGATCCTGGCCGGGTTTCAACCCGCGATCTTGGGTTTAGAAGCAACGCAGAAGTGATAGGATATGTGGATAATGTGCCTGTTTTTGTTAACCCATGGCTAAGGATTGGGCAATTTGTGTGGAGTAGCACAAACATATCTTTAAATGCATGAAAATTACATAATATCCCATTTAGAATTTAAATATTTTGAAATTTCAGTATAGTCTTTATCTTATGCGCAAGTACAACAATAGATTTGAAAAAAAAATAGCGTAAATAATCGAGGCAAACGAAATCTACGGAGACCTAAACAAAATTGGCAATAACAGAAACACCACAGCTTTGGGTTGTGTCCTAAAACGACTTGTTCAACATGCCGATTAAAAGCATATAATAGGTTTATAAAAAAAAATGTTGGTAATGCTTCTTTTACTCAGAGCAACATTTTGTTTCATCGATTATCGTAAGAGGAATCTCCTCCATTTCTGGAGTACATGCCAATTGTTAGTGTTTCGCTCTCAACTACCGGACCAGCCTGAAATTTACACTTAGGTTACATGGTGATACGTCCCGATTTGATTTCCTGGAGGTTAAACTTCAAAAGGTCGCACTGCATTCTTTTCTGGACAACACAAAGTGGTGCGTGTATGCTATAGATAGAACAGAGAGAGAGAAAGAGTAGAGCGGTATAGACAGAAGCAAAGAGAGCCAGTGAATGGGACAGAGAAAGAAAGAAAACTTTCCAATCAGTGATTTCGAGCGGTCACCAATGGCAGACACCGTTTCACAACCAATGTAAGCTGCTATTACAGCTTTTCAGTGGAATGTCCCTTTCATGTTTCCAAGTTTGGTAACCATGGCAACGCCCTTGCTAGCCGTGTGCGCTCGCCCAAAAGAAAATTCTCGATACAGGTTTACCAAACCGAGCCGAACTCTCTCCTCTATATTCACTGGGGGATTCTTTACAGGTGGTTGAACCCCGATAAGGGTTTCTTTTACAAACCTCAAACATCCGTTGAATTTTTTAACAAATAACTTATAGACTCTTTAGCTTATCAACACTTCACAGGAGCAACGGAGAAAAATCTATTGTACTCAACACTTTTTTTAAACGTGGCTGCATTTACATTTAGATTACAGTCATCACTTACCCCTGTGCTTCTTCAAAAACGCTAATTATTTCTATAAGGCCCCATTCACAATGAAAGTAAACATGATAAAATAAGACGTAACACGTTAACTTAGTAGTATGTAGGTATTCACAATAAAAGACGCAAACGTACGCATTAGTCAATCAAAAATAAGAACAAGCGAAGATCAATTAGCAGCTGATTGAAAATGACTGCTTCTGAGCAGAAGACAGTAGCATTTATGCATATTCAAAGTGCAGTAACTAATTTGCTTGGAGTAATATAAGCAAGAATAGCTTTCTTATAATGCAATTACTTTTTGTCAATTGACGCCATTCTGTCTACTGAATCACTGACCTTCAGCTCTCTCTACCATAACTTGCCCTTACACGGAGCATGTAAAACAAGTGCAACTCTTGCTGCTAGCTGCTGCAAGTCCCGAGCGACAGCGGGGAGCCGAACTACTGTGCGTGGCCGCAGTGTAAATGTTGCATGTATTATTTTTTTGTAAAACATAATGTAACCTATGCGTTGTCCTCCGAACTTTTAAATATAAATTGATAGGGAATTATTAGGCAAGTAAAATATTGCAATGGTGGCAAATCTGCTCTTAAAGGATATCGCAATGAATTCATACATGGCATAACCTAACGCTAACCGCGGGTAAATCCTAGAAATCGATGAACCCTGTAGTTTTTCGTAAATATAAATTGATAGGGACGGGTAAATCACTATAATGGTGGCAAATCTCCTTTGATTGCAAGAGAAAAATTCATAAACATCAATTTATAGGGCATTCTGTGCGTGGTACTATTCACTTGAAAGCCTTTCTAGCTAAGTCTGTGGAAGTCACTACCTAGCTCGGGACTTGCAGCAGCAAGGAGCAAGAGCTGTATTTGATTACCGTGCTCCGTGTAAGGATAAATACTACCACAGAACTCTACAGAGAGAGCATGTGCACAAGCGTTTAGATAAGGAAGGAAATGGACAAGATACTCAGTAAATAGGCTGTAAATGTATCTTGTACGGTTAAATTTAAATTCGAAGTACGGCTTACAGATCCACGTGCCAAATATAATATTAAATGTCTTAATAGATGTTAACAATAGCAAAGCATGTAACAATTTAATTAACCATTACTAATTTTCAAATTCAAGATAAATAATTTACACATAAATCCAATATTCACTGTTTCAAAATATGTACTTGAATACTTCCCGATTTGAGTTGCAAATAACTGAAACATTAATTTAATGAGAGAACGTAGCCTCTCACGACCGGAGTTGTAGGTGTAACTGTGATATTTTTCCGGGCTGTTTTGCCGTGAGTAGTGTTTAACGCCCGTTTTCACTACTGAGGCACCACAGGCGATGGACACTGATGATACATGAAATGAAATGATAAATTGGGAAAGGATATTTTTTTTTTTTTTTTTTTTTTAAGGAAGGAAGCGTTCCAGGCCTAAGTTTAGGTACCTCCCCGGCATTTGCCAGTTATGAAGACTGAAGAAAACCTGGAAAAAACCCCAGTCAGGGAGGACGGTCCTGGCGGGATTCGAACCGCAGACCTCCCGCTCACGAGTCCGTGCCTTAACGACCTCGGCCACCCGTGGCGGTTGTTTTGCCGTGGTCTGCTGGAGATGAAGATTCCAGATGTTTCGTTTGCAACTACGGCAGACATTTTCCGTGGCGTGGACGTGTTCTCCTCTCTGGTAACACCGCGTCTGAAGCTTGGCTGACAGAGTCGCTTTATTTAAACTGCCAGCGCTCCCTGCTGATTGGTCCGGACCGGGCGGCGACCTGTCAGCTGGTGGGAGGAGCCTGGGTTCTCTTGTGCTGCTCTCTTGTGCTAGGCTCGCTATGTTTTCATCATGTGTTGTATGTAGTACTTTGTTGTCGATTGTGGAAGCCAGTTACTATTTAGTTTTTGAGCTTCTTCTTTCCTGTTGAAATTGTTGGGGTGTTTGTGGATTTCGATCGCTTCTTGCTGTAGTCTTGCATGGTAATGTGTCATAGAAGAAAGAATGGTGTTCAGAAACTTGATGATGTGTTCCCTCCACTTCGATGGTATGTTCTGCTACCGCTGACTTATCTATCTGACCTAGAGCATTAATTTAATTTCACCTATAGCATAATCGATAACTTGGCCAATAAAACACTGTCTTCCCTCCCAAATAATCTACAGAAAACAGTTGCAATATGGAGCATAAGAACAATAAACGAGGCTAAAAACCTACTCACAATTAAAAAAAGAAAAAACAGTTTACTGCAAGACAGTGAAAATATTAATGCAAAGAAAATTACACGTACAACAAACAATTAGTTAGCTACCCAAGTCACTGTTCTCCTAATAAAAATGAACCTTACTCCAAACTAACCAATTTCAAAGAATTTTGCAAGTAAGCCGTACAAAGATGGAGCACCAGATCCCACTGGGCAGACGATAGCCTCGAGCAAGGGTTTGCTGATTTGGTTTATTTGTGGACGCTCTTTAACATCTCAGGTCATCAGCGTCCCGTACAATTCAGGGCGTGAAACGACCGACAAATTTTACTCAGAGCCGTTTTCTTTCAGGCTTGAACTCGAGCAAGGGAAAGACCGGAGTCCAAACATAGATTGTTTGGGGCAGAGGATACTAGGTATTTCAGCCTTGCTCACGACTGGCCGTTTGTGCCTACGCTCTCAGTGGGTGCGGAACGGGAAAGAGGAATGAGGTGAGGAAGACACTGGGTTGCAGGATCTAGGGGCGGTGAGGCAAAGACATTGAATGTCTCTAACATTGTTTCCAGATAGAACACCGAATACCGGAGGAATTTTCATCCAGGGAATTCGAGTACCATAAGGGGTGTTTTAATTCTAGTGGCCGGGGTAGAAATCTTTCCAAAGCACAACCCACCCTCACACCGCACCAGCCCAGCTCGCTCTTCCACTTGCGACCTATAAGAATCGATAAAATGAGAGAGCGGAAAATTCACGGAAAGGAAAATCAATTCCAGCATGTGGTTAAGCGACCGAACTACGAAAACATCAAGTTCAGAATGGCCGGCACCAGGGGATTTTAACACGGGACCTTCCGAATGGGAGTATCAAGAGTTGTCGTCTGAGCCAATCCGCTCGGTTAAAAACACTGGTCTGCACTTGCGCAGGAAGGTCCTCCCTGTTCTACTGATAAACTGATAAGTGAGATAAATACACGAACATTCCTTCCTTCAAAGAACTAATCATAACACATCTTGTATTTCTTACCCAGCCTCTTCAAGAAATGAACTTAAGTCATCAGCTCTTAAACCTCAAAGTATATTTTTTCTCCTCTCATTTGATCTACTGCTTGTTCCACCATGTAGGACTGTCCATATTCCTTATAGGCTTACTCTAGCACCGATTATTAATTTCTTGTTGTTTCAATTTTATTTAAAATGTGCTGCAGTTTAGTTAATGAACAAATAAATCACATTAATAGCCTTTTCAGCTGTTCATATGCATAAGCGAAAATAGTAATGAGAGAAAGAATATACTGCTTATATGTTACAGATAAATTGAGGATTATGGGAATCAATCACAACAAATCAGACATACAAAGGTGTTAAAATTGTACATTTTCTTCTTCTTTTTTCTAGATTATCACAAGTAGATAGACTTGTAAGAACCAATGATTACTGCTGGTCTGTAACAGTTTAACTTGAAATAAGCACCAGTTATTCAAAATGATTTTTTTGAATGATTTATTTATGGACGCTCTAACAGTTCAGGTCATCAGCGTCCCATTCAACTCAGGGCGTGAAACGGACGACACATTTTGCTCAGAGGCCTCTCTTTCAGGCTTGAGGTTCTTTTTTGTGCCGTAAATGTACGACACGGGACCCACGGCTTTACTTCCCTTCCGAAGGAAGCCATACTTAGGATTTTTACGCACCGAAAAAATCCATCGGTCCTGGCCGGGTTCGAACCCGCGATCTTGAGTTTAGGAGATTCAAAATGATGCTGACCAAAAAAACAGGACTTTTGGAATATATGAAAACGTTTGTTACCACGATTCAACGCCATTTTCAGCGACAGTTTGGGGTTGATCCACCTGATTAGAACTGTATTAATCGTCGGCATACGCAATTCCTTTGTTGGCATTAGAAGGGGCTTGTTGTTTCGATTGTAGGAAAAAACGGATATCGATTCTGTCACTTCACGAGGGGTGCACGTATTGGTTGTTTGTAAAATAAGGGAAAAGACTTAAGAAAGATTACATTATATCTGGTATAAAAAGGACACCATATCACAACATGGGGTCGAAGAATATTTTTTCAAAAAAGTGGCTTTATTTACGCACAGGTCAAGTACCGATAAATAAGATAAAAAGAATGCATTTTAGATGTCATAATAATTCAGAAAACTTTACAACAGGAACTTAAAAGTTATCTCTCGCAATAAACATGAATAAGCTATAGAGGGTGCCAAAATGTATACATACTTCAAGCAAAGAAAAAACCGTGTTAACATAACAAAACTGAATTCACACAAACAGAAAATGATGAGCACTAATCATCTTAGACTTTTACAGTTACAACGGTTGCTCCAAATGCCCAAAATCGGCGTCGATACACTTCTGAATACGTTGAACTACTGATTGAGCAACGTTTGCGAAAGTGTCCTCAGCGATTGCAGCACATTCCGTTTCAATTTCTTCCCGAAGTGCTGTCAGTGTAGCTGGTTTTCCACGGTATACAACATCCTTAAGAGTTCCCCATAGGTACGAGTAGAAGTCCAACGAAGTTAGATCTGGAGAATCTGTTCCGTACACACGTCTCCATTGCCTTTGACTTCAACAACATTCTCGGTTTTCCAATACCACTTCAAAATTGCTTTCCGCTGTTCAAACGATAAACTTGGCTCCATTTTGTTGTAACAATGTTATCATAATGTATGTGAATCACATATGTTTACAGAACATCATAACGATAATCTTGGCTTTATTTGTTCATTGTCGATTTACCTGTCACATAACGTAATGTGAGTCGCATCTGTTTACAGAACATCATACTATACATTACTGTTGTTTTTCGGTTCAACTTTGAAATATATTAAATAGATGTCTACTGTGAAAATGTGTATACATTTTTTGGCACCTTCAGTATAAGCTCACATGCTCTCAAAGAGCTACACATATGTACATCAGACTACACTGATAAAGTCGTTCGGGCTTCCTGTATAATTATATTCCCTAAGAACTAAAATATACACTAATTCGAGCATATTTGTAAATTAACAGTATACGGCGAATCTTATGAAATGAACCCAAACATTTGTATTAAAATCCAGAAGGTATGAGATTTTCAAAAAACATGCCTTTAGTTATAACACAGATTTTCTAGAAGGGGCTGACGCATTCTGTCAGACACGTGTCGAAGCGTTGGGGCATGTTTTTGCAATTTAATGTTCTGAATGTCATTCCTAGCCACGGATGGCCGAAGTAGTTAAGGCGCGTACTCGTGAACGGGAGGGTTCGATTCCCAAAAGGACCGTCATGCTTGACTGAGCTTTTTTCCAAGTTTTCCTCAGTTCTCATAAATGACAAATTCCGGGACAAACTTAGCCTTCCTTTGAAATAATCATTTCATCTTATGTTTTATCAGTGTCCCGACTGTGGTGCCTCAGCAGTAGAAACAGGCGTTAAACCCTACAAAAAAATCGTTCCTAATGTTACCCTCTTAGGCATCAGTTGTGCAGGGTTTGTTATGACACACTTTTCTTAAGACAATTCCACAAAAATGTTGCTAAGAGGAGATGACCGTGGTGGTTCACATCTTCTTGGAGATGGCACGGTCCATAAAAACACCTGTGGCTAGTCGCCTTAGACTTAACGTGAAATGTCGCCCCATTTTGCTGGAAAACCTGTGTTCAAATCAAGTTGTTCTACAGTTTTTGTGAACATTTCCGCAGACATGCACTTTCAAGAGATGTAAGCTCGCTTTAGTTGATTTTATTCAATATATTTCTGGTTTTTAAATATTGCCGGAGATTTCCTCCCCTTTATTAATATTGATTTTTATTTGCTTGTCTGTTATATCAACAGTGCAACAACATGAAATTGATTTCATAAGAGGGGATTAGAATCGATGCTACTTTGGAGAGAGGCAGGAAAATTAAAGAGATGTGGTCTAACCGGGAGCTGAGCTCCTATCCCACCTGGCACAGACCTGCATGTTTGATTTATAAGTGTCATTAGCAACGCACCGTACTAACTGCTGGTGCATGATCGTGGTGTCCCCGCTATTACCATGTTAGCTATACATGAATAAGCCTTTGATTCGATTTCCAATAGAGGGGTAGGCTTTGATAGGGATTGACTAACATGTACATTCTGCTAGAGTTTCGTTTCTCTGACGTCGCGAGTCCACTTTTTTTTTTTTTTTTTTTTACCTATAACACAGATTCTAAAAATTCATGGCGAGATTTCAAAACTATTTACTGGTAAAGCAATTTTTAATGGTGTTTAATGCCCGTTTTTACTACTGAGGCATCACAGGCGGTGGACACTGATGACAATATGAGATAAAATGATATATTTAGAAAGGATTTTGTAAGGAAGGAAACGTTACAGGCCTAAGTTTAGGGCACCTCCCCGGCATTTGCCATTTATGAGGACTGAGGAAAACCTGGAAAATACTCAGTCAGGGAGGACGGCCCTGACCTACCGCTCACGAGTCCGCTTCTTAACGACCTCGCCACCAGTGCGGCGGGTATAACAATGAATATTTAACAATTAATGCAAAACGAGAGATACATTTATAAGACATTTTTACTTATTTAGTGCAATTTGTTGTGGTTTCTAATTTGTTGCCCCACTTATATCTAACTGCTTGGATTAAATTTGTAAGGAAGGAGGAGGGCATTTTGATTTCTCAGTTTTGCTCAAGGCTGGCCGTTTGTATTTATGTCCCAGTGGGGGTGCCTTCGGTAGGAAGAGATGAAGTGAAGGAGACAATATGGCCTGAATCCAAGGATGACGAGGCCCGGATAGAACACTTCGATGCCAATGGAGTCCCCCCATCCAAGGAGTTTAAGGTCCTCAAAGGGCCACTTCCATTCTAGACGCCAGGGCGAAATCTTTCCAAAGCGCAAGGCACCATTCACACAACCAGAGCAACAGTGTAACTTTCCTGGCACTATAGTATCTGTCACAGAACCAATGGATATAAATGAGATAAATGGGAGAAAGAAAAATAATTGCGGATATAAAAGATCCATTCCAGCATTAGCCTAAGCAACCAAGGGAAATCACGAAAAATTGCGAGATCAGGAACACCGGCTTCAAGACATTTGGACTCGGGACCTCCTGATTGCGCATCTCAACCGGTACCACCTGTACTACCCATTGGATACATATAATTTAAATTCCAGATCTTACCACAAACGATAGGACATATCAGGTGCGACAGTTCGAACAGATTCTCTATGCAGTAAGTATTTATTTCAATATTTACTGAATGGCTTGCGGATACATAAATTACAACTTAACCAGAGCACGGGCCTACCCAGACCGTTTATGCTCCTATTTACAGATATGAAATGCTGAGAAAACAGAAACAATCCAAACACCAAGAAATACACAGAATTATATATACACAAACATTATGAAATAATCCTCCCCTCCCCCATCATATAGGACAAAATAAATAATAATATCACTGGTAGGAACGTCCTGCACATTTACTTGATTATCCTCAGAATTAAAACACTAACTACAATCGTAGTGCCCATTTCATTCCATCCAATACTTCCAGTGGAAATATCTTATACAGCAACTCATCAACAACATAGCCATATTGTGGAGGAAGTACGTCTTGTAGAAAGATAACACCTTTATCTTCAATTTATGCCATTGCATACAATTCCAACATATCAAGAGAGCTGCGTGACATTTTCACTTTCGAGCTGTCAGGTTCATCAACCCATATCCTGATGTTTTGTCAATGAACATGAGCAGGTACTGAACAGTAGCCGCATTAGTAGTCACGGAACCCGATCTTCTGTGAGAGCTTTTTCCATTCCCATCTCATCAAACATCCTATATAGAAAAATAGCATCTTTTGTGCTTATCAATTAGAGATTGATGGCCTATGGTCAGTGCGATTTGTAAGCCGCAAAAGGGGACATTCCTGAACTGTTGTCATGAAGAAGACGCACAACAACACTCACCTTTCCTCGCCTTTTCTCTTTGATGGAAGCATGTAATCTGTGCAGTAGGCCAGCATAGTACTCCCCATTTACTGTGGTGTTCCTCTCCTAATGAATAGTATTCCTTCACAGTCCCAAAAGATTGTAGCCATGATCTTCTTGGTTGACTGAATGACCTTGACCTTTAGAGGCGGTGCTTCGCCAGGTTTACGCCCCTCCATTGATTTTCTTTTGAACTAGAGATCATAGCAGAGAACCATTTCATCTATTTCAGGAGATTTCATCTCCTGTAGCAATGGTTTGCAGTACTTCTTTCTTGTTGCCACGCAGGGCTCCAAAAATGTTTAACAACAGATGACTCGTTGCTGCTTTTGGACTGAGAAAAGAAGTGTAGGCACCCATCTTGCATTAACCTTATTCATGTTTAATTATTCATGAATAATTCAAAGGACCGTTATTTTAGAAAGGCCCAAACTCGTTGCTATTTCTGTAACTTTGAACCGCCGATCATCCATAATTTCTCCTTCCACAAGAGCAATGTTATCAGGAGTGAGCACCTCCAAGGGCAGACCTGCACGCTCTTCATTTTCAATGCTTTCTCGATCAATTCGAAAAAGTTGGGCCCATTGTTTTACAGTAGAATATGAGGGGCATGCTGTTTAATCTCATTTGGAGTAAGTCCTTCTTTTGTGAAGAACTTAAGAACAGTTAGACACTCCATTTTTTGAACATGTCACAACATTCTACACATAGCCTTCTTTATGCAACTGTATGTGAACGACTAAACAATGCGGAGCGGAAGTTACAGCTGCAATTATTTACTTGACAGATAAGGTATGACACCAGATAAGAGTTTTGTGAAGGCCATAATCCTTATCGGCGAGGCCGGAAACTTAGGGACCTACCCTCGTAAATCATTAAATAGTTATGAGTGAATTTCATTAGAGTAATTATAGCAAGTAATTTCATTCCTTATTATAGTCATGAGTGTAATGCATTTTATTTCCTGTATAAGTGTTGAATTATTGTGTGTAAAATGTCATTTTCTCGCAAGTGTGTAGAAAGCTACCCCAGCCATAAGATCTGGCCTGGGAATCTCTGTGGCCTAGTGTAACAATATTTGTAAAGATGACCAAAGCAAACCGTTGTTTTCTGGAGAAATTTCTAAAGGAGAATCCTTGAGTAAGATGTTTATTTATATTTTGTTAGATAATTGTAAAGCAGGGTAAGCATAACAAAACATATGGCAACTACAGGGAGAGAATACAGACCGATAACCTCTTCAAGGGATGAAACTAGCAGCTTGAGTTGATATCTACATGTAAAAAGTCACGTAGGCATTGTTTATTTGGTCTTTTAATTTTGCAGCCCGCATTCCGTTTTGCAAGAGTATTCAGCGGGGCATTATCAATGGAAGAGCTTTCTCAGTTCAGTTAAGTTAGTGAAAAGCTGTAGTCAGTTTTGGAACAGTTTTCAGTGTGGGGCGTTATCAGCGTGGAAAATATTTCCGTTCAGTGGAAGAGCTTTATTAGTTGAGTTCAGGATTAGTTTATTTCAGGATCAGTCTTTATCAAATTAACAAACATCAGAGTGATCGTCACAGTTAGTGCGAAAGTGGCATATATTCTCCTGAAAATAACGGCAGTACATTTTTATGTGCAATAGTTTATGAACAATAAATTGTGTTTCATCTCCGATAACGAGAAATCCTACCAATCTCCATATACTCTTTCTCCTATGGTCATAGGACCATAAAAGTATCCAGCAGCAGAGTCTCAACAGTCGTGGCAAAATATAAGTCGACAGAAACCAATCGGCGCAGAGGACCAAACTTTTACCCCTGAGATCTCAATCTTTAATCCAACTAATTAATGAAATCAAATTAATTTTTTTTCCAAACCTTTCCCTGCTTATTTAAAACCGTTGCAATTTATTAGTTCGAATATTACAATATATAAGAACGGTAGGTATCCAACACTTATTACTAAAGAGCCTTACCATTGGTAATATCAGAAGGAAAGTGAAAAGTGGAAAAAAATATTTAGCATTGAGTATACAGAACACTCCCAGGTAACATTGCGGGGAACAGGAAAAAGTTGTAGCTTAGTCTGAGCAATTCTTTCCACTCCAAAAAGCAAAGAACAAGCGAATTAAATCCTAAAATTAAGAGGTAGTAGAGAGATTAACAAGGTTTAACTCACAATTAAAAGACACTATATAATCTACAAAGAACAAGCAGCACCTAAAGTGAGCATATTATGCTCATGCTCGAAAGGGTGGCACAACATAAAAATAGTGCACCGTAAAATATTTAATTTTATCAACAGAGAAACATAATGGTTTAAAGGACATCATATGTAGAAGATATTCATTTCACAAGGTGGAGCATTGCCACTTTCAAAAGTTTTTGTGGAAATAGTTCCAAATATTGCAGACTTCATCAGAAAAAAAATGTAATATTCGGCCAACTGTTCGATCCTCATTACCCTAGATTTACAGCTACAGGCAGTTCCAACAAAACCCCGCTATAACCAACTGGAGAACAACGGGGAAAAAAGTATGACTTATGCATTGGGAGATGTATATTAGCTTTAACTTTGTCCGGAAAGACAGCCTCTGTAATACAAAAGTGGAAATAATGGCTACAATATGCATGCTGAAAAGTTTCATTGCCTGCGAGAATGAATAAAACAGATTTTATAACTAGTACTTCATTATTTTATTTGACACAAAATCCTTTACGCACATCACCCCTTCGGCGAGCTTTTTGGTAGTCCCAGAACCTCTCTACGAAACATTCTATATATCACATCAACCTCAGTACATACCTTTGACACATTCCGTAATTACTACTTCATATAACATCTTTCACTCAAAAGTATTCCCCCCTGATGAAATACAGCTACTCCAACGATTTATCCATTGCTCAAAATATTGCTTAAATCTGTCTGTTTAGAATGCCCATGACAACACTGTTCACTCCCGGAAAGAGGTGACAGTAGCACAGTGCCAGGTCAGGAGAACGCTCAATTCTGTGATGACGTGTTAAGTTATGTCGTCCTGGTGTAAGACCCATCCCGTTCTGTTAAGATTTGGTCGCTTTTCGGCTATTGTTATCTTCATTTGCCTATTCTGCACATAACAACGGTCATAATACTGCATTATACTGAAAATCTCTGCAATTGTTATAAGACAAAAAATAAGGTCAATTATGTTTCCAAAGGCTTCAGTTTTTGAAGTTAAGGGTCGGAGGGGGAGAATCATAAAGCTCTGCTAACTCGTCTTGAATCGGATAATCACTGGAAGACTTGTGTTCTGCCAAATGCTTGTTGCATCATTTTCAAGGTATGGTAGGATTTTTTAGAATATAAAACTTAATTGCCATATAAGAAAACACGACTTCTCGTATTGCATTATTGAGCTAAAAATGTTGTAATGTAATAACTTTTCGAAATAAATTATCAAATTATTATTTATTATGAAAAACTGCCGGAAACTCTGTGAATATTTTTGTTTTATAGCCTATAAACTGCAAACAAATCATAAATTCTGTATAAATTTATATTAATCTTTTTCAGAGTAATGTATTATAGAACATTAATTATCTATAACTTATAAGGAACTGATTTGGATATTATTACGGATGGAATGCATATTATAATATTCCATATTTGGACCACCTCCGTGATCCAGAGATAGTGTTTGTGACTATGTATCCTAAAGTTTTGGTTTCGATTCCCGATTATGGCAAGCTGTCTGGATAATTTTTTTTTCAGGATTGTTTCCTTACCCTGAAAAAGTGAATACCAGATAGTTCTAAGGTGCCAAAGACTTTGATTTCATTTGCATCATTATTTATTCTTTTCATTCTTACAGACTACGAGAGCATGTCCATAAGTTTCTGACCTAACCATTTTCTAGGTATGATAAAGACAAACAAAACCATATTTAACTATTCAATATAGTTACCCTTTATTGCAATATACTTCTAACACCTTTGAATTAACATGTCAATCCCCCCCCCCCAAATAGCCCGAAGTCTTGTCTGAAAAATGGCCATAAACAACATACATCACATCTCCGCCATACTTAAATTTCCCTCCTCGAAGGTACTTTTTGAGTTTTGAGAAGAGGAAATAGTCACTGGGAGTAGATCTGGGCGGTAGGGGGGATGGTCGATCTCTTTGAAGTCACATTTCTTCACATTTTCCTTTGCAACAAAAGCTGTGTGTACAGGCGCGTTGTCGTGAAGAAGGCGCAAATCACCACTCAGCTATCCTTGCCGTTTCTCTTTGATGGAAGCACGTAGTCTGTGCAATAGGCCAGCATAATACTCTCCATTTACTGTGGTGTTCCTCTCCTTGAAGTCAATGAAGAGTATTCCTTCACAGGCCCAGAAGATTGTGGTCATGATCTTCTTGGTTGAGTGAGTGACCTTGGCCTTTAGAGGTGGTGCTTCGCCACACCACTCCATTGATTCGCGTTTGGACAAGGGATTATAGTACAGAACCATTGTTTCATCTCCTGTAACACTTTTTTGAGAACCTCTCTCTCGCTGCAACGACAGAGCTCCAAAAATGTCTGATAACAGACGAATCGTTGCTGCTTTTGGACATAAGATAGAAGTCTATGAACCCATCTTGCACTAACCTTATTCATGTTTAAACGTTCATGAATAATTCGAAGGACCATTATTTTAGAAAGGGCCAACCTTGCTGCTATTTTTATAATTTTGAGCCGCCGTTCTTCCATAATTTCTCTTTCCACAAGAGCGATATTTTCAGAAGTGAGCACCTCCAAGGGCCGACTTGAACGCTTTTCGTCTTCAATGCCTTCTCGACCCATTCGAAAATGTTAGGCCCATTCTTTTACGGCAGAATATGAGGGGAATGCTTCCACATATACATCGTCCAATCGCTGTTTAATTGCTTTTGGTGTAAGTCTTTCTTTTGTGAAGAGCTTAATAACAGCTCGAAACTCCATTTTGAACGTGTCACAATCTTCTACACATAGCCTTCTTTATGCAACTATATCTGAACAACTGAACATACCGGAGCGGAAGTTGCAGCTGCAATTATTTACTTAATAGATAAGGTATGATACCAAATAAGTATTTTGTGAAGGCGATAGTCCTTGTCGACGAGGTCGAAAATTTATAGAACCTACCCTCGTATATATCCCTTCCCAGTGAGAGAAAGTTGCATTACAGATGAAAACAAAGTTATCCTATCTTTTTTGGGGGGGGGTTTGAAAATATATTACGCACTTTCTCGTTCTGCTGAGTTATTCATTAATATATATATATATATATATATATATATACACTTAAGGCGATGTGTTATTTTAATGTATGCATGAGTATATATGCTATAAGTATTTCGTATTTATTGTGTTACTGTTGATTGGTTTATTTACGGGGTATCTTTAACATCTCAGGTCATCAGCGTTCCATTTAATTCAGGGTGTGAAACAGCCGATAAATTTTGCTCCTCATCTTTTTCTCTTCAGCTTCTTTTACGTGTCGTAAATCTATAACACGGGACTCACGGCTTTACTTCCCTTTCGAAGTAAGCCATACTTACGATTTTTATCCCTGATAAAATTCATCGACCCTGTACGGGATCGAACCCGCGATCTTGGGTCTACAAGTCTACGAGGCAAGTATGGTTACCACTAGACTACCAGGACTTACGTTTTTATTGTGTGTACCATACTGGTCTACTTTTTATCATCTTTTTGCTATTCTGATATACTAAGATAATGTCTTTCTAGCAAGTTTAGAGGGCATAAAATATAAAATCGATATGTGATTGTATGTGTGCACAGTGTAAGTTAGAAATATAACATCAAGATGGTAATGGCTAGTGGTGTAAATGTCCAAAATAAATTTTATGTAAAAACTTGACTTTTGGATCTTGTGGAAGCTATCCAACCAGAAATTTATGAACACAGAAGGAAGCAGAAAAATCCAGCACTACACTGTCATTCACACAGAATAAAACCTGCATAAGGGAACAAAGAAAAATAAAGCAACAGTGTAAGAAAAGAACAAAACTCAAAAGAAAAGCAGCATGATGAAAATGCACGAAGAGTTGTTCAGGAGCAGAAATAGATAACATAATGTGGTGAAGGGGAAATATAATTAATATGTGGTGTCAAAAATTCACTTAAACTTTCAAAGTTCTATGTCCCTAACTTTTGTTTTTTTAACTCAATACCAACTTTTATGCTAAGTATTAATAGTTCCCAATGTAATATTACAGTAGGTGGTTACAATATATCTTCATTTTTCTATGCATTAATATAATCGGCAATATTATTTATTATAATGTACGCTTTTTAGAAAAAAAAGTATAATATTGAATTTTCAAAAATAATTTAAGTAACTAAGGAAAGCATTTCGTTATTTAGATGCATAGAACTGTTACACTGTTTCTAATGAATACAACAGGCAAGTAAGAGTTAGAAAACTGAAATATTGAGGTAAAATGTGTATACTCGTAACCCTAAAAATTATCAAAAGGTTTATTAAAAAAACCAGTAAAATCTGGAACTTAAAATTCTCATTTTTGTAATATTTATATAATACAAAACATGTCAAATTTGGTTGCAATAGACTCATAGGAAAAAGATGCGATTTTCTATGGAGTGCTCCCTTAAATGTCTGTTTAGTTCCTGCGGTATGGTAGCTTTGTAGGTCGAGTAGCGCTAAGGAAACAGCTGAGCAACGACGAGCGATTGTAGCCTCAGAAGATAGAGCGACACAAAACGCAATGTTATTCGTGTCACAGATAACCATCAGTTTAGCATGACTGAAGACTGTTGGATGGAATAAGAGAAGACCTTCACCCTCGTAATTCGAGCATTAGAGTTCATACGATGCCACACGCACGCTATGGTATCGATTCTCGAGTGTTGTTGAGTTCAATATCGATTCTAAGCTGTCAGCCATACATTCATGTAACACGAGAGCTATGGATACACCAAAATGAAAATATTCAGACTTATGTGAAGCTGGTAACCCTGAAGGTAGAAAGTGAAGAGACGGTTTTTTTAATAGCGGTTGGAAATACAAATTTTATACGAGAGTAGTAGTAGAAAGAAATAATCCTTCCTCTGGATATTTTTATTGGTGTATCCCTTTGTCAAATCAATACAGCTGCTTTGAGCCATGATTATATTGAAGTGTCTTCGAGGAAGGTATCAGTAGGACCTAGAAAAAACTACTATATTTTCACATCTACTAAACAACACGACTAAAAATTGCCATTAATATAAGTTATGTATAGCTACATGGGTTATCAGCAAATTGCTTTGTTTTATTGAATTTGAGGCCCGCATATATAAGCATTTATAGTTAATTAGTGAAAAAGAATTAATACTTCGCTTCCTATACAAAATTCCTGACTTTCTTCAAATTACTGGCGGAATTCATTGTGAAGAGCTTTTGATATAAATTATTTAATTACCTACACAGCTTTTCGTTTCAAAATTGCCTGTTTTAACAACCATCTTTTTTTAAAATTAATTTAAATAAAAAGGCACATTAATTTAGATATTGAGGGAGGTGTTTGAAACCAATGTTGATTACATTTAGGTTTCACAGCTTTACCTCTTGCCATCCCCACTTTGAAATTTCAAATGACTGCTCTACTGTGTAATATTTAAAATTTAAAGAGGATTTAATTGCTATCGAACCTATTCTGTATATCAATGCTTGCAACCTGGATTATTGTTATATCTATTATTTGAATTTGGACAGACTTTGTTCATCCTTGTACAACGATTTGAAACAAATTATTACAAACACCTTACACGCCTAGTAATTTATGGCATAATTCAAATATTAACAACAATCTAGATCACCAGGCAAAGATAGAAACAAAAACATAATAATAAGCTAATACTCTTTAAAATTAAAAACTTTAAGGTGAGAGTATATTTGAAATTTTAAAGTGGGGATGACTGGGGTGGGGAGATGAAACGTAAACATTGGTTTTCAACTTCCTCCTCAATATATACCAATTTTATTAAAACTAAATTTATTTACAATAGGTCCCGGGCTTCAAGAAAATGTCAGCCAAGGCCGGTTCCTCTCCCCATTCACGGCCGCGTGCCGTCCTTGAACTTCCGAGCAACTACCAGTCTACATTCATTCGCGAAAATGCCGAAACAATTGACTTTTGTGTGTAATAAACACGAATCACCTCATCGCTTTCTTGAAGGATTGCCTCCTTCTAGTAGTGCAATTTACGATCTTGTGAATAAATGTGATACCACTGGTTCAGTGCAAAATCAGAAACACATGAAGATTACAGCTTCAATAGCAGACGGAAATCTTGAATGTTTGCCAACAAGTTAGCTCACTAAGTTCAGTATCTTCTGCACATACAGCAACAAAATTGTTAAAAATCAAACCTTACAAGTGTACGCATGTCTATTGTCAGGTGATCCCGTAGCATGTTTGCCTTATTGTGAGTGGTTTCTTTCATTAGTGACTGAAGGGCTAACCAACCTACAGCTTGTGTTCTTTTCAGACGAGGCTGATTTCACCAAAATTACTGTGTGAACACCCACAACACCCGCTATTGTTATTCTAAAAATTCAAGCTGTATACAAGAAACCCCTCTTTATGATAGGAAAAATTAAGTTTTAGCGCAAGACGCATAAAGTGCGTCCGGCTGTGTTCAGCTGCTAAGACGCAAAACCCTATGCAAGCGGTAAGTACATATTATGGAAGCTTTGTAGTTATTTAGATTGGTAATGTTTGAAACGACATGCACGTAATAGGTTTTATGTATATATAGAAATACAAAAATGATTGTAATTTTATAATATAATGTTAATATAATGTTCTTCTTGTTGAAATCAAACTTATAATTGTCAAGCAATATTTATATTCATACATAATATGAACTCTTCCTCTGTTCCCCCCATCATACCCTCTGTTGGATTGGCTCAGAATACCTAGCGAGATAATAAGCCTTATGCCCATGGCTGTTATGTGAAGTAATTTTAATAGCTGGAATAATATTTATAATTGACTTAAGAAGGCTATAGTGATATATGGCGTGAACGATCCTTCACGCAATGGGTTTCGCGGCGTGTGGCCGGCCGGCGAGGCTGGCTACTGTGTCGTATGTGAGTTGGCAGGAAGTTCGTAGTAAATATAGTGCGGTTTTCGCGTAAGGTATTTCTAATATACATAAAATAAACACTTAAAAAGAAAAGTAAACTACTCACGTATATTAAGCAAAGAGATGCTGGAACTGCCTCCCTTCGTTGTTCAAGCATTTCTGACTCCTGCTTAGGAAATTGCTCATTACACAGTTCCCTCTGAGAAATGGCAGCAATTTCTTGATGAATGTTTGTTTTAAGTTCATCTAAAGTGTGTTTTGTGTTTTCCCTTATAATGCCCCTTAGAGATAAAAATCGCAAGGAGGTTAAATCGGGGGAACCAGGAAATTCCTCTTGAAATAATATCCTTACGGCACGCGCTGATTCTGTACGCACGTATGAATCATATATGAATACTCTTTGGGGAATAGAATACTTGTATTACCCCATTTCACTTAATACACCTTCGCTCAATACACTGTATTGCATCGCCTAACAAACACGCGCTACTTGCGCAAGATTTCAACTCACACTGAGCTTCGCGGAGGGGGAATATACTCCTCACCTCCGCCGACGGAGCGCTGCCTGCCGGTCTCGCGGTTGTATCAAGCCTTGCTCGCCCAGTAGTAAGTGGGCTATGGTATGATACAAAGTTATGAGCCTTTAAAACTTCGTTTTTTGTACTCTTAATAAAGTGTTGGGGATTATTAATGATGATTACGGATAAAGTTTACATAAGCACATTTATATTTGTAAGGACGTACTATTACTGGGAAATCGTGAGAGACACCCCATAAGCAAAATATACCAGAAAATCACAGGCTTCATTTTTAGGTACAGCAGAATCTGTTGTTTACTTATTATTAAACGTTACTTAATACTTAGTTGTTTAAACTTCAAAAACTCTACTTGGTGGAAATAAATTTGAAAAGACATTAGAATTCTTTAAAAAAAAAACACATTTATATTATACTGATCTGTAGGTAGTTCTTGTGTCAAAAATGTATGATGGTGAATTTCAATTTAGTGCGTACAGGTTCCAGGAAGTTATTGAGGAATAAGGAACTGGTTCAACTCAATAAGGAGGGGGGAAGAGGAATATTCGTTTGTCTATCGTAATTTTGTTTAAATTTACAGAGAAATATACTTTTTCTGCTACAATCACGATATGTCATGCTTTAGCTAAGAGATTTCTGTTCATAAAACCAAATACAATACAGCTGCGTTACAAAAAATTAATACTTGAATTAAAACAGAATTATTTTTTTTTCTACATAAGGCGTGCAAAGTTCACGGAGGATATGAAAGTGTACGGGGAAGGGTTTCCCAAGATTTTAAAATGAATGTTTAATTTCAATATGGGAATATTAGACATGTTTCTTTAGATAATGAGTATGATTAAAACGATCCAGAATTTTGTTTCATTGCGTATTCATGTTGTGTTTAATGATATTAAAAGCAGAACCCCCAAACACACTACATATTAGAGAAAACAGTGGGTACATTAAGAAACATTACATAAATTCCTCATCTTTCGTAAATATGAATATTACTTACTATTTACTCTTCTCACGTAAATCTTCATTGAAAATAGTAAAATATTTGACAAGGAATTGGTCAAAGACTCCAAAGCAAATGCCTACTTTTGCATAGATGTGATGTAATAATCGAGTTTGCTTTTAATTACGAATTCTTGGTGCCTCCCACTCTCTCTCGCTCTCTCCCTCGTCCTCTCTCTGTTTTAATTTAAACTCGCAGAGAGCTAAAGAAGACCAAACGCTCTGAAGTTTCCAGGATTTACGGCGAACAAAAAGTAAAAAAAGGACCCCGTTTTGGGTTTCCTTCCGTTTTCGTGGCAGAGCTGCTCGCATTTGAATATTCCTTTCAGGACGGTATATCCGTTTGGTCAGCAACGGTCAGCATACCCACCGAAATGGAATACAAGAGGCTGGATATGAAATGCAACAGTTTGCACATAACCTCACATCATAAGTGTCATTGCTCAGTGTTCTAAAAGAAGTTCAGGTAACAATATCTGGAAAATTTTAAAACAAGTTATTGATAAAGTATTTCTGACACTTGTTTACGGAAAGACAATCAATTTCAGGTTTAGCTTCATGCTGATTCCAAAATTCAGATTTCGAGCATACAGGATTAGACCTAAGTATTTGCAAATATGGTGGGTTTTAAATTCATCAGGACATTCGAAAAGTAATGGCAACAACTCTGTAAACCATTGCTATTAGCGGTGATTAGTGGAATCTTATATTATGTTACAGAGCAACAACTGTTTCATAAATATGCAATATTGAATCTCAAAGGGGCCATTTTTACAAATAGTGACTCTGTTTTTGATTTGTAATAAGAAATAAAATTGTCCAACAGGTATGAGCAAAGAACTGTCATATATGAGGAGGTATAAAAAGTTCCCGGACTGGTTCCGTAGCATGTCAACAGATGGCAGTACATGGTTGCGCTCGCCTTACTAGGAAGCTGTAACCTTGAACTAGAAGTGCGCCAAGCGACATCACTGTATTTACATTGGGAGTTGTGACAGTATTTACTAGCTGCCACTCCCAAATTTAATTACAGTGATTATACTAAGTAATTTTATGTAACGTCCTTATTTTAACCATGAATGTGTTTTCATTTCTATGTCCTGCGCAGGTGTTGGATTATTGTTTGTGATGTTACTTTCTTGCAAGAATGCAGAAAGTTATCCCCAGCCATAAAATATGACCTGGGAATTTCTTTTGCCAATTGTAATACTATTTTTTAAAAGATGACTCAGGCAAACCGATATTTTCTGCAGAGAATTATAAAGCATGGTCCTTTAAAAGATCTTTATTACATTTACAGTTAGGGAGCTGCGTTTTTGTCATGTTAGCTAAAGGCGAAAGCAATAAATATACGGGGTGAAAAGACAAGCTGATAACCTCTGAAAGGAGATCGTAACGGTTCCATGTAATACGTATGGGGTTAAATGTAAGAAGTCACGTAAGCCATCAGACCAATAATATGCTAGAGAAAAAAAAAAAAATGAAGGAAACACATTATCCAATAGAGATGCGAAAATGGGAGAAAATATTCTAGATTTTTCTAAAACATATTTGAAAGAATAAAGATACTTCGTGAGACCTGCAGACTGCTATGTTTATTTAGTCTTGCCATTTTGCAGCCCGGAGTCAGTCGACCCAATTCTATAAGTTCAGTTGGTTGGAAGGATAGGCACTAGCAGTCGCTTTACATTCATTCTCCGTTCAGTTCGAGTCGGTGGGGCATTATAAGTGGAAAGGTATTCTCAGTTTAGTTCAGTTCAATCAAAGAATATCGTGAATGAGGAGTAGGTACTTGGGTCTCAGAATTGGTTGAATTTAGAGGAGTTCAGAATCAGAGTATTATAGTTATTAAAGTGCGTTAACATTATAGTGATGGTCATAGCTGTGCGAAAGTGGCACATATTCTCCAAGAAATAACGGCGGCACATTTTCAGGTGGAATTGACTATTGACAATAAAATGTGTTTCATTTCCTGTAACGAGAAATCTTGTTAATCTCCAAGACTCTTCTCCTTTGATCACAGGATCATAAAAGTATCCAACAGCACAGTCTCAACAGCCGTGGCAGTTCCGCAGTTCAGTCTGCGGAAAATATCGTGGAGAGGGAGAAGAAAAAATATACCCCTGGAATCTCAATCATTAATTCAACCAATTAATCCAACCAAATTAATTTTCTTTTTTCATATCCTTCCCTCTATCCATTACATATTAATTATTTTCTTACTGCTTCGTTAATACCGCTGCAGAGTAATGCGATCCGTATTCCTATCATCACGTGCGTGTACTGCCCTGCGATTTCGTCATGGACAGCAAGTTGGAAGAAGAGCTAACGTGAAATTTGCGTTAAATTTGAGAAATCGGCCACAGAGACATCAAACATGCTTCGACAAGCTTACGGCGATGAGGCAATTGAGCGTACGAGCGCTTCAACATTGGAAGAATGTCCCTGGAAGACCTCCCTGAAAATTGGAAAAATCAAAATTGGTAACGAGAATTGTAGGAAATCGACTCCCACGGCCTTCTTCCTTTGCCAGAAGTTGAAGACCCTGCTTAAATGCCGCTATTTCAACACTGTGAATCGCAGAAGGTTCTACACTCACAGACCATGACTTTAAGGCCTCATTCCAAAAGTGGCAGAAAAGCTAAGATTTGTATACGGCTGTCCAAGGAGATTATATCGCAGACGGTGTTCAGAATTAGATAAATGAAGTGTTTTCTTTGTGATGGAACCCCGAGTCCGCGAACTTTTTGATAGCACTTCGTACAATGAGGTTTCCAAAAGTAAGTTATTCTTGTCTTAATCTGCGCAAAAAAGAGTGGCGCTTTCGCAGGACAGAGTTCATGTTTACATCTTCCTATAATACACTTTCGTTATAATAAAGGATGCATGGTAGCATGAGTACAAAATGGTGCGTTATCTGGAAGTGTACAACGACTGAATTATGAGGATCAGTAAGGTTTCTGGGCTAAATGTCGTGATTGTATGGAGATCCATCGTGAAATTTTCAGGAGTCCAAATGCAATGTCGCATCCAACTTATTGAGATGGTGCCAGCAGTTTGGACAAAGCTGTGCAGACCTTACTGATGTTGGTCGGCAAGAAAGAAGTCAAGCACAGAAGACATTGTGCTGCAGGCAGATGCAATGCTTCAGAGCAATGTTGTGGAAATTGCATAGGTATTAGATATGTAAATAGACAGTACTCGTTTCACCCGAAATTATTTGCAGTATCTATCTGGGAATGGAAAAATCAGTGATACGCGTTTACAGAGAGAGAGTAATTATGTCAAAAATAGTGAGGCATACCCTATGTCATACTGTATTGTAATGCCTCCATCAATGAAAGTTTCTTGCATCAGAATCATCAAGAGTAACTTTCTGAATCACCCTTCTAAACCCAAGTCGTCACAGAAAAAAAAAAAAAAATCAGTGCTTAAGGACATTACAAACTTGTGAGAATGAAGTCATACCGTACCGAAATGTGCAAGCATTCCGTCAGGGAAGAGAGAACCGTGAACACAAGGCTTTGTGCTCGTAGACCCGTTAGACTTCTTCCATATTAAGACTGTAAGGGTTTTATTGGAAGAATACAGGCATGAAACTTGATACGAGGGTAGGTTCACAAGTTTCTGGCCTAACCGCTTTATAGGTATAATAAAGACAAAAACTATATTTCTCTTTTCAATATAGTTGCCCTTTATTGCAATACACTTCTCACATCTTTGAATTAAGTTTCAATCCCCCCTCCCCCAAATAGTAAGACGTCTTGTCTGCAAAATGGGCATAAACAGCATCAATCACTTCTTCGACACACCTAAATTTCCTTCCTCGAAGGTCCTTTTTGAGTTTTGATAAGAGGAAATAGTCACTGGAAGCTAGATCTGGACTGCAGGGTGCATGGTCGATCTCCTTGAAGCCACATTTCTTCACAGCTTCTTTTGCAACAAGAACTGTGTGCACAGGCGCGCTGTCGTGAAGAAGGTGCACACACCACTCAACTTTCCTCGCCTTTTCTCTTTGATGTAAGCACGCAATGTGTGCAGTAGGCCAGCATAGTACTCTCCGTTTACTGTGGTGTTCCTTTCCTTGAAATCAATGAGGCCATACTTTCACAGCCACAAAAGATTATGGTCATGATCTTCTTGGTTGCCTGAGTGACCTTGGCCTTTAGAGGTGGTGATTCGCCAGGTTAACGCCTGCACTTCATTGTTCTTTTGGACAATGAATCGTAGTAGAGGACCATAGTTTCATCTCCTGTAACAATCATTTGCAGAACTTCTCTCTCGTTGCCATGACAGAGCTCTAAAAATGCCCACAAACAGATGATTCGTTGCTGTTTTTGGACTGAGGGAAGAAGTCTGGGCAGTAATCTTACTCATGTTTAAATGTTCTTGAATTATTCGAAGGTCTATTGTTTTAGAAATGTCCAACCTTTTCTATTTCTGTAACTTTGAGCCGCCGGTATTTCATAGTTTCTCCTTCCACAAGAGCGATGTTTCCAGGGGTGAGCACCTCCAAGGACCGACCTGCACGCTCTTCGTCTTCAATGCTTTCTCGACCCATTCTTTTACTGTAGAATATAAAGGGAATGCTTCCCTATATACACCCTCCAATCGCTGTTTAATTTCATTTGGAGTAAGTCCTTCTTTTGTGAAGAACTTAATAACAGCTCGATATTCTATTTTGAACATGTCACGATCTTCTACACATAGCCTTCTTTATGTAACTATATCCGAACAACTGAACACAGCGGAGCGGAAATTGCAGCTGCAGTTATTTAATTAGCAGATAAGGTATGATACAAGATAAAGCTTTTGTGAAGGTGATAATTTTTATCAGCGAGACGGAACCTAATAGACCTGTCCTCGTATAGCAGCATCGTTTGTTTACAAAACTTTAGTAAAGAAGCCCGTCTAACTGAAGTTCGAAAGTGGCTGCGAATGAGACAGCAAGATTGCGTCTGATACGACATGAACTTGAAGATGAAGTCTTTTTTCATGAGCATTTGTAAGTATGGCTTGTTTTCGAAGATCAAAGAGCATCTGCGAGGCATTCACTTAATCAACAGTTCACATTCAAAGATCTTAAGATCGATCAGTGAAAGAGGTACCCAGAAATGTTGCTACGGATGGAGTGCATGGTTTTCCAATAGTTGGTGACGTATTTTTGACATGGAGGGCAACTATATTTGAAATATTGTATGCCAAAAGTAACCTAAAGAAATTTAGTGTTAAACGGGGAATAATTATTCATTAACATTAAATTATTAATTAAATTGTCATTATTTTTCGAATACCTGCAATATATGGTGGCGATTACAAAATAGTTATAATAATGAGGCGTTGACGCTAGTGCATTCTTAACGTATTACAGTCAGACTCATCAGCAACAGTGTGAGGGACAGATTGCTTAAAAGGTCAACCAAGCCCGTTAGTAAGATATTGATGAAGAGTAGGAGGGGGCAAGAGGATATATCTTCGCTTTGTGTGGCCTAAGGTAACGAAAACGTTACTAACTTGCCGTTACCTGGAGGGCTGAAAGCACTCTACTGCTGCAGCTGTTGCAGCTGCGCTCTTGTGCCCGAGCGGATAGCCAGACCCGAGCGATAGAGAAGAGAGCGCAACTTATTCACACGCACTTTACTTTGTAAATATAAATGGATAAGGACATGTAATGAGGGCATTATGAGGCGGGTGAAATGTTGTAACGGTGGGAAGTGTGCTATTATTCGCAACTAATTCATATACACACAATAACCTAATCTGTCGGCTAGCCTGGGGCAAATCCTAGAAACCGGTGGATCCAGTGATTTAGCGAGTAAATCACTGTAATTATGGCAAACTGCTCTAATTACAATTCGCAACTAATTCACGAGTAAATTATTCTAATTTTGGCAAATCTTCTTTAACTCCGACAGAAAAAAAACAAACAAAGCTAAAAGCAATAAATAAATAAATAAATAAACAAAATAAATAAATAAACATGGGGTTGTAGCATTCGAACCCAATATTGTACTTTCATATTCCTAGTCTAATGCTCTAACCGCCTACGCTATTGCACCGTTGATATTAAAACGTTATTGTCTAGTTAATAATGAATGAGTGTATTTATTCAAATTAACATACATATTAATAACTTTGCAACCTCCGCACGAGTTCACCGGGCCGCACCTACCTTTCATAATACACAAGGAGAACTTTATTTAAATAAATAAATACGTCATACCTCCATGCTTAACGCAGTTAAAATAATAATAATAATAATAATAATAATAATAATCATAATAATAGCTTCATATACACTTACAGAATATAGAACCCCTTCCCCCTTGTCAGTGGAATAAGTTAACACCATGCATACATACATGCATTTTTTTTAATTCAGTTTAGTTCCCCCCGTCCTAGCTAGTGGCTGTACCTTCGGTTTTCTCAGCGGTCGCTCGGATCTGGCTAGCAGCTCGGGCACAACAGCACTTGCCACCAGCAGCAGCAGTATAGTGCTTTCAGCCCTCCGGGTAATGCAAAGTGCGTCACTGCTTGGTTTGTAAGTCAGTCGAGGGAAAAACAGCAGCGAGTTTAGCATGTCAACGCATCTGTCTTGAGGGATGCCATCCAGCCATGTAACAAGGTAACATTGTAAGATTATATGGTAATGGAATAAAACGTGTTAGTTTACCTTATCGACCAATATGTGTTTTTAATTAAATTTATGCCCCACCTCTTCACCGATTACATCCCGGTAGTTATTATTTTCGTAGAATTCAAAGTAATAAGCCCATGATAATTAAAATAGATTAGGAAGAATAAGTTTTATTTGTGGTAGTTATCTAATTGTCACTGGGTAGGATGTGGCATAATTGGTGGGAAGCGCTAGGTATGATGTGCGGGGTTGTCACAATATTTTCTTGAATGTGCGTTAGAGTTGTAATACGGTATTATTTTTAAGCAGCTAAAACAACGAATGTCTAAAGGAAAAGTGAAAGAATTTTTTTGATTAGTCGATTGCGTAAATGAACCCGGGGCCCAATACGATTAAAGTTACCTCACATGCGCTCTTTTTTAGGGTAAGGAAAGCCACAGAATAAGCCTTAGAATATGGAGTAACGAGGTAGTATTTCGACATGAGTAAAATTCGGATTAAAATTAAGGAAATCTGCTACATTTATTTTTTTAGTTCCGGTACTATTGCAGCATGGCTTGTAAACAGAAAGAGAAGATTATTGTTGTTGTTGTTGTTGTTGTTGTTGTTGTTGTTGTGTGTGTATTGAAGAGAGAATGGATTGTAATTGAGTGTACAACTACCAACTACGTAACTGTTTAATTTGAAAAGGTGTAAGAATATATTAAGCTCTTAACAAATTTCTTATGATGCATAATGCTATTGCTAAACAATGTCACTGTGTTAACGTTAAGAATGATATATAATACTGCTAATCACGTTTGTTCCACTTATATATAACTACTTATACTGTACATATATATTGATCAGATGACATGGTACAATTTCGATAGATGGCTTCTTTTGCACTATTCTCCTTGCAGACGCGTTGTGAGAGATCAGAAAGAAAATAAAATATGAAATCTTTTTTAGACAGCTCATATTAAATATTTTTTTTTACAATGAGCACTCAACTTAAAAATTGCATTTTCTAACACCCAATACTATAACACTATAATATCAACTTTGCTTTAATATAGAATGCTATGATTACACATTTTATAATGTTAAAATTAGTTGCTAATTTTCACAAACTCACAGTGGTGCCATTGCGCGTGGTATTTCATAAATATGTTTCGAAGATTTATTTGCTTCGCGACCTAGAAGAAAATAACAATTCATCGTATACTATTAGCTTCTTTTAGCGTCAGAAGATGACCTTTTTAATAGCAATTCAGCAGATAATATATAAAGAAAATATAATAATTCTAAATTTTAAAGCTATCCAAAATACGTTTAAAACACTATCACCGCTGCAGTATTGCTACCATTACCCAGATATTTAGATTAACGTTTCTTCCAAGCTTCCAAGCTCCATCCATAGTGAGAAATACGTGAACTATTTCTTTAAAACAAGAAACATTTCGAAATGATTAAAGTATATCTACTTTATAATTGTAAATTTATTTATAAATATTAAGCACTTTTTATAAAATAAGTATGATGCACATGTTTAGTGCTTTTATTTTGTCAGTAATTACGAAATAAAACTCCACTAACCCCTGTATTATAAACAGCTATTATTAAGCATGGATACTTTCTTCTAAAGTTCCCGAAACTTCTTCAAGCACTAAAAAGAATTTAATCGTCACCAAGAATATGGGATATATGAAACTAACGCAACAGCACTATGGTTAATGAGTTAATAACCATAAGTGACAGACACGAATGGCCGAGGTCCTTAAGGAACAGACTCGTGAACGGTAGATCTGCGGTTAAAATTCTTTGTTATTGAAACACTTTTCAGTGTTTCAGGTTTTTCTCAACCTTATCAACAGCAAATACCCCCTTGAAACACAAAACTGCAAGAAGGCTGTCTTCAAGAGAAAGAAACCACCCGGATTATAAAATAATGTAATGTCTTAAGACGATAATTCTCGGCAAGAGCATTAAAAAAAAAAAAAAAAAAAAGAAGATATGTATTTGCTCCATAGATGTAAGAAAGCCGCATGAAAGGGATCATGCATTCAGTGTCATCTGTCAGAAAAAACTGAACGCTATGCTTATTTAGTGATCCAAATTGTACTGGAAGTGGCCACAAGTGTTACAAAATTGGAACGAAATAGATATTTTTGCTTTATTTAATTTTCATAAGGAAATTTCCTAAATATATACTTTAAATAATGTGCGTTATAACTTATGATCTGCATTTCACTATTTATGTAAAAAGTTCAAAGCAGAATTATGTACATATTATCAGAATTGCATCACCCCTATCGTATTTAGGAGAACAATTGCAATACAATCAAACACATTGCATAATCGTATTTGAGGACGGGCAGGCAGAGCGCGGCTGCGTAGCACTAGGAAAATTCAATAGTCAAGGCAGTATAGTGCATGTGCAGGTAGCAGCTTGTATGCTTCTGAGAGAGACTCGGTATAATTGTGTGTTCGTCTTTTATTCTGTGTTTGTGTGTGAACTGTGTGCTAATTGCTCTAAGTTAGTTAGCACTTACATAAATGTAGTACTTTTTATTTGTTTTATTTACGGACGCACTTTAACTATTATATGTGTGCGTGCGTGTGTGTGTGTGTGAACGGCTTTTGCAGATGAGTGGTAAGGCGGCCCGCAAAAAAACAAAAAACAAAAACAAACAAACAAACAAACAACAAAACAAAAACAAAAAACGCAGTCTATCGTGTTCCAAGAGAAGAGATTGTTCGATAACTTGTTAAAAAGTTACGAGAAACAGAATCTCTCAAAGACAAGAAACGTATTCCGTGTTCTTACGGAAGAAAAGTTAACTGAAATAAAGCAATTTCCTACGCAGAGGTCGGCAATGTATTGCCGCTGAGAGGCATCAACATCTCTTATAACACAGGTTAGTGCTTATTATCACCAGTTTTAAATACAGTATCATTTTATACTTTAAACAAAAAATAATAAAACAAAAATACTAGCCTTAAAAGCGGCAACTCTATTGCTCTTTTTCCAAATGACCCATAACTGAAATAACCTTTCTATAAAAAGGAATATCACACGTAGAAGACCGGGAAAATAACATAACGAGAGCTTTGGATGGCATAAAGCTAGTTAACACAGTCTACTTTTCGTATTACAGGCCCTGTTTTAATGTCATTAACATTCTTATAAATGAAATAAGTGTCTGAATTATTTGAAGCACTGTTGCGGAATTTTGATTCATTATTTTTTAATGATAAAGGATTTTATTTTTCTCGGCTTTTTGTGCTTTGTATATTTTTTCTTATTGCAATGTTCCCAAATTATGAAATATAAGGATCACACTTTATTGGAACACTAGAGTAAATATATTCTTAATAGTAAATTCGCAATTCCGTGTGAAATAAGAAAGAATAGTAGAGCATTTCACTTCATATTTTTAGACCTTAAAACTTTTTATAATATTGAAGCCCATAAAGACAAAGGCTTTTGTGAAATGTCACGTCCTTAGAATTAATAGTTTTATGCAAGAACTCGGCAAAGTTATCGTATTTTATTATTTTTTTATAGAGAAGGATTTTACCACCAGCAAATGATAAGAAAATGAACACAGTATTCAGATTTTTGCTCCAAGGTAAACCAGTATAGATACAAAAATAATTTCATAACTAGAAGTAGAGTGCTTACTCGCCGATACAGTTATCTCAGAGCCAGCACTTTCAAGTCAAAGTAGTACAGTTGACTTCTTTATCCTGCATTGGACGCTCTAGTATTCCAAATATAATATAAGAACTTATTTATATGGGAGTTGTTTTTGATGGAACATCAAAATAATATTGATACTTTTTTGTCACATAGAGGCAATAGCAATAAGTCATTTTTTTTAAATTCCATGGGAAAGTGAGGCGAATTAATTGTTGTTTGAATTAACTGTTTTATATTCCTGTTGAAATATCATATTAAATATGGCACGCATACAAACACACACACCTTTATGGAATGTATTATATTAGCTATAATATCAACTTTTTTTAAAATCTCTGGCACCAGTCTTTTCGGGTTCATGAGCTCTGAAACTGTTAATTTTCACAAATGCATGATGCATTTTTCGCATTAAAACAAGAAAACTAACAATTAAAAAAAAAAAGCTTACACTATATCATAGTCTCTCTCTTAAACCTGTTTATATTATTTTTCAAAGCGGTATAATTTATAAGGTTATTTGGTGTTGATTTTATGTGACTAGCGCATATGCGTGCTTGGTAAAAGTTCAAAATATCCCATTAAAAATGTTACGTAGAGAAAAGTTAGTCAGCATACACATATAAGAGACAGTGTAACATGCAACGAGAGATTTTACATCCTGATTCTACTGTAATAAACCCATCTCTCCTTAGTATTTTCGAATGTTTTCATAAGTATTCTTTTTAAATGCATATATACATAATCTACTTCAGCTATGAACATCTGAACATAAGAGGGGTTAAAACAAGACACACAGAGCTTGTAAACCAATTAGATATTCCTATCTCTACCCGGAGAAAGCATTTAATTTGAAAAGCAAGTCATTAACTACCACCATGTAGGATATACATTTACTCTGATTTGCTTTTATTATTGCAATTTAAAGGGACAAATAACAACCTTTTAAATGAGTAGACGATGCATTCATCATATTGCTTACGGCTGACACAATTCAAACAGACGCTGATGTCAATTTATTCGTGTTAGCCTCACTTTCGCCATTTTGTTGCACGTACAACCAACCCGCGTAGTCAGTTAATCCAGTTTACATACATATCATTGCAAAAGCACTGGTGCATGTGATTTTAGGATTCGCACAAATGATTGATTCTATTTTCATTCCTCAGTCTGAATAACGGAGAACCGCTTTCAGTGCGTTTACGTGCCCCGCCCCCTTATTTATTCTGTGTCGCTCCTTTGCCTACCAGTGTTTCGCAGCCCAATTTAGTTAGCTGATTCTTTGTTTACTGTCAACAGTGCGAAGACGCTTGTTTCACCGACAGTCGAACATTTGAACGTGACTTCCAGACAAAACTGTTGCTTGTGTACAAACTTAAAGCGCATTTATGAGTTTAATGCATAGGTTATAGTAATCAAGACCAATATATTTTTCTTCTTAATGTACTGAAAACATATTAGATATTAAAATAAATTTAATATGAAGAGTTTTATGGCGGTTGTAGACTGCAAACAAACATCTTTTTCAATTGAGAAATTGTAAATAAAGGGGTTTTATAGCTCTTTATAAACAAACGCGAAGTCTTTATTGTATTAAACGAAGATGACAGAAACTTTTGTCATCGAGGAAAACCCAAGGAGAACAGTTTTCTGTTATACATTAAAATTATAGCTAGAAAGACATTGACAGTTCTGTTTGGGGTGGAGTTCAAGTCTGTAGCTATGGCAGCAAATGAATTATGAGATAACGTAAATCTAAGATGAAAATTAGGTACTTAGCAAAACGAACATTGTCTGGTAAGGCGCAGAGTACACAGGCAGTGAGCGTGGAATTTAGCTTCCAACAAATCACCTTTCAAATTAGTCGTGTTTTACGAATATCTGATATGTATGCACGGTTGCAGTACTATTGGCTTTTCGCTTATGTTTGTCGTTATCGCAAACTCCTCATTCTTCTAGTCGTTTTTTTTTTTTGAGTAGTGTTTAACGCCCGTTTTTACTACTGAGGCACCACAGGCGGTGGACACTGGTGATACATGACATGAAATGATTAATTGGGAAAGGATATTTTTTTTTTTAAGGAAGGAAGCGTTCCAGGCCTAAGTTTAGGTACCTCCTCGGCATTTGCCAGTTATGAAGACTGAGGAAAACCTGGAAAAAACCCCAGTCAGGGAGGACGGTCCTGGCGGGATTCGAACCGCAGACCTCCCGCTCATGAGTCCGTGCCTTAACGACCTCGGCCACCCGTGGCAGTCTTCTAGTCGTGAAGAGTAATTCCTAGGTGTAACAGTTTTCCTGCCAAAGTTTGCCAAATTATGTCTTTATCATAGAAGTATATCTCTCTTGAAATAAAATTCTAAACAATAGCTGATTTTAAAGCTTAAATATTATCAAATATAATGATTTGCAAAATTTACCGATTAAGTCACAAAATTAGAAGAATATGCGTTTTATACACATTAACAACGAAAAATAAAAACATAGCAGAATTGCCAGTTATTAAGAAAAATAAATACACTTTTCAGATGTGTGCTCCAAGGTAAAGAGGGATAGAAACAAGAATAGAGTAATATACTTACTGCAACGACCGCTGCGTCCTCTGTCTCCGTCTTGCGACGTCATGGACAAAGTACAGCATTGCGCGAGGGGATGTGATCAGCACACTGACATTCTTGATCTGAGGTCGCTATCTCTCCATCAGTTACCTACCCAAATGTCATCTCCATAATTTAGAACATTTCTAATAAGTACCGGGGATCAAATCCGGGATCCCTCGGTCAGATCAAGGAGGTGATCGGAGTTACTAGTAAGACCCGCATATTTCAAATATGATTTAACGAAATTACTTTTTATGGGAGTTCTTCACGGAACATCAAAATAGTATTGGCCTTATATATATATATATATATATATATATATATATAATGCTGTTAATTTGTTACATTATATAAAATGTAACAAATTAACAGTAATAATAATAAAAGTAAATAAGGATAAAACACTTAGATAAAGTCACACTTGAAATTGCTATATTTCGAACTACTGGAGTTCTTCTATGGCAAGAAGCTAGTATATATATATATATATATATAGTCTATTATATATATATATATATATAAAATATAAATGAAAAATAAAAATAAAGTAACACTATTAACAACATAACAAATTAACAGTAATAATAGTTCGAAATAGCAATTTCAAGTGTGACTTTATCTAAGTGTTTTACCCTTATCTACTTTTATTATTGCTGTTAATTTACACACACACACATATGTGTGTGTGTGGGGGGGGGGAGTAATGCATGGTTTTTTGTTTCTGTCTACATACTATCAAGAACTTTGAGAACGTTTGCGACACAGCTTATCTGCAGGGTAATTTGTAAGTTCTAGTGGAATTTTGAAACTCGATAGCATGAAATCTGTGATAGACAACACAGAGGTTCATATTTATAAGTAGATAAATATTCTAAGTTTTATTCGTGTCTTACAGAAGCTCCCTGGTAATGCGTCAAAACTGTTATATGTTCAAGTTTCTGCCTCACACCTTCCAACGATATCACCGAATGCATACATGGTCTCTTCTGGCATTTAAGCTAAATCATATGGCATACATACATAGTACGAACACACGAGCATACATCTTTTACATAATCCCATAAGAAAAATCATTTGGTTGGGTCCAATGACCAGAAAGTTTAGCACTGACATGATCACCCTCACTCTCTTTCTGCAGGAAATTTAGGTACACAGTACACTTCGAAGAGAAAACGCCCTTATAAGGAAATTACGGACGTATTCTTTATGTAAGGTGTTCCTAATGCTAAGCTGTAAGCCGCATAACTAAAAAGTGAACTTCTCAGCATATATGTGATCCTCTAGTCTAGAACTGGCGAACTCTTGCGTCAAACTAAAGATTTGCAACCTCATTTCGAAGCGGCGGATAGCAATTGCGTTCACAACATTACGCCATCTATCGTTCACACACTGCGATCCTTCGCTGTTTTGCTTTGCTGGCATAGAATGACTCGGATTTGACTCGGCGCGGCCACCCCTACTCTAGTTGTGTTTGGAAATCCGAGCAGCACTAGTAATGAAGTTCCGTTCCCGTGGGACTCAAGAGCTTGCAACTGCGGCATTGGGTATGTTTCACACGCTGCGATATCTACAATTCCCTGCTCACTCGATTTGTTGATTTCCGAGAGCTCATGGCAAATATTTCTGGCACATGCTGGGTGCTCAGTCGGGAACCCTGCTGGATAGTTCATTTGCAGCTCAATAGGCAATTCGCTGAAATTTGGTTTGTCATGCACAAATTGTTTTGTTCCTAGATGCTTCTGTTTGATATTTGTTACATGCCCAAGAATAAATCATTAAAGTTCGATGAACTGTCCTTTCTCTCCCACCCTCTGCTGGAACATTGTATTTTCTGATTACCATATTTCCAGCCCTTTAAAAGATTCAGTTCTAGGAAGGAGATTTGATAATGAGCAGGTCATAGCCACATTTACGAAAATGGTTTAGTGACAGATATGTAGAGGTACTGGCAACTAGGTGGCGCAGGGACTCATAGAAAGATTAAATAATTGTGCCCATGTTTAAAATCAATTCATGTTTTTGAACATATGAGTAACAGTTAGAACTTTTCACAGCAGTTCCATATAGTATTGCCTTCCACATTTCTTTTATTGTATCCATTCTACTGCCCTGGATAACACCTTGTCTTAATTCTGCCTTTATTTTACTTTTATTATTTTTTTACCATAAATATATCCTCTCAAGATTTTTCCTGTCTAAGAGTGTTTTATTCCTTCAAACGGTCGTGGTGTCATAAAAGTTTCCGGACAAATCAAGTCAGTACTTTAATCCCAACAAAGCGATGCCACAAATGTACACTGTCTTCATTATTAATTGTGAGCTTCCGCGGCGTCGTGAGCAAGTGGTTAGACTGCTAACCTCCCACTGAGGCGGCCTGGGTTCGATCCCAGCGGCCTTATGTGAGATTTATGGCGAAAGAGGCGGTGCTTTGGCAGGTTTTCTCTGGATATTCCAGTTCTCCTGCTAGTCATTCGCTGTTGCTGCACCATCTCATCTCCATCTTCACCTTAATCATCCAGCATAATTTAGTAATCGTTTTCAACCCTTGAACCCATAATAATGTTGAATCAATAATTCATTCTCTTCTGTTGACATTATGGACTTGAAGCTGTACCTGGTTCCCCGTCGATTACAGAGTAATTGAAATAATTAATATTTGTAATTGTAGTATCAGCAACTCAGTAATTATGTGCGTGTTGTGCATTTTCTTTCAGTGGAGAAACTTCAATGACATAACTCGTATATGTAGAATTAAGAATGTATAGTGTTTAAACGCGCTCATAATGTGTGATTTTTGGTAATATTTAAAAAATACAGTGTAACAATGTAACAAGACAAGAAAAAACTATCGTCTTCCTTTAAACGCAGAAAGACTTGGCAAAAAGTCAGACAATGCAAGTTAATCCCTTCTGGTATGCAGCTAGGGTTGGAAATACCCCTGCCTCAGGCGTGACATCAGCTTGTTTGGTGGCAAAGTTGCAGGTGTCCGAGTAAATGATTCGTTGACAGTAACGTATGAAATCTGTTTAAATTCATCTTATTGACGAATAGCAAAGCATTTGGCTTAACCAAAATTGTCCAGCGAATAGAAATGAAATTCAGTGAGGTAACCACTGACCTATGAGTGACGTTAACACGGAACTGGCGGGAATATTTAGCGCCGTTGCCCATGGATGGTGTCATTGTACATTATGTATCAAAGGGATAGATTTTGTCCAAAAGCCGCGCAGTCTCAGAATTTTCAAGATCCAGATACGTGTGACTGCCGTCGCTCGGAGATCAGCGGAAGAGCGGCCTAAGTACCAAGTACTTGTTCCGGCGACAACGAAGCTTGAGTGTCAGTTACCATGCTAATTGCCGTTACAAAATTGAGCTGCATTAAGAATTCTGTTGAATTAACAACCTCTTCGCACTCGGCACCATTTGGTCAACGCAATAAAAATTATGCGTTTGTCAAGATTACCTTGCCCGTGTTTCGACGTGAGACGTGAGTTTGCCTGAATATTCATGTTAGGAGAATAAACTATATCCACAAGTAAATAACGAAGCGTTATTTGTCGTCACCTTCGGAGTCCCGTCCACTCAGGCCCGGCTGGTTAACAGCCGCCAAAATCCAGCGAAACGCCCTCGAGAGAGTCTCATCAAACAAGAGTGGGGTGGTCTGCAGCAGCCGTGGCGAAACCTGCGATCAGCGGGTATAAATTATTTACCGCAGCAACCATACAGTCCAATTCCCATCCCCTATCAAATCCGTTTCAAACTGCAGCCCAAAGTGGGGCCAATAATAAACATTCCTCATCTACATTTCTTACACAAAGTTGTAGATTAAGAGTGTGAAGTTTTCGGAAAATGTAATCTTGTAGGATTAGAAATGGAAAATTTAAATATTGAGACGGGAACTCCTAGGACTCGAACCCTCAAGGCAATTATCATTTTCGTCTGAATTAAGCGTATGCGTGAATATTATGCATTGTTTTATTTTGTTGGGGTGAGGAAGTCTTAAGAATTCTTTTAAAGTAGCGAACCAGCCCTCATATCCCAAGTTTTAAAGGTTTTAACGGAAAGTAGCCTTGCTTGTTAGAGAGACGGTATACGACAATAGAGAAAAAGAGGTGAGAACAGAGCAGCCGCAGACGACAATACAGGAAAACAGTTTGCGCGATAAAACGGAGTAGCCATGGACGACAATAGAGAAAAAAAGTTGGCCGCGAGACTGATAGGGAGCTAGCAGCAAAAGTAACCTCGGGAAGAATGTTTTGTAATAATTAAGTACTATCCGTCTATGCTCGGTTATGTCCATCGATAATAATTTATTAATAGAAAGAACGAAAATTTGGTGCGGAGAAATTTCCTTATAAAAAAAGCTGTTGGAGTGGTGAGAAACAAAAGTGCGTGTGAGCTTAGTTCTGGCACTTCGTAGAACTTCTTAAGCCTTCTCAATAAGTCCAGATTGGGAATCCGGAGCCACAGGGCAATTGAATAAATCAAGACTCTTATCACCAAAACAAGTGTATTCTATCCACAGCCACCTTTCCATCTCCTTTTCCCTCGAGACAAGAAATTTGTTTCCAAAATATCAGCTCAACATTAGCCGGAGCATTGAGGAAACCCTAGCATTAAGACACGATCAAAGGAGCCATGAGTGGGCGGAGAAGAAAGTCTACACGTCATCCATTAAGATTAACCGAATTCTTGGTTAATCCTACACATTCATGCTTCTGCATCCCCCTACTCACCACTGCTGAACCGCTCCAAAAGGGTTTCCCAACCTGTGGTTGTTTGTAACTTTAAGAAACTGCCACAAAACACAAAATCCTCTTATGCAATATGTGAACTTTGGTACATAGGGATAAACATCCCATGGTTTGTAGAGTTATTCCGAACATTATTCTTGTTTGATAGGCCTATCTTTGCGAGCTGGCATTTTTATACATGAGCATCACCAAAAATAAATTCAGACTCTACCTGACAAACTCATACATAGATTACGCATGAAGAACAAGTTGTAGGGAATATACCGTGTCAAATTTCGCAAGAATTGTGTAAATAAATATAATTATGTTATATATTTTATCCATTCTAAGTTGTTAATATAATTATTTGTAGGATGAAGAAATTGCCAGTTTCATAAGCTAGTGTCGGAGTGCATAAGAACGTTGAACAGCACTGCCATAGAGCGAGGAGATTATATTGAAAAATATAAAGCACCGCAGAACTAGCACTGAGGGGCAATCTAGTACATTTGAAATAGAAATTAAACATTTAAAAAGAGAAAGAGAGAAACTTAATCACAGCCCCTCATAAAATAAAGATGCAATCTCGAGAGCTGTGATCAGATATTCCCAAACAGCACTGAATATGTGATGTGGCGAAGAATGCATATTGTAGACACAAGCGTGTAAGTGATGTTCTAACAAATGTGATGATGTTGTTAGCAGTCTTAAGATCCCTGTAACAAGAAAAGGAATCCAGACCTTGCTTCGTAGGACGAAAAGTACCACCCTGAAGAGAATAATTTGTTTAATGAAAAATATTTTTCTCTAATCTACCAATTTTCCACATTACAGGATAAAGTAGTTCTGACCACAAAGTAAATCAGATTAAATTTTCGGTATAATTAATTTCTATAACTGAAACAAGCTGCTTACCAGAACAGTAGAATTGTCCTTGAAATTCTTAATAAAGTGTCATAGTGATGTAACATGGTAAAGGAGGGGATAATTCAATTGCTTCTGTTCATTTTCCTTCAGCTATAACCATGATCCTATTTTTCAGGTCCTTGCACATCTACCGGAAATGTACCAGGATAGGTCCGGGCTAACCATTTTCTAGGTATGATAAAGGCAAAAACTATATTTCACTTTTCAATATAGTTACCCTTTATTGCAATACACTTCTCACATCTTTGAATTAACATCTCAATCCCCCACCCCAAAAATAGTCAGAAGTCTTGTCTACAAAATGGGCATAAACAGCATCCATCGCTTCTTCGTCACACTTAAATTACCCTTCTCGAAGGTCCATCTTGAGTTTTGAGAAGAAGAAATAGTGACTGGGAACTAGATCTGGAATATAGGGTGGATGGTCGATCTCCTTGAAGCCACATTTCTTCACAGCTTCCATTGCAACAAGAGCTGTGTGCAAGGCGTGTTGTCGTGAAGAAGGCGCACACCACACTCAACTTTCCTCGCCTTTCCTCGTTGATGGAAGCACGCAGTCTGTGCAGTAGGCCAGTATAGTACTCCCCATTTACTGTAGTGTTCCTCTCCTAGAAGTCAATGAACAGTATTCCTTCATAGTCCCAAAAGATTGTGACCATGGTCTGCTTGGTTGACTGAATGACCTTGGCCTTTAGAGGCCTTTTGAGTGTTTAACGCCCGTTTTTACTACAGAGGCACCACAGGCGGTTTAGAGGCGATGCTTCGCCAGGTTTACGTACTCCATTGGTTCTCTTTTGGACAAGCGATATAGTAGAGGAAGATAGTTTCATCTTCTGTAACAATGGTTTGCAGAAGTTTTCTCTCATTGCCAGGGCAGAGCTCCAAAATGCCTGGCCTGACAACAAATGACTCGTTGTTGCTTTTGGACTGAGGAAAGAAGTCTAGACACACATCTTGCACTAACCTTATTCATATTTAAATGTTCATGAATAATTCGAAGGATTGTTGTTTTAGATAGGCCCAACCTTGCTGCTATATCTGTAACTTTGAGCCGCCGGTCTTCCATAATTTTTCCTTTCACAAGAGCGATGTTATCAGGAGTGAGCACCTCCAAGGGCCGACCTGCATGCTCTTCGTCTTCAATGCTTTCTCGACCCATTCCAAAATGTTCGGCCCAGTCTTTTACGGTAGAATATGAGAGGGATGCTTCCCCATATACACCTTCCAATAGCTGTTTAATTTCATTTGGAGTATGTCCTTCTTTTGTGAAGAACTTAAAAACAGATCAATGTTCCATTTTGAACATTATACAATCTTCTACACATAGCCTTTTTATGCTACTATATCCGAACAACAGAACAAACAGGAGCGGAATTTACAACTGAAATTATTTACTTAACAGATAAGGTAGTATGACGCCAAATAAGGATTTTGTGAAGGCCATAGTCCTTATCGGCGAGGCCGGAAACTTATGTACCTACCCTCATAAAGCTGCGGTTTTTTAAAACATTTTATTTTTATTAACACTCGGTTTGGAATTTAAATATTCAAGAAACTTTCTCATATCTTCGATGCTCAATTACTGTTCCTTCACCGAAGTCCTCGTTATATGCCCTGAGTTGGATGGGGGACAGGAGGATTTCATACATGGAAAAGCAAGTTGTATCCTATTGCACCTCCGGGAGAAAGAAGTAAGTGTGAGGGATATCTAAGAAGACCAGATTTTAGGGACGGCTGGTACTGGTTCGGATGAAGTTCCTAACGTTCCCAGAGTTGTATTTTTGATGATCTGTAGCGACTATGCGCACCCCTTCTAAGAAGTTCCAACCCTCCGGAATGGTTGCTGTTACACTGAACAAATTCCATCACTGCATGTCACTCACCACCAACCCACTTCGCCTGACATAATAGTCCCCAATTCGTGAACAATGAAATGAAATGAGAGGAGATGCTTACAGGGAAATTAATGTAAAATCATTATCCATTGCAGCATTTGCCATTGACCAGAGGAATTTATGAAAAAACCTCAAGGTCAGAATGGCCGACCCAAGGGATTTGAACCCGAGGCCTCGACGATGCGCCAGACTCCCCTCTCTTGGTGCCTTAGGCATCTCACTCTCAATAACGCTATTGTCCCGATTAAAAACTCCTGCTTTTTTAGTAACGCTAACCTGCCTTCAGTGTTCAGAATTATTAGCCCTTGCATTCTGCAGGTTGCTAAGCAGACAGAGATTTGAAACTGAAGATGACGTAGAAAATCTGAAGAGATAACCTGGGAAAACAAAAGCTAGCTGATTAAAAAAATGCGTGATTTATTGGACAGCCTGTGCCAATTGATATGTTATCTCAACGATTTGCATGCAAACAACACATCTGCATCTTGCTAATCAGACCTATATGGAAATTGATTGTTCAGAATGGGAATCTCTCTCTGTTATAGAAAGAAAATGAACCAAAATTACGCGGATTAGCTACCCGAAAGTGGCTACTGAATTCCTCTGTTATGTACGAGCAGAGTGGTTCGAAAATTCAAATCTAGCGAGACATTAACCGAAATTTCACTTCATCCATTCCGAAACACATTGTTTTTCTCACGAGGGTCTACTCTCATCTGATTGAAGGTAAATGCGATGTTTTATATTTGTCCGGATTCAGAGTGCCGTTGTTTTATAAGTCTAACAAATGAACTGCGTTTTTTCATAGTGAAACTTTGAAAACATAAAACATTATGGGTGTCTAAGAATCAAACATTCGTATTACATAGGTATCATTTGTTCGATTCTTGGCTTAGTTAATAAAGGATTAGGCCCAAAAAATAGCCTTTTTTAAAAAAAATGCTTAGAGATTTAACTAAGAGCTACTGATGACTGGTAAAACAACATGCAAAATTCATTATTAATGCTTTTAGTTTATGGAATATTTGCCTATTTTAGACATATGACCATTTATGTAACTGTATGACAAAATTTTTCCCAGTAGCAGAATTACACGGTTTTTTATTCTTCTGCATACAAGATTGGAGGCAAAACAGCTTTCTTATGTTTTAAGGACTAAGGGTCTGAACAAAACCTCTGAATTAAATATAAGATGATGAAAAAAGCAAAAGAAGGAAATTTAGGTTAATTTATTAGAATTTAAAATGACTATAAGAGGCCAAATGTAAACAGGCCCCAACTAAATCAGTCAGGAGAATAAAATCTTTCGCTGAAATTTCGAAAAGGCAGAAACTGAGAGAGTGAAATATTTGATCTCAGAGCATTCTAAACATAAACTTAAAACTTTTCTGATGGAGTTTTTCTTAATTCTTTGAGTAAAATAGATCCCGCTTATCTCCTTAAGGAACCCTTGCGAAGGACCCTCACAAGACTTTTTTTATTATATTATTTTTTTTAAGATTTCAGCAGTGAACGAGTCTTGGGGAACGTGAATGGTGAGTGACTGAAACATTAAACTGTATAATTTATATATGTTTCATATTTTTATTAAACTTTACATATCATATGTTGCATAAAAATGAAAATATTTTATTTATATTTGTTTAGATGCTGCATCTGTGCATTTTATTATAAGTAATAAATAAATAAGACATCAAAAATAAATAAAATTAAAAACATTGATGTAGCCATGACCACTAAACAGCGATGTCGCTCAAAATTTGTATTTTCGACCTCTGTGTAACGGAGGTTAATTTCACTCCTCAGATAGAAAACTGCAGAATTTTCTCAGTGTTGTGATAACTTATAATCTAGCAAACTTCTTAAGTCAGTGTTTCTCAAACTACGTTCCGCCAATATTTTCTCTAATAGTGGATTTTTATTTTTATTGAAATTTAAACCTGGAATATTGAGCTGTGACTAGCATTTTGTTTTCCGTTCTTTGAAATGAGGCAAGTGTTTATATATTTTATATCAGGGAGTAGTTTCCTTAGTCTGTTATAAAGGGAAGACTATTATGGACAAGGAGATACGTGCCAGGTGATGGAAGGGAGGAACAGAGGCGCGGGTACACAGACGATTGTAGTGACAGGGGGGTAATTTTCTCACTCGATCATAAAGAGGAGAAAAGCTATAAATGTTTGGTATTAATTGGTTTTTGGCTAAGTTTAAAGCAGGAATTATCAGTGTAAGCAAATAAAGCTATAATAACGTTTTTATTAACATATTTGGTCGAAACATCTTTTTGTTCATATGTCTATTTAAAAATTAAATCCAGAACTAAACGTTGTGATGAAAATGATATGAACCTTAATTTAACTTCTTTATCTCCTAACTTGAAAGTTCCATGCCATCCAAATTAACTGAAGGGTGAGTAAATTTATACTGAACCCTTATAGGTTAAAAGGGAAGTTTAAGACATTGAACTAATTCGTAACTGTGTAATTTAAGCCTTGCATGGAAAATACAAATAATATTAAAAAGTAATTATTTGTGACAGGTTTACATTGAGCAATAAAAATGTGATTGGGGAAATAAGCTATTGCATTGTTTTATTTCGGGTTTAATAATTTAAATGCATAATTATTTGAACGATGTAGTTTTAATATGTTAAGCGTTTGTGTGTCACTTTTGGAGAGGAATACAAAGGGAGGTCTAATCACCCTAACTGCGTCATCACAGATCTTTATGAAAGCGGTGCGCAAGCACTGTTTTAGGTCATATACCCAACAGCAGACGCGTTCATCTCCTGACGCATGAAAAATAATACACTGTGCAGGATTTTTATCCAGTTACCCCATTCCGATAAAATTGAAATTAAAGATAATTGGTGTTTCTGCTAGGAGACACCCCCAACATTTTTAAAATATCTTAAATAAAGAAAAAATAATATAGGACATTTCTGTAGAGTTAAGTTCGTCTTCATTAAAAATAGGAGCAAAATGAGAAATGGGGATAACAGGTGAAAAGAGTAAAAGCCAACAAAAGAACGTTGTTTCCCTTTACTCCGAATATCAACTGTTACATTCCAGGATTTTCTACTTTTGGGCAATGTTTCATTTATATTCCTCTACCCCCACATTGATAAACTTGAAAGCAATACTATCACCTCCATGATAAAAGAAGAACCACCATTTCTCTTCGTTAATTACTAATAAAAGTATCTTTGCAAGAGCTGTAGCCATCACACATTCTCTTGGGGACATCTGAAAAATTAATTCCAATAGCAGAAGCGTGTAGTGGTCCATAAACTATAGTCCCGCCTGGGCAGGCTGGTCGACAACACAAAACCCATGTTACTGCCTGATTTATTGCGGAATGGCTGGCGACTCTTAATTGCTTTTTTTCACTATCCCATTCACAGTGCCACAATGTTCCCTCTTGGCCAAAAGGTTGAACGTTTTTTGTCATCAGGAGGACGTCGAGGTCATCAGACAAAGAAAGCAGCAACCAGAGATGATAAAAGAGGACAGTCGCTCATTGTGTTTTTTGACCGTGCTGATGCGCTTTCTAAATGTGTTCTAATGAAAACAAACATTTTTTTTGTCTAATCGCTGTTTATACGAGCCTTGACGGAAACAATACATTTGAAATGTGGTCACGTTGCTTCAGAAGGAAAGCATCCAATTTCCCCCTTCTAGAGGCTTGTACGACGGACTAGCACAAAAGGCTTTATGGGCAAAAAGCGTTAATGATTACATTGGAAAGAGTTAGGTAGGTGTTTCAGAATATACAGAAAAATGCTAAACTCACTTATAAATAGAGATGATTTTAAAAAGAAGAAAAAAGTACTTAAGCGACAGAAGAGAACAGCTTCTGATTGAGCATACTTTCGGATTTATTCTTTCATTACTTGAGAGTATTCAAAATAGACATTTTCTTAGCAATAATTCAATACGCATACTTTCTTAATAAACAGAGCAACTTTTGATAACAAAATAATGAAAAAGGCACTCCAAAATGTGTAAGAATAACAATCATGCAACACAGAGTACCCTACTGATAGAACATGTGAATTTGAATAAAAAACAGAAAGTTTATAATTAATAACCATTTTCAGTGGGAAAAACAAATCCATAATGTATATATATATATATATATATATATATATATATATATACATACACACAAAAAAATAGACAGGAGGTGCCAAAATGTGTACATACTTCAACCAAAGAAAAAACTGTGTTAACATAACAAAACTTTATTCACACAAACAGAAAATGATGAGCATTAATCATTTTAGACTTACAACAGTTGCTCAAAATGCCCACCATCGGCGTCGATACACTTCTGAGTACGTGCAGCAACGTTTGCGAAAGTACCCTCAGCGATTGCAGCACATGCCGTTTCAATTTCTTCCCGAAGTGCTGCCAGTATAGCTGGTCTGCCCAGATCTGCCCTTGTGAACATCGCATATGGTACCACGAGTCTCAAGTTTGTCTCGAATGCTGCAATTGTTTCTCGCGTTGGCGGTTTTGTTCTATACACACGTCTCCATTGCTTTTGAACTTCAATAACATTCTCGACCTTCCAACACCACTTTAAAATTGCTTTCCACTGTTCAAATGATAATCTTGACTCTATTTTGTTGTAGCAACGCTAGCATAACGTAATATGAGTCAAATCTGTTTACAGAACATCATACGATAATCCTGGCTTCATTTGTTCATTGTTGATTTATCTGTCACGTAGGAACGCTATCATAATGTATGTGAGTCACATCTATTTACAGAACATCATACTACACATTACTGCTGTTTTTCGGTCCAACTTTGAAATATATCAAATAGATATCTACTGTGAAACTGTGTATACATTTTGGCACCTTCGGTATATTACTTAAAACAATTATAGGGACAAAAGTATGAACATTTGTATTGCAACCGTAGTTAGATTTAGAGTGATAAATATTGTTTTACAGAAAGTTCTAACCTTTATTTAACAACAGTGTATAACTTGTGTACCTCTCTAGTCACATAAGGATGCTGTAAGTCGAAATTACAGACAATGTTGAAAACTAAAGTGATTAGCACTGTTTGAAACTGAGGTCTAGTGCTCGTAGGTGAAGGGTTTATCTTTGTGCACGTTGTATTTACTAGTCAGTCAACATAAGATATCTCACTCAGGTAGAAACTGTTCGAGCATTGCAGCAGGAAGGTTGGATTATTCGTGCAGTTGCTGTTCATCTTAATGTGATTAAATCTGTTACTGGTAGGGCATGAAACCGCTTCACTGAAACAGGTACGTACTCTAGGAAACCAGACCAGGGTCGAAAGCGTAAAACATCGGCCAGAGAAGATTATGTGGCTGCTCAGAGCTGCTGCTCGGGAACACAAAAATGATCTAGGGGCGGCAGTTGGTGCAAATGTCAGTGACACAATAAGAAATAGACTAAGAGAAGCAGGTTTAAGACCACAAAGACCTCATAAAGCCCCAGGATGAACTCCAGCTTGCATGAGAGCCGCTTAAGATTTGCTCAGGAACACAGCAACTGGTAGTTTCGTCACTAGCGCTGTGCTGTTTACAGATGAATCTGCTTTCGTCTAACAGTGCGATGGATGTCTGCGTGGGTATCGCCGCCGTGGTTAACGTTTTACAGAAACAGCAGTACAGGAAAGGGACAGATTTGGTGGCGGGTCAGTCATGGTGTGGCGTGGCATCACTATTGTTGGCCGAGGAGATATTATGATGGTCAGAAAACGACTTAACGCTGCTGAAATGATACTAGAACATATTATGCTTACTGAGTCGGAATAGGGCCCCGATTTGTTTTGGAGCAAGACAATGCTAGAGTGCATACAGCAAGAGCCTCCACGGTTACCCTAGGAATTCCAGATGCAAACAATGGGCTGGCCTGCTAGGAGTATTGAGTAATGCTGGGATAAGCTGGAGAAACGATTCCGCAACAGTCCTGAAGCACTTCGTACTCTTCGACAGCTTGAAGATGCCCTTATCTAAGAATGGGGGAACCCCAACAAGAGGAGGTGTATACACTGATCAGGAACTTGCTTTGAAGAAGTGAGGCAGTAATTCAGGCACATGGGTGCCATACCAGATACTAAAATGTTCCTTTATGTGCAAAATTGAAATTAATTGAAGAAGTTTCCACTTTAGTTTGCAACATTGTCTTTAATTTCGGCTGCAGCATCCATGTGTGAAATGAGAAGTAAACAAGATGTATACTGCTGTTAAATAAAGATTTTAACCTTTTAAAAATATTTACCACCCCTAAACTCAACTAGGCAGCAATATCTATATGCTCAAACTCAAGTCTCTACACTTATTTTGAGTACAGTGTATTGTTCCGATATCCATGAAACTACAGCCCACAGTCGAACATTTTTGCAAGATGGTGTGGTACTCTTATTTATAACGCTTTCAGTTTGTACACAAGTTATCTAGTTTATTCCTACAGGTCTTTTGTGGCTTTGTCACCCGTTTCACAGTAGCCAGAGCGGTACTCCGGGAGAAGTGGATGTAATATCCGCGCAATTTTTCAAGTTCTTGCAATTATAACTAAAATTACAATGAAAATAAGCACCTACCTTATGATGTAAGATGTTGTAAATATTGTCCTGGTACTTCCACACATAATTTGCATGTTTTTTAGGAAATTGTTAGTCGTTTTAATCATTTAATCTTCAAAATTGAAAGCACATAGGCCATTGTTGTCCACAAATCTCAGATAGATTATTTTGATATTCGGGTAAATTTCTGTACTTGGATGCTAGTAACGCTAATGATAGAGCGCTGACCCATTCACGAAGCCAAATAACATTACTGTAGTACAGAAAAATCCGATGAGGAAGTCGGAGTATGGAACCTTCATTTTCCGTATCACTTCCCTCCCATGTATTGCCACAACAAGTGCTCGCTGATGACCCCACTTTTTTTTTACCAATTAGTTAAAATTCCTGGATTCATCGTGAAAGGTGTGAGCTCCATCTCCCAAACTCACTGAAGCCTCCTCACTTTGTTTTGCTTGCTACAAAGATTACCTTGCAGCTATGTGGCCTGGCCCTTGATTCCCAGGCGACGCTTGGCGGTGGTAGTGAGATTGGTTTAGCTTGTTTATCATTTAATTCCTCACGGACCTGAGGGCCATCTGAGAACTGAACCTCTGGCACTTATTTGGAATGCAAATATGTTTGTCTTCTCTTTCTGATGTAACTCCAGGTCCTCCAGAGCGAATACGGCCAGAAGTGGGATCGCTGATGGAGGCTGTTCTTTGCCAAAGTTTGGCACTATCCGATGAGTAGAACATTATCGGAATGTCAGCTCATTTTTTATTAATTGTAACATTAATTGAACATTTGTGGCTAACCAAACAAGTAAATAAACATTACCAGGTGATTAGAAATGTATCTATCCCACAGAAAGGGAATATTGACCTACTTGGTTGTGATGAGATTAATTACACAAGTTTAGTTTAGTCAGATAAATCTCCAACCACGTACAAATTTCGATGCCTAATATTGACACCCGAAGTAAAAATATGGCTTTTAGGCATATAGTAGTACATGTGAAATACTTCATAGCATTGCGCAGCGGTCGAGCAAAATCAAACTTAAAATGTAAAGTTATGTATTTCAACAGAAAACAGCTTCCAACATACTCACTTATGTCATTTAACAAGTTAACAAGTTCAATTGTATACCTACAATTCAATGGCAAAGCTTGGCTTTGGGTTGAGAGTATGGAATATAGAAAAATTATTTACGCTCTACATGCATGAAAATGGATCTGTAATATTATAATAAAACATTTTCATGTCCAGAATTATGAAATTGCTACTATCACTTATAAGTGATAAATTAAATAGCTGCTAATTCAAATTAATTATACAGTTCCAAGCATATCCTTAAATATGTTTGTATGTGAGTTCAAATTTTCTGGTCTTTTATAACCTTTATTAACAATAATGTCAGTACATTATCTTGGTATGGAATAGCATTACAGCATCAATATTAAAATACTAAAATACTTAATTTAATGTTTATCTACCAAACCATGTTACAAAACGTGAAAAAGAGTATATTAATCATTAGTATTTTATTTTTATATTATGTTGATAACACATAAAACACTTCTTTTAGCAGAAATAAATTACAGCGGGAGCAATCAAAATAAAAGTGGAATGCAACATACGTTTCTCCCCTGACACAACAATGTACTCCTTTATAATTAACCACGCTATGCATTAGAGTTTAACAAAATAGCAAAGTTTGGAAGTTCAGGCATTAATTTTGGTTAAAATAGGTTTGGTTAACATATTGAAAATACACAGTAATATAATTAAAATGAACATTTATAAAAGTGAAAACGGAGAGTAATATCACTCATTATTAATGAAAATAGGTCCATAAGGTAGTTAATAATTTCTTTATTACATAATTATTAAAGTACGTAAGCTTACTTTTCTTGGTTGCAAGCAACAATAAAATATTTTTTCAAGGTATCAATTGTCATAGTCAGCCGCTTGTCAGAGAAAACTTTTTCATAATGGAGGGGAAAAAGTTCAACGTCCGCTGAAGTGATTGGAGCATATTTAAAACAAGTTATTTCGGCAGGACTCATGCCAGTTAAAATAGAATATTCACCTTTCAGGACATCATGGAAATGTTGACCAAGACCAAGTAAAGTCGTTTTGAGTAGTCCTGGCGAATGAGCAAAAGTTGCGTAGTTGTTTCTGGTCGAGTTCATTTTAGCGAGTTTCCGAAGAAATTTCTGTTGTACCCATGAAAAAGTTTTGGAAATTTTTCTTCAAATCTTCATCGATCCTACTTATTAGGGACTAATAATAATAATAATAATAATAATAATAATAATAATAATAATAATAATAATAATAATAATAAATGTGTGGTTTGTTAACGCTCGCAATTTTTGATATTTCTCATCGAAGCATATAACCATCAATAACAAACAATTCGTTGAGTTGCTAACCAGCAAAATTCGACATTGCGAGTGGGGGGTTAGCCTAAAGTGAAACTTTTTAAAGAAAAAATATTTTTTTTTGTTTTTTTCCTCAACAAAATGTGGTATATTTCTTTAAAATAAATTGATAAACGTAGTTTCTAAAAATCAGCGCAATCGGACCATTAGGGGTGGGGTTATACCTGAAAAACGAGTAGGTGTTAAAGCAAAATCTAAAAATCGCTCTAGAGTCATTAATATACTTTTTTTTTTCGCAACAAAACTCAGTATATACAATTTTAATAAAATAAGAAAAATATTTCTTGAAAATAGGGGGAATCGGGTCATTAGAAGTGGGGGTTTACCTGAAACCCAAAATTTAAACATCTCTTTAGAGGTACAAATATTTGTTTCTTTACAAACAAAATTCGGCATATACCATTTTTCTGAATATATGCTCCATTACACAGGTGAAGAGCAACAGTCAGGTGCCATTGTTTGGTGGCGGACAACCTTAAAAACTACTATAGCAAACTTACCAAACTATAGAGATTAGCATGTCCGTGTGTTACAGGGGTCTTCAGAAGTACTCCAACCGTTGCATTGGAGACTGTTGGGCCTCCCCCCGATGAATGTCTATTTACAAACGGAAGCTAGGCTCTTGGCAAATCGCTTGAGGTACACAGCAGCTTTGCAGCTATTGGATATACCTCCATTCTAAATTTCCTGGAAATTCCAGAACTGAGGATGAGATCTGACTTAATGAGTACTCAATATTGTAATTTCCCTTCATTTAGACTGCCGTCTCTCCTAATGGGATAACACAATAACCTTATAGGCTGACGTGCTAGAGATTGTTTAAAGTTCATATCACCCGTCCCCCAACATTCATCCACCTGCATTAAATTTTTTCTTTATTGTTTTAAAATTAAATGACAAATTTATTCAATATATAAAATGTATTTACACGCATGCATATGTTTTATATTTAACAAAGACAGCAAATGTGAAATATTAATCTAATATGTGTTTGAGGATTATATTTGCATGTAAGAGCGCTCAGCAACCTTCAGAAAACGTTTTCGTTACATGATTTGACTACAGTAACATTTACATTAAATTTCAAAGTTAATGATTATCGACGATTTTTTATTGTTGATTGTATATATTGTAATTGCTTTTTAATAGAAACACGCTTTTGTTTTATTGAAACATATGAACATTTTCTTTTTGAATACACAACTTTTTGTTTTTTTTTCTCTATTTTATTGAATGTAAAAATGATACGAATGGCCCTGTTCATAAACATGGATACAAAAATGTTAAAATAACCATACAGTATAGTTTAGCTTATCAGTGGTCATATATTTCATTTAATTAATAGTTTACCATTAATGTTTGTGGTTTAATCTGAATAATAATAATAATAATAATAATAATAATAATAATAATAATAATAATTGTAAAATGTTTTTAATAGTGTTTAACACCCGTTTATACTACTGGGCACCGAAGGCAGTGGGCACTGATGATGCACGAAATGAAATGATATAATCGGAAAGGAATTTTTTAAGGAAGGAAACGTTCCAGGCATAAGTTTAGGATACCTCCCTGGAATTTGCCATTTATGAGGACTAAGGAACACCTGGAAAAAATCTCAGTCAGGGAGAACGGTCCTGGCGTGATTCGAACCCCAAATCTCCCGCTCACGAGTCCGCGTCCTAACGACCTCTGCCACCCGTGGCGGTATTTTAATAATGCGGCTTTTCTTTTGTGATACTAATAATTGCAAGAATTCCAATATTGTTTCCGTAATACTACACAGAAATATATTTTTTTTTCATTTCATTAATTAATACATCGCCACGGTGGACGAGGTCGTTAAGGCAAGGACTCGTGAGGGGGATGCCTGGGGTTTGAATCCCTCCAGGACCGTCTTCCCTGACTGAAGTTTTTTCCAGGTTTTCCTCAGTCCTTATAAATGGCAAATGCCGGGAAGGTACCCTAAACTTAGGCGTTTCAATATATCATTTCATCCTATGTATCATCAGTGTCCACCGCCTATGGTACCTCAACAGTAAAAACGGGAGTTAAACACAATTCAACAACAACAACTTAAATAATAATAATAGTAATAATAAAGCCATAATGTAGATTTTATACGATTTTTAAAGTTACTCTATTAGGCGAGAAATTGATTTAATTTACGCAGCTCCTGTGACAGACTTTCTGTTTATGCGTTTATAGGGGAATCAGATTAACACATCACTCTTAATTCCGTACTGAACAAATTGTAGGGGCGGTTTATTGCACAGCTGTACAGCTTTCATATTTCTTGCTTGCAATTGTTTGTTACAGTTATGCAGCTCAGAAATTGCCCCCACAACAAAATTCCTAGAATTGTCTCACGCAAGATCATTACAAGGTTATTCACCAGGACTATTGAAAACTACAGTTCCCTCATCCTCTCTATTTCCTGATGTCAGAGGTAACCGTGTGTTACTTTCAATGAAGGCTCTGTTATTTAAATAGCTTAAGTGCATGGGTTGAGAAGAAAATTTTTCATTGCTTGGAAAGAAATAAATGTATAAGATACTGAAATATTTTTGCGAGAAGAACAGGCTATTTAATTTTTTAAATTTGTTTAATTTCGAACATTGAAATTATTTATGTGCTTTTTAAAATGCTTAAATAACCGCAGAAAAATACATAATGCTCGAAAACAGAGGAAAAAGTGTTTTAAATATTAAAACAGGCAACAGAAGCCAAAATAGGAATAAAAAAAGGCAAAATAAAAACTGGTCTTACTGACCTCATATGTACGGATATATATTAATTTTTATCTGACTCTTCAATATATCCAACCAAATACAAAAAGCATTTTGCTTAACTTCCGGGCTCTCTTCATTGTAATATTAGCAGACACACGGAGCTTAAATAAAACTATTGAAAAATGCTATTGTTTTAAAATTGTGACGTAGTAGAAAAAAACTGGTTTTCCTCAGTTTAGTTCCGTTTTCCCCTGATAGCAAAAGCACTCGTTGTAGAAAACTATAGTTCTCTGTATGCGCAATTATAAATAATTAAATTGTTAATTTTATGCCATGCTAGTCCTTTCTCTGACCGGAGGCTGCATGTCAGTTGATATTTACATGTCATTATTGCCCCTGAATTCTGCAGCAATCACAAAAGTAACAATTTCTAAAGAATTATCATGAAATGTATGTTACTTTCAGGTCGTTTTTGGCTACACCAATTAATCTTACATAGTTTTCCAAGGATGTCGCATTTACGGTCACAAACGTGAGTTGATGGTTTACCAGTGTTTTGCTTTGTTGTGGGAAGGATCAGGTTTTGCGGCCATTTCCTCAACGCGCCATATACAATAGATCTATACAAACAGTGGCAATTCAATTTCCCGAGGTCGTATTTAGAGGGTTGGTTTCTGGATGATAACGAGGCATCCCCCTTGGGCATTAAGTTTTCGTATCACTAACTCCCCAAGTTATGATTGATTACACGGTCTCCTCCTACTGGATTTCGACTGCCTTCCAGTTCCTCTGGCAGAGAGCGCATTTACTCTTTTAGAAGTTCTAACACCGTAGAAAGCGACATTCATATTTTATGTAACTGAAAAAAACTTTCAGAAAAAAAAAATATTATTAATTTGTTAATGTGAAAAATTTGGAATTTCAACAATAGAAAATGCCTTAAAATATAGGAATAATTTCAGAATGTCAAAACGCTTTTTAGCAGAGAAGCTATCTGAAGGTTCTAAAGGCGTCAAACATCCATAATGTTAGCTTTAGTTATACTTTATTTATATACCTATTTATCATTGTAAGAGCCGAGAATAACATAGAGGCATGCCAAAAAGCATCTGACCTTATCTGTAGGGAGGCAAAACTGAGTATGAAGGTAGAGATGACAGTCTGTGGCATCACCATGTGGATAGGTCACCTCCAGAAAGGGGAGAGGAAAAGAAAGCCAGTCCTGGTCATCTAGTGGTAATAGTAGACCTAAGATTGCGGGTTCAATCCTGACCAAGGTCGATAAATTTTTTTTTTCAGGCGTAAAAATTCTACTTATGGGAAGTAAAGCCGTTGGTCCCGTGTCGTAAATTTACGGCACGTAAAAGGACCGCAAGCCTGAAAGAAGAGGCCTCTGAGCAAAAAGTATCAGTCATTTCAAGCCCTGAATTGAATGGGAGGCTAATGACCTGAGATCTTTACTAAATATACCAAATAAGAACTGCCAGAGAGCTAATGTGCGTAATGGTTGTAGCGGAATTATCAAGATTTATATGTTTAGTATTGTGCGTGGTTATAATAATAATAATAATAATAATAATAATAATAATAATAATAATAATAATAATAATAATAATAAGTATCATGTTGAGGCGCCAATTTGCGGAGGTTTTGTAAAATGGTGTGTATATTTATTATTGTGTTGTTTAGTTTCCTTTCACGATGCTCAGATTATTTATATTGATTTGTGGGGGAAATTTTATTTTAGTTAACTTTAGAAAGATGTATATTATCTGATTGATGAGTTTTGACCTCGTTGAATACCGCGACTTTGCTGCTGCTTTGAACACCGTCTTTGGCCGCTATTGAAGAGGGATTCAGGGATTCTGTAAATGTTTTAAAGTTTTTTGGAATGTTCTCAGAGGAGGAAAAAGATACAAGATGGGCTTCACTAATTAATAATAATAATAATAATAATAATAATAACAGATGGGCTTCACTAATTAATAATAATAATAATAACAACAACAACAATGTTCTCACTTCACGGCGTTTACTTTATTAGTCACTTCTCATTTACAACACATCTGGATTATTTGCAAGGAACCTTAATCTTTTGGTAAAGTTTCTAATGATATAACCCACTAGTTTTCTTGTTATTAACATACGTAACTCAAGACTTTTGATTATTCAATGTCCGTTGTTTTACACCAAAAATGTTCCTTTTAAGATATTTCCACAATTATTTCCTGCCAGATTGCATTAGCTAAATTGAATTAAACTTATTTCATCTTCCAAAAACGAGCCACACTGTCACATTTCCTAAGGAGAACAGAACTGCACTGTTACATCTCACAAATCGAACTGAATTCTTACGTCTCCCTGAAACTCATGTCTCTCAAAACGAACTGACTGCCAAAGGCCTCCAAAATAATGGATTTTAATGGTTTCTCTACGCGTCTCTCCGCGTAGAATTCAAATCTTAGATCATTCTAGACGCGTCCTAAACTTTACTCTTTGATTGGCTCGATATTTTGCGGATGGAAGATTCTCGAAGATATAATTTAAAATTCGAGTGTTTATTGGCTGAGCTCATTTCTTTCTTTTGTATGCCAGATGTACGTAGCGACACTTTCTCTTTTTAAGGGATCATCATCTATCTAAGGGTGAAAGCGAGCTACCAAGGTTTCCTTCAAGGACCTTTTTTTAAAGAGATGAAAAGAAAGGCTCCTATTTTATTCCAAAAGCTGACCTTGCTCATGGGGTCAGTATGTCGCTATATTATTACATATATATTTCATCCTTACTGCACAAATTCTATTTCTATCTCTAGTTCATTTTATAACATTCTATATATATTGTGATACATGTTAAAATTATTAAATTGGATATATTATAATGAACATTTATTAATTATGTGGAGGTTGAATTTGCATCTCCCGCTATGTGGGTAATATGCAATTGTCGAATTTTCATTCTCTCAAATGTTGCAATGCGTGGAGCAGCAGAAATGCAACAGGGTTTTTTTTTCGGTGGAAAATTGGAGATTCCTAATCGGGATGGATGTTATATAAATTAAAGAGTGGTTTTACCGACACAATCATGGTTGCATATAGACGGATAGTGTCCAAATTTATGGAAAGGCTTTAACAAGCAGAACTGGAAATGTCGTTCAGAAAGTGTACTCTTAAATTATGGAGGTTCAAATGTTAGTCCATCTCAGAATTTGCTGACATAGTATACTTCAACACAGTCTGCACACATGCGATTTGGACGTATGCAAAGTAGCGTCGAAATTTCATTTCAAGCAGTTCTGCCTTGAAGGCGTGAAGGGCATGCTGGAAAGCACCGAAATATTCATATGCTCCTGAAGGCGGTAATTACTGGAGGCGAGTCTTTACCTGCTTACTGCGCAGAGAGAGAGATAACAATGGCACCTCCGTGTCCTGGAAGCAGTTTGAATGAGACAGGAAAGAAATTATACATATGAAGTTTACTAAGATTATTAGTTATGGAAGAAGACAGTATTAGTGTTCGATGGAATTATAATGACAATGGTAAGGTAGAAGTTTCACTGCCCGATGGTCGTGGTTCTTGGCGATAATGTCAATCTCGTAGTTTTGCACTCTGAGTTGTTCATTTTTTCCCAGCTGCAATAATTCCTCCGGTGTCTGTTACAGAATGCGAAATGTTCTTTCTGAACAATCCACCAATTATCTCCGCCTTCCTGGTGTTTGTGCAAAGTGCGCTATTCTATCTATTCTTAACAATGACAGAATTAGAGGCGATACAGAGCAATAATTATTCCTCAAACCATTTTATGAACAGAAAATATGCCATTTCAACGAAACCGGCATGGCAAGCAAAAATCCTTTACCAATTGGAGCATTTACGCCACCAGAATGATCTTCACTTATCCAGCACATCTTCTTTATGTTGTCTAATTTCATGTATGGCTCTAAAAACACAATCCTGGTAACCACTATTACATCCATTTCCAAAAGAAACTTTCTCCCATCGTTACATTGCCTATATTCAAAGCTCATGCACTTAAAAAATATAAAATAAAGCATGGAATGCTTGCTCCGTTTAAAACCAATTGAATTTTTTATTTTTACTGCTAGTTTATGTATAGTAGGAAACGCCCCATTCTTATACATGTGAAAAATTAAGTTACATGGAACACGTTCATCAAAGTCATCTAAATCGTTCTTTTTTGCACATGCGATTCTTCTCTCGTAATCTAAAAAGAATTATCATTCACAATGGTCTTGTTTCTTTAGCAATTCTCTGCGCAGTTCGCACATCAATACCACAGATTTCAGCGTGCGTTCTTGACACTTGAAAACATCGCTAACCGAGCTGCTGGCCACGTGCTGTGTGTCGGCCGCCTCCTTTTTAAAGAATTGTACACTTTATATTGTCGTGCCTAAAGTTGTGATTTAGGGGGTAGCTACTTAGGCGGGTGATGGTAGAGACAAACCCCAATGTGCCATGCCAACTTAATTTATTGTAAAGGAGACAAGTCCCCAATCTGAATTGTGATTACAAGTGATAGCCCTGACGGGCCCTTACCTTTTAAGCATCTGTTGCCGTAATGCTGAGGGTGTAGTCAGCAGGTCGCTCTTCAAAGATGACATGCAGAAGACGAAGACCAAAGACCAAAGAGGGCAAAAGAGACAAAGACTCCGAGTTGTGACTCTGGTTCTTCTTATATCGTTTTACAATTGCCTCTACATTGTGACATAAACTATACCAAATATGGTGTGCCAGCGCCTCAGATTTAAATTATATTAACCAATGAGAAACTGTGTAGGTGTTTGACCCTTTCCAACACGAGTGACAGATCCAAGCTCAGCATGTTTTGCTTGTTACCAGGCAGAGGTTAATGTCACTATAAAATACCGTGTAAGCAGCTTCTGACGTGATTGACCACTACACTGAAATTCCTAAAGTGAGCATGTTAAAGAAAGATATAAAATATAAAACCAAACGAATTTAGCTTTCAAAAATGTTAATTTGCTACACCTCTCAGCAGTACATGCAACAATATACCATTTCACGAGCTTGTTTATGCAAAACTACACGTTTACGTTATTCTTGCTCCAGTTTTACTTCTCTGTAACATTTTAAAACAGAAACTAAAGCACAAACTAATAGAAAACCACTGAAATCATAGACTAACTCGCAGACAGCAAAACACACTAGGCTCTCTACTTCAAATGACGCTTATTGGTTGAGTTTGGCACATGACTTTCCTTGTCCACTGCGTAACCTTCCCAGACCTGCACAGATAGCTGCTCCGGACTCTAGTGATGCGACACGACCCCAGAAACCAAGCTATTTTGACAGACACGATGGAGGACTTAAAGCCATTCCAAAGTTTTTGACTATTTGGAGTTATAAAGGGGAATAAAGCAGAATATAAAGTGAGCGATACTAGGCTCGCAATTCAGCTATTACAATTATAAAGCTATGATTTATGGGAAATTTGGAAGTTATAATTTTTGACTATGCACGATTGCTCGTAGTACCAAATCCAATTGGAAAGTAAAACAAAATATAAACCGACACTACCTGACCTAACCAAAAACCTCAGGACACCCTTAACTCATCAAAATTTATTTTCTTGAAGTCAATAAGCATTGGTCCATTTTAACAAATGTAAATCTGCGCTGGAAATATACTTTAAATAATTGTTGATGGATTCTTGCCTAAGTTTTCTTCCGGTGAAAACAGCGCATAAACAGCACTTTTCGCTATAGAAATATTAGCGATGTTCATTTTAGATGATTTCATCCTGTACATATACAGTGAGTCCGACAGAGCGCAGCTGCATGTCCTGGGTTCGTCAAGGCAGTAAAATGCACATACAGGTAGCAGCTTGTAGTTATCGAATGTACTTTAAGGGAGGCCTTTTCAGCAAATTGTCTTACGTTCGTGTGTTATTCGCTGCTTTCAATGTGTTTAAATTATGAGTTATGTCACTGCATAAATGCAGTCTTGAAGAAACGGTTTTTATATATGGTGTAAATGTAAATTCGTTTCTTGCAGAGAAGTGGTAAGGTAATTCGCCATAAAATATCCTGGTAATCGTATCTCAGGTAGAGCAATTATTCGCCAACTTGTAAAAAGGTTGCGAGAAACAGGACCTCTCAATGACTAGAAACGTACTTCGAACCGCCATGTTCTTACAAAAGAAAAGTTTGGTGAAGTAGAGGAATTTCCTGCGCAGATATCACCAATGTATTGCCACTGAGGAGCATCATTTTCAACATCTTTTATAGCACAGGATTTGTGCTTATTAACATTAGTTTTAAATACAGTATCAGTTTATGTATTCAAACAGTGAAAACACTGTGTAACACAAGATAAAGCCTCCCTTAAATTAACTACAAACTGCTACATGTACATGCATTATATGCCAGTATGCAGATGCACTCTGCTTGCCCCATTGCTCATATAATATCACTATGTGTACATATTTGCAAGCCATTGTAAAAATAACATACAATATATTAAAAGAAATATTGTTTTCTTTCTTTGGCTCAGACATCTCCAAACAGCCCTTGTACAGTAAACGTTGTAAGAACCCTAGAGAATCAATTCCCAAACCCAACACGTTTGCTGCTCAGGATAATCACGGAGGACGTGTGGTCAATCAAACTTTTCAGACGAAGTATATGTACATCTCATTTATTGAACTAAAATCACTATTTAGCTTGAAGTCTCTGTTATCCGCCTAACTTTACTAAACCACATTTCTCAAATTTGCTTTAGATTGATCTCTTTACCGCCTGTGGTGCCTCAGTAGTGAAAACGGGCGTTAAACACTACTCAAAAAAAAAAAAAAAATTGATCTCTTTAAGAAATTAGCAGCTTTTAGAGACTTTTTTGAGCTCATCAGTGGCACAACAGAGGTCTAACTCATTGTTAATCTTCAGATGTTCTACACAGGGAATACTTACTCCTTCATTCTGAAAAGATGTAGGTGAAGCCTTACTGTCCCCCTTGAGTTATGGAAATACATCATGTCGATCTGTTTTGTTTATCCAAATTAATCTGATTTCTCACTGTAACTAGAGAAATGTTTCTATACCATTCCCTGGCTGTTAGCTGCCTACCATATCGATTAAGTTAGATCCACCTTCCGCTAGATACATTATGTATAAATTATTCATTTATTTCGTTTATTTATGGGCACTCTTTAACATCTCAGGTTATCAGTGTTCCATTTAATTAAGGGCGTGAAATGGCCAACAAATTTTGCTCACTTCTTCTTTCAGGCTTGAGGTTCTTTATCGTGTCGTAAATGTATGACATGGGACCTACGGCTTTACTTCCCTTCCAAAGGAAGCCATACTTAGGATTTTATACCCGAAAAATTCATCGATTCTGGCCGTTTTGAACTCGTGACCTTGGATTTAGGACCGCCTAAATTGTTCAAATGAAACACGAAATGATTATTACTTACTCACCCATTTGCAACTTAGCTGTTAAGACTAAAAGCAGTTGCCCTCACTGTCTAGCAGTGAACAAGTTTCTGAAGATGGAACATTTTTCTGGAGTCTATTTGGCGTTGGAGGATTCCTCTCTGTATAAATCACATGAGGGATAATCATGCTTAACAACGCCAAGAGAGATTTTCCCGATCGTTAGCTTTTAATGATTTTTCGGAGAGCAGGTAGAGTTCTGTTGGACGGTTCATAATCCACCCTATCCGCACACTCTGAGATATCGCGCAAAGTTTTTAAAAGGGTCTGCGTTTACATCCAATCAAGAAGTCCTTTGTGAGAAGAGTGGTTGACAATAACCTACAACTTCGTAGTAGATGTACATTATCATTATTGTACATGTACAATAAGTAAATTTATAAATCAGCTGTTTCAATTGAACGATCTTTACATTATACCATGTCGTTAGGAAAATCAAGCTATTTCTTAATTTCCTCATCCGGCCTCTTAGTACATATTCCCTCAGTTTTAGTTTGTAACACACTGTCTGTTTACCTTAGTTTTTCAATGCTTCAATTTTGTAAAATATCGTTATATAGGGAACTTCTTTTGAATCCCCCCTTAGCAGTTTTGCCTCTCTAGGCCTAACAAACACTATAAAATATTCCTTGAGTTTTGCCTAGAAAATTTCCAAGGCTATACTTTTTCAGTATTTCGGAGATCCAAATAGTATGGTCCAACAAAAGCTGTGAGAGGTTAAGCACTCTATAGCCTTTGGACGAACAATTTCATCATTACTGAGAGAATTTTTGGACAAATTGCTGAACTAAAATACTTCGGGCAACATTTTAATTGCTTGAGGTTGAAGGAGATGCGTCAGTACTTTAGCCTTGCTGATGGTTAGCCCTTTGTGCCTACGCTTCCAATGACACCTCCGGGAGTAAGGGATGAGTCGAGGGAGGCACAGCGCGGCAAGGATCCATGGGGAGTGACTGCGCGGACGCACATGGGGTGCCTAATATTAAACAATTCAAGATAGAACACCCCAACGCCAGCGGTGCCCCTTCCAAGAAGCTTCTCAGTATGTTTGTTTTCATACCTGGATTTGAAACCTTTACAAAGCGCAAACCACAGACACATCTCGCATCTGTAACAGAACTAACGGAATGAAATAATATGAAATGGGAGAGCGTAAAAGTCGTGGAAAAGAAATATCCATCGTTTCAGCATACGTACGAGGGTAAGTCCATAAGCTTCCTGCCTCGCCGATACGGATTATTGCCTTCACAAAATAATTATCTGATGTCATGCCTTATCTGTTAAGTAAATAATTGCTGCTGTAACTTCAGCTCCGCTGGGTTCTGTTATTCAGATATAGTTGCATAAAAAGACTATGTGTGGAAGATTGTGACAGGTTCAAAATGAAGTATCGAGCTGCTATTAAGTTCTTCACAAAAGAAAAACTTACTATAAATGATATTAAACAGCGATTGGACGGTGTAAATGGAGAAGCATCTCCCTCATATTCTACCGTAAAAGAATGGGACAAACTTTTCTTTTTCGAATGGGTCGAGAAAGCATTGAAGACGAAGAGCATGGAGGTCGATAATTGGAGGAGCTCACTCCTGAAAACAGCGCTCTTGTGCAAGGAGAAATTATGGAAGACCGGCAGCTCAAAGTTACAGAAATAGCAGCAAGATTGGGCCTTTCTAAAACCATAGTCCTTCCAATTATTCATGAACATTTAAACATGAATTAGTGAATTAGGTTAGTGCAAGATGGGGGCCTAGACCTCTTTCCTCAGTCCAAAAGCAGCAACAAGTCATCTGTTGTCAGGCATTTTTTAACCTCTGCCTTGGCAATGAGACAGAAGTCCCTTTAAACCATTTTTACAGGAGATGTTACTATAGTCCTTTACTATGATCCCTTGTGCAAAACAGAATCAATGCAGTGGCGTAAACCTGGTGAAGCACCGCCTCTAAAGGCAAAGGTCACTCAGTCAACCAAGAAGTTTATGGTCACAATCTTTTTGGACTGTGTAGGAATACTCTTCATTGACTTCAAGGAGAGGAGCACCACAGTAAATGGGGAGTACTATGCTGGCCTACTGTACAGACTACGTGCTTCCATCAAAGAGAAATCGCGAGGAAAGCTGAGTGGTGGTGTGTGCCTTCTTCGCGACAACGCGCCTGCCTGTGCATAAAGCTCTTGTTGCAACGCTATGAAGAAATATGGCTTCAAGGAGATGAACAATGCACCCTACAGCCCAGATCTAGCTCCCAGTGACTATTTTCTCTTCTCAAAACTTAAGAAGGGCCTTAGAGGAAGGAAATTTAAGTGCGACGAAGAAGTGATGGATGCTGCTAATGCCCATTTTACAGACAAGACTTCGGATTATTTTGGGAGGGAGGAGTGAAATGTTAAATCAAAGGTGTGAGAAGTGTATTGAAATAAAGGGTAACTATATTGAAAAATGAAATATAGTTTTTGTGTTTGTCATGCCTAGAAAATTGTTAGGCCGGAACCTTATGGAACTACCCTCGTTTAAGCAATTAGGGGAAACCACGAAATAACTGAAGGCCGGTTCCAAGAGAACTGAACACGGGACCTCCTGAATGCTGATCCGAAGCCTGAACTACTCCGCTCTGTGGGGCGAGATGTTGCACAATGCAGTAATTTGAAATGCTTATTTTTTTTTTTTTTTTTTAAAGAAACAGTGATTAGTAAGTCTCTAATAATAAGCACTATAGGAATAATACATTCCCTTTCACGGTTTTAACCATTATTAATTTACGCAAGAGTACTGTTATGCTTTTATGACACTAGATGTACATTTACTCGTCGTAAACCAATATGCTGGAAATGAAAAGCAAACAAAATTATTTCTGAAACACATAATGTGCTTAATATCTTGTTGTTCGCTTATTGATTTATTCATCTAATTTGGCATTCATAATAAAACTGAATATTTCACAAATATGTTCATAGGGATAAACTGCTACAATTCGAGCAAAAAGCACCAAAATTAAAGAAGTTTGATATGCATTTTAGCATGGTATGAAAAGGGCTAGATATTACAGCGCTTTCAGTTTCTAATCGCAGCAGCTGATTAGCTATTGCGGCGGTATTTGTTATTTTGGTTGTGATTGGGTTTGGTTTCGTTACACATAAGGAGATGATCGACTTTTATAAACGGATTGCCATCTAAGGGGCGTTTGGTCGAACCTCCATTCAGTATTGCAATAAAGTAATGTTTCTTCCTCGGCTACAAGCTCAATTTATTAGCTGAACGTTTTTGTGATGCATTATCACAGGGAAAGGAGATGATAAACAAACATAATATAACACTCCCAGTTTCATTTTTCACACTTTATTAACACTTTTACTTTTTTCTAACACTTCTCCCTTTGACTTCAGTACCAACAAACAAATGACAAACAAGCAACAAACAAGTATTCTATAGTCCATTACAACTACTTTTATTAATTCGCCTGCCAGTAAGTCTAGGTGCTATAAATATATTCAGCACGACTTTCCAAATGTCATATGATTTGCTCTTCCTAGATCTATCTTACTATTGGTGGGCAGCTATGATAATTTATTACCGTTTAACTCTCATAGGCTATCTTCTAGATTTTATTCTGGTCCACCCATAGCAAAATCTTAAGTCTTACACTTTTTACATAAATATTATATTAAAAGAGAGCCGTAACAGAGGTTTTATGATTTCATTTGGATATTTATTGCCTAAGCTTTCCCTGCACTGTTAACAAAAGAATTACTTGTCCTTTCCAAATTCCTGAGATGGCGTTTTGTTCAACATCCCGTTGTTTTCCAAGTTCTAGTTGACCTGAAGTAACATTACAAAGAGACTCTCTTAGCCAAAAGGGTGACTGCGTGCCTTTTCGGGGAAACCTTCCCTTTCTATGGTATTTTGTCTTCTTTCTTATACTTGTAACAATATGTGTAGACCGTATGTCTATGACCTTTTTGGCGAGTATATTATATATAAATATTATTTCTAAGCGGACCTGGGATCTATGTTAGACAATAATTGTCTCAATATCAGTTGATAGTCTTTCTAAATTTTAAAAATCACGTATACATTTTGTTCTTCAGCACGTTGTATTTTTCGTTTTGCTGTAGCATAAAATATCTAAACACTTTTCACGAAATAATTTTACATATTTGGTTCCTCATTCCTACCAATAATGATCTGCATTAATACTTTTTCTTCAACAAGGACAGTCGTTTGGAGACAATGAATATTGTGACACTCAACACCGTGCTCTAATGGTTAGTTCTATCCCAAAGCCAGTAGGTAAAACGCAGCTACGGGAGATTTCTTATGGACTCCGGCTCTCCTTTGCCCTAAGTCCACCAATTGCTCTATTAGCGATGGCGAACGCCCTGCCAAACTAGAGGTTTGCAATCTGCATCGCTTCATTAACAGGCATAACATAACATAACATAACACCATCGACCGACAACGTACTGCGATCCTTCGCTGCTGAGCTTCGCAGGTATAACTCGGCTTTGGCTCTGTGGCTAACCCTGCTCTAACTTCATTATTTTGGTCTTCCCCATCCAATGGAAGTACCGTTCAACAACAATGGACTTAGACACCACAATATAGTTTAGACAAGGTAAGGTAGTTAAATTTATGCGTATTTATTAACAATCAAGGTGACAATTGACCATAATCAGCATATATCCAGCATGTATGCGTAATATTCTATATTTAGTACACTTTATAAATGTCTTATTGCGAAGAATATTAAAAATTCGGCATGTTTTCATAAGAGTAGTTTTGAGCTAGATAAAAAGTATATTGAACATAGGTCCTAAAAGAAGCACCTGTTTAGATATGAACTAATCTTCATCGGTACTATAAGAAATTCTCCTTGTATCCTATTTATTGTCACATATTCTTCATCCCTACATTTAAAAAAAGTTACAAACATTTGCAGATTTGTTTCATGTAGATTCTGTACGTATAAACATTTAAGGGATTTAGCTTAGGAAGACCAATATACTTGTTTTTTTCCGTCCAATTCATTGTTCAACAAATGTCAAGTTGGCACTTCTGGACGTCGGGTTTAAGAGTTGATATAAACTACATCACTGAAATGCACCTACTCCATTAGCAGTTAATTCGTGCGATGCAAAATTGTGATAAAAGGCACCTGTTAGTCTGTTTAATAGAACATAAGGTTTTACAAGATTATCACCTACAATTCTGTATAAGTCTAAATTTCCTTACCTTGTTAAAATATATGTTTGATAAATTCATAATTAACGAGAACCACAGAACCTCCTAAAATAATGACAAAGAATGGTTTATAGTTAAGCAGATATTTATTTTTGAACCTATTTTCACTAGATATATTTTCCTCGGGTTCAGTGTTACTTGCTGTCAAAAAATAGAAGTATTATTATCTAAACACCGTGTAAATACATATATTTTATTTTTATAAAGCACGTGAATCCATTTTGCTCATAATGTAAATATTGGGAATTCAAAGAGATCACAGGTGTGATCTATGAATTGCCATTTTTTTAATTTAAAGTAAAAGTTTATTTTGCGTTAACATCTAAAACCAAATAATCCAGGGGGTAAGTTTATCCAATATTGATGACAAGTGGAATTAACTTTCTTTCGGTGTATTCCTTCTCAGTACACAAGGAATTCATTACTAATTTTATCAATTTTATCAATTAGTAGTTCTATTGTAATGAGCTAATGATGCTTTCTTCTGATAATTACTGTAGTGGTGGAGTTTTCTAGCGATCGACACTAATCATTTGCGATTAATAAGCTATGGGTACAGCTGGAAAATATACAAGAAGAAGGCAGTTTGCTAAACATGAATCGATTATCTAAAGACGCTTTCAAATTATTTGTGGTAGGAAAGTCACTAAATAAATTTAACATTTTGATATTTTAGGTATGATCACATATACATTTTTAACACCATTCAGCAAACCTTTTATTTTGGCCAACATCTTTTTGCCACCTTTGTTGTCAATGTTACTTAGACAGATGCACTTACTCGTGTGGAGAACAAGCAAGTTAATTAGAGGTATAAACATTTTCTTTTGGTAACTAAACTAGTATGTTACCTTATCATCTTATTTATATCATCAATGATTCGTTCGGTCTTTTCCAAAACCTTGTAATTTCTTCGCAGCGTTTAAACTGTTTTGAGGAAACAATTTCGGCTGAGACATTTACCAAAATTAATAAGTATAATAAAATACAATGACTTAAGAGTGCTTAAGATTGCTTGGCATTAATAATTAATCAAGGACGTAAAGAAGATAAATGAATTCGAAGCTATGCAGATAGAACCAAAATGCAAAACCATGGAAACACCGAAACTGGGGAAAAATGCATGTTGAGCATATTCATATCCTATCACTCGTTATAAAATCGCGAGAATTTGTGTGATATAATATAGCATTCTCCGATGGAGCACGGTGACCGCACCGAGTATACTATACCGCAAAACACAGTAGCAAAGGATCGCAATGCGTTTTCGATCAATGATCTGTGTTAAAAATATTCTGAATTGCTGTCCGCCACTTAGAAATGAAGTAATGCGGATTACAAACCTTAGTTTGACTAGACGTTTGTAATGCGTGCTATAGAACATATTCTAGAAGTTTTCTGGATTTGCTCTTTTCGCAGCATGAGGAGTAGCATTGTCAGGCTGGGAAATTAATGTCATTCCTACAAATAGTTTTTAATTTCGGCTTTTCAGTCATAACTGTATGGAATATTCTTTTACCAATTAAAATGTTTTAAGGCTCTTGAGCATTCCGAACAGCGTCTTACATTTAGACGTTTTCATTTGATATTAGCAGAGATTTTACAATCAGTTAAGCTTTTCCTCTTGCATCTCTAGAAATATTTAACTGTAAAAAAGTTCTCAGTTAACAAACAACGTAAACATAAGCATATATTATACAGTGGGTTCACAGTCAGTGTTAAATTCATGGCAATGATCATACAAACACTTTATCTAAGAACGCCTCTTGCACCTCCTGTCCCAAACCATGTCTCAGATGTCATCAGAAAAATACTTTGGATACGGAAGAAGAAATAGAACAAAACCATTAAGAGACAGGAGTCTGAACAAACCTGGGGGGCTAGGAAAATCATAAGTTTCTATACAGGGCATTAATTTTGCTGATTATATCTGATATTGATTTTACCATTGACAATTAGTACAAAAAGGTGGATAAAATTCCAAAACATTTTAACTAATTAGCATTATTTTGTTATCATTTGTTCCGATCAGGTGAAGGTATCTGGGTAAGGCTTTTTCGGAGTTTTTCTTTACTTTAAGAAGGAGAATGCCAAACAGCTTTAAGGGGCCAAGGACTCCGATCTCATTTGCGACATCATTTCATTTCATTTATGACTACAGATTTAACACATACAGTATTCACCCCCAATCTACAGACGTTGCAAGAAGACTAACGCAGTTAAAGCGACAATAAATAAAACATAACCCAGCCAAATGCAGACGGTATATTCCTCCTCAGTATCCCACATCTTTGCCTACCTTTGTCATTTTGTGTTTCTGCAGACTCCAAACTGTACAGTTTGCAAATGTTAATCTGATAACATGAATACACACAGCTTCATACATATCCAGCTTGCATTACGTTTTTCAATATCATTCCATCATATCAAAATAAAAATAATTATTTTATTTTAATATTTCGACTTCATTCGTCCAAAACATTATAACAATCAGCATGCAATTCTTATTCTCAAAATCTGGCGATAAGACTCTTGGAGGTAGCAGAAAGCTATGAACATATAACTGTAAAGGTTAAGAACAAACTTCCGTCAGATCTTAAAATGTTATTGGAAAACCGTCTTAGGCTTCAGATCTATGAGTCACTGAAACAGTTGCAATAGAAAAGGGGGAAAAAATTCACGTAATACGGATCGAGGTTTATAAAGGTTAAATATCAAATAATACAAATTGAACTATAGACCTTCATAGCTTAAAATTTTTGAATGTATGCTGGATGAAATCGTCCGTAGACAAAACTGTCCATGTGAATAAATTTATCCTCCCCCCTCATAAAAGCAATCCCTATGATTAGTAAATAATTTATAATAAAACCTTGTAGACTTTAACTGTGATAATGTCGGGCAATTTGGATGGCATGATAGCTTAAGAGCCTTAATATATTTTAACACACAAATGAACGTTATTATGATAATATGTTAACCAATATAAACGATATTCAGCTAGTAAAACAATGAAATTGATGAAACTGCCATGAACGTGGAAATTGGTAAAAAAAAAAAAAAAAAAAAAAAAAACATCCCAAATTAAAATATATTTGTAAGAATGACATTAATTTCCCAGCCTGACAATGCTACTCCTCATGCTGCGAAAAGAGTAGATCAGACTATACAGAAAACTTCTGGAATATGCTCTATAGCACGCATGACAAACACCGAGTCAAACTAAGGTTTGTAATCCGCATTGCTTCATTTCTAAGTGGCGGACAGCACTTCAGAATATTTTAAACATAGGATCATTGATCGAAAACGTATTGCGATCCTTCGCTACCGTGTTTTGCGGTATAGTATAACTCGACACTTACTCGGCGCGGTCACCCGTGTTCCATTGAAAGCAAAGCAATAAAGGCCGCCGCACAACGGATGCTATACTGTATGACAACCATTCTTGTAATTTTATAACGAGCGTAAGGTATGAATACGTACAAATGCACTATTATATTGCTTTTTTTTTCTGCACATGCATTACTATTGACTACACTGGCTTTGAAGTGAATCCATTAAAATAATATCCTTAGAAACGATAAGGATAAATTCTGACAGATTTTTGTTTAATGTAAACGCAGTTTGAACAGATTTTGCACCTTATTTCTTCTTATTAAGGACTTTAAGACTCGCATTCGGGGGGTCCCGGTTCTAGTTCCTTGGCCGACCATCCTGACCTTAGGTTTATCCTGGTCGCAGGCGAATGTAAGACGGACTTTTATTTTTCACAGAAATTTCGCTCTCCAATTTAACCTCACTTCATTTTTGCAGTGTGCAAAGTACTAGGTGGTGGGTGCGATTTGCCGGTGACTTGCGCTTTGGAAACGTGGCTGCGTTGACGTCGGGGTATTCTACCTGGAAATAACGGTACGGACTGCGTCTATGTTCGTGCCTCACCGCCCAGTTTTTCCCTTTTCCTTTATCCCTTCCTCCTGGAGATGCCTCCATTTGAGGTGTATGCACAAACGGCCAGCTTTAAGCACGGATGAAGTACCGAAAATTCCTCCTCTTCACCTCTTCACCTTATGCTTTCCATGTTTGGATGGCAAATGTTTTGAAACTGGATGCAGAAAAGTTCACAATGAGACGTTTCAAGAGAAGGTATTCATAATCTGCGCTTGCAATCATGTATTACGGCCAAGTAAAAACTGCAGTGCAAGAAACCAAGAGAGTTCTCCAGTCAATTTAAATCCTCGCGAGACGCTTGACAAAGGACATTGAAAAGGGGATAGATCTTAGATAGAAAGCCAGACAAATCAGATTTTTAAAACAACAATATTACTAATTAATTTTCCATTGTAGCTTTAATATGGAGATTAGCTGTGGTTAGTCAGTCCAATATTTTGGGCTATGTGAAAATATGCGTTTTTGTTGTTTTTTTTGTTTTACTTTCCATGGAAGCAACGCACAGTTTTTAGAGACACCAGTCTGGCAATAGGTTAGATACACTTAGAAGAAACTAGAAGGGAATTAACGAAAAAAAAATAATTATATAGGAAACTTATTTTGAAAGCAACAAAGTTGAGAAAAAACCGCCGGCGAAATAGTATATATAGAATGCTGTGTTTATGATTCATTTCGGAAAAAAAAAAAAAAAAACATTAAGGGGAGAAATATCTACCACAATTCTGGCGTTTTCCTTGTGGGCACATCATTGAAACAAGCGCATAATATTTTTATTTCTTCCTAGTTCTTCTTCTACACTTTTTCTTATTTGCTCTCATTTAATCTGTGTGTTTGGTCTAGTGATTTCCTTTCATCACATGGGCTTATATCTTTAGGTATTTACGTAGCCATTTTAATGAAATAGAAATTATCCTATAAAAGAAACAACTTAGCAATTTTCAGTTGCTGGCCATTTCCCACAGAGTTGTGAAATTTAAGCAATGAGCGAAGTAGCATCAAATTATCTCAGAGGAAGCTATTCTATGTTTAATGATCCACGAAACACAGTTTCCTAATTACTTTCTAAGAAGCGCTGAGAGTAAGACACTTTGTTAACTTCAAGATACTATCTGTTGTGGTTGTGCGTGTCTTAGGGATATATAACTTCAAACTGAACGTATTTTCTCTGCCCCAAGAGAATCTAATATTTAGTTCTCGCATTGCATCACGGCAAATTTTAAGTAGTTTTGTTCCGAAAATATTTCATAACTCAAATATTAGACAGTTGCGAAATGGGATGTTCTGTGGATAGAGCGTACTTTATTACTTGCAGTATTCTCGCTGTAAAAGGTGTCAATTCTACTATAAAGAAGATAAATTCTCTAATTTTAAGTAGTTTCCTAATAGTTTTTATAGGGAATAAACTTACGACTACAATAACAAACTAAATTAGAGTAACAGCAAGTGGATTAGCTCACCATATGAGCTCTAAATGAGCTGTCCCTTTTAAGAGAGTATAGTACATCAGCCTTTTTCATCCATTCATCTTCTATGTGCATACTGGGCCTTATGGGGCATAATAGCGGAATCTAGAAGATTTCCAAAATCAAGACTTTCCATTAAACAGCATTTTATGTAAAATTCTTGAACAAATAACTCCTTGAAAGTTAAGGATGGGAGTACAAGTCACTTTGCAGTTTCTGTAGTGTTTAGCGATGACAATAGACTTACTAGTGGATTTTTATATCTTAAAGTGAGTTTAAAATCATTGTGATAAAGTTCTTCGGATTACCATTAGATACTCACGAATCTGTTATAAAAAAGGCTTTTTCAGTTCATTAGTTCTGGTTTGATATGAAATATTCTATCTATTGAAGAGTTCACAGTAAAACTGTCTCTCTCTCTCTCTCTCTCTCTCTCTCTCTCTCTCTCTCTCTATATATATATATATATATATATATATATATATACAAAACAAAAAGGTATGTCAAAATTTGGGAAAACATTCTTGCGTATAGAGGTTGCAAATCTGCTTTATGAACATCAATTCGGAAGTGCTTTATTAGCGCCTTGTGTCTACAGCTTCGCTTACACGATGTCATATGAAAGCTAGAATGCCAGCATAGCTGTCCTGTGGCAATCCCACAACAGAACGGTTGCTTAATACATACAGTAGGTATATATTAGCTTTTATCTCTAATTAAATAGGGTTGCGGGTGTTATACTACTCTTAATTCCTGGTTTCACCATTGTTGTGGTCATCCTATATCACATAGTTGGCATGTTATGCCACCCACTTCATTGCTTGACGCAGTACTGAACACGTAGTGTCAGTTCTGTGTGTTTTAGAATCTCATTCCAAGTAAAGTAAAATGAGCTATTCAAATGCGGAGTTGAGAGATGTTCTTATGATCTATGGTTTAGCCGAAGGTGAAGAGGAGTCTTCGTGCTTGTATTCTGCAAGGCTGTCTGACAATACGAAATACTCCAGGGATACATCAGCGCATCAGGGAGTCCATGCGACGGCGGTAGATGAATGTATGCGTGCTAACGGAGCACATTTTGAACATTTCATATGATTTTCTATTTCCTACAGTTCTATTTTTTAGTGTTCTGCTATGTGGTACAGGTGTAGAAAAAGGGTACTAGCAAGGAAACGCATAAAATAATTGATATTATACTTTTTTAATCTATATATGTGAGAAATGTTTTCCCAAAGCTTTGATTTACCTTTTTTGTTACATCCTGTATACTTAGTTTGGTCATAAGTTCTAGGACAAAATTAAATAGTAATTCTTTCCATTTTATTTGAAGTTATTACAGAAAGCATATATATCCGCTGGTATAAGGGGATTATAAAAATAATTTTGCAGTAGCAGCTTTGCACAAGATAAAGAAATAACCATCGAATTCTTAAGAGACAGGAAATCAGCGCACATTCCATCTACTGAATGTTAGAGGAATTGCTCAATTGGTCTCTTAATTATACAATACCCGCCAACAAAAGCAGAGAGTTGAAAGTAAGAATCTTTTATAGCTTATGCTGGCGATGTTCATAAAGACACTCTTTTCCTAAATGAGAAAACATTAATAAAGATACTCTAAAGATACAGCGTACCCCTTGCTTACATTTCAGAGACTAATTTGCTGGACAAGTTATGAATGGGTTCCAACTCATTCTTTTAACTCAATGCTCCAAATAATGCTGAGTTTCCAAAATATCCTTAAAACTGTACACCACACAAATTCAGCAGGACTATTAAGGGGGAATGTACCCGACTTTACTCATCTCTTAAGTTGGTTTTCAACAGCCAGGGTTAACCCTCTGTATAAATCGTAGCGTGGGTTCAGAGCGTAGTGTGCAATCCGCCAAGTGTCAATGCCGAGAGTATAAAACTGTCCTTGGGGAAGTTTCCTGTTTAGAACGAGCATACTACAATTGACGACCTCAGCTTACGAGAGTAGGTCCATAAGTTTCCGGCCTCGTCGATAAGGCTTATCGCCTTCACAAAACCCTTCTCTGGTTTTATACCTTATCTGTTAAGTAAATAATTGCAGTTGTAACTTCCGCTCAGATGTGTTCAATTGTTAAAATATAGTTGCATAAAGAAGACTATGTGTAGAAGATTATGACATGTTCAAAATGGAGTATGGAGATGTTATTAAGTTCTTCACAAAGAAGGACTTACTCCAAACGAAATTAAACAGCGATTGGAGTGTGTATGGGGAAGATTTAGACTCATATTCTACCGTAAAAGAATGGGCCAAACTTTTTCGAATGAGTCGAGAAAGCATTGAAGACGAAGAGCGTGCAGGTCGACCCTTGGAAATGCTCACTCCTGAAGGAGAAATTATGGAAGATCGGCGGCTCAAAGTTACAGAAATAACACCTTTCTAAAATAACAGTCCTTCGAATTATTCATGAACATTTAAAAAGAATAAGGTTAGTGCAAGATGGGTGCCTAGACTTCTTTTCTCAGTTCATAAGCAGCAACGAGTCGTCTGTTGTCAGGCATTTTTAGACCTCTGCCGTGGCAACGAGAGAGAAGTTCTGCAAAGCATTGTTACAGCAGATGAAACGATGGTCCTGTACTATGATCCCTTGTCCAAAAGAGAATCAATGGAGTGGCGTAAACCTGGCGAAGCACCGTCTCTAATGGCCAAGGTCACTCAGTCAACCAAGAAGATCATGGCCACAATTTTTGGCAATGTGAAGGAATGCTCTTCATTGACTTCAAAAAGAGGACACTACAGTAAATGGGGATTACTATACTGGCTTACTGCACAAACTAAATGCTTTTATCAAGGAGAAAAGGCGAGGAAAGCTGAATGCTGGTGTGCGCCTTCTTCACGACAACGCGCCTGTGCACACAGCTCTTGTTGCAAAGGAAGCTGTGAAGAAATGTGACTTTAAAGAGATCGATCATCCATCCTACAGCCTATACACATGTCCCAGTGGCTATTTCCTCTTCTCAAAATTTCAGAGGGACCTTAGAGGAAGAAAATTTAAGTGTAACGAAGAAGTGAAGTATGCTGTTTATGCCCATTTTGCAGACAAATTGTCTGAAACATTTTTTTTTGGGGGGGGGGGAATAAAATGTTAATTAAAAGATGTGAGCAGTGTATCGAAAAAAGGGTAACTATATTGAAAAATGAAATATATTTTTGTCTTATCAATCCCAGAATTTGGTTAGGCCGGAAACTTATGGACCTACTTCGTATGTGGTAGTATATTCTGAAAACTGATTACCGCTGTACATGCAGAAATAGTGCAAATAATACAGCTTATATTAAGTAAAATATTAAATCATTGCACACAGTGTGGTAAAATGTATGGTCAGATTAGGAAGAAAATTACTTAATATAATTTCTCTACCTCCCCCCGGTACTATGTTGCAAATCATGAAATATCTTGCAAAACTAGTCAAAAATACGACAAAACAAAACTTTTGGCTAGCAAATTTTTGTGTTTTTCCAACTGCTCCATATACTCTTACTTTTGATACATTAATATCTTCATATTACAAATAAAGCCATTTCTTTAAAATTTTTTACTCCGACATTTTATGGATTGTCGCATAGAATATCGCATATATTTTGGAATTAATGCTACGTATTTCAAAGTCAGTGATCTTATCTTATTACCTTCAAAAAGCTCTTAAAATATGGTAAAGCTTTGATACGAAGTACTATCTTATTTTTGCCATAAAGTTGTGTTTTTCTCTTAAGTTACCAGATTATAAGCGACCATTATGTTATTAAATTTTAACCTGCTAACTTTTAACTCCTTTTTTCCAAAGAAACGTTGTTGATAAAGGAGGCACTATCATCTTCTACTATATAGAAAGGCCATATATGTGTTTATTACACACATAAATGTGATAATGCTTTACGGATAGCGAATATAAACTGGGAAACATATACACGTTACCTGCTTACCATTCATTCGCTCTGGGCGCTGCATTTAAGCCATGTCACGGACAGTTTTCCTGTTTCTGATTACGCTCGGAAGACCGGTATGTAAGTCGATCAATTTCCATTACATTTGTTTTTCTGACGTTAGCTGTCTATGTATGCAGAGGGTGTCAAAAATGTACACACACTTCAAGCAAAGAAAAAACTGTTAACATGACAAAACTGAATTCACACAAACAGAAGACGATGAGCTCAAATCATTTTAGACTTTTACAGTTACAAAAGTTGCTCAAAATGCCCACCATCGGCGTCGATACACTTCTGAGTACGTTGAACGACTGACTGAGCAACGTTTGCGAAAGTGTCCTCGGCGATTGCAGCACACGCCGTTTCAATTTCTTCCCGAAGTGCTGTCAGTGTAGCTGGTTTTCTACGGTACACAACATCCTTAAGAGTTCCCCATAGGAAGAAGACCAACGGAATTAGATTCGGAGAACGGTTCTGTTCTGTACCCAGTTTTCATTCCCTTTGAATTTCAACAACATTCTCGGTTTTTCAATACCACTTCAAAATTGCTTTCCTCTGTTTAAACGATAATCTTGGCTCCATTTTGCTGTACTAGGATAACGTAATGTGAGTTACATCCGTTACAGAACATCATACGGTGGCTTCATTTGTTCATTGTTGATTTACCTGTTACATAGCAAAGCTATCATAACGTATGTGAGTCACATCTGTTTACTGAACATCATACTACACACTACTGTTGTTTTTCGGTTCAACTTTGAAATATATTAAATAGATATGTACTGTGAATGTGTGTATACATTTTTTGGCACCCTCGGTATATGCATATTATTTATTACTTTAAAACATTTAGAGTCAATTCTGCTTAGCTAAACAAGAGGACAATGCCATATATGGTTGGAAATGTTTGGTATATCAGTGAAATATTACACTCGAAATGTGTTTAGAAGTAGGTACAATCCAACAAAGTGGCAATGTATTACCATGAAACTTGTTTACATTCGTGACTCGTTTGTTTCGTTCCAAGCAACAATTCCTATTTAGTTAGTTTTATTTCGAAGAAAATTTATGTGCGCCCCTGGGTAGTTTGTTTGGTTTCTTTCAATCTTGTACATATGTTATTGTCATCAGGGAATCTTATCTACATACTCAGTGAGGGTTTTGTTCCCAAAAATCTTATTTAAATATTGATTTTTTTCTCAAAATTTTTTAGTTTTGTTAAGTTTTACTTGTGCCGAAGAGACAAAATGGATAGCGGGTGGTTAAACGAATTATTGGAAACTATTTTCCTCGCTAGGCAATCATCAGGTAAAATATTTTGCATACGTTGCAAACAGAGACAGATTATCTATAGTTCTTCATGACATAAGGTGAAGTATCAACTGCTGCCACTTTTCTTGTACTAATGCCCGAATATTTGACAACAAGCTCTAGAATCTCTCTTTCGTGTTAACTGCACGTCTAAATCCTCCTCTATTCACAGTTGAACCTCTACTGATGCTGTTAACTTGACGATGCAGTGTTGAACAAAATACAGGGTACCAAAATGTGTACACACTTTCACAGTAGATATCTATTTAACATATTTCAAAGTTGGATCGAAAAACAACAGTAATGTGCAGTATGATGTTCTGTAAACAGATGTGACTCTCATTATGCTAATGTTGCAACAACAAAATGGAGCCCAGATTATCGTTTGAACAACAGAAAGCAATTTTGAAGTGATACTGGAAAACCGAGAATGTTGAAGTTAAAAGGCAATGGAGACGTGTGTACAGAACAGAACCGCCAACACAAGTAATACTTGCACGCATTCGAGACAAATTTGAGACTCGTGGTACTGTATGTGATGTTCACAACAACAGATCTGTGAGACCTCGCAAAAAACAAGCCCCACGCACTGGATCCAAGGCACTGGAAAGGACAAAGAGGTCCGATTAAGTTTCCACCGCGTTCTCGGATCTAACTCCGTTGGACTTCTACCTATGGGGAACTCTCAAGGATGTTGTATACCGTAGAAAACGAGCTACATTGGCAGCACTTTGGGAAGAAATGAAACGGCATATGCTGCAATTGCTGAGTACACTTTACTCAGATGTGTATCGAAGCCGATGTTGGGAATTTTGAGCAACGGCTGTAACTGTAAAAGTGATGATTAGTGCTCATCGTTTTTGGTTTGTGTGAATTCAGTTAACACATTTTTTCTTTGCTTGAAGTGTGTATACATTTTTGGCACCCTCTGTATGTGTACAGTGGGGTACTTTCTGATACAGTGCAAGAATTTGCATCCAGTATCACTGAATGAAATGAATACTCTGTCATAGTAAGTCATTGAAATGTCACTGCAGTGCAAGTCAACCACAAGTCAGAACTCATCTCCGGAATGTATACATAAATTTTAGCTACTGAAGAAAAAATATAACTGTTTAAATTTAATATAATAAATTACTAACTGTCATATTCAATAGCCGTATCAACGAGCGCAGTTACCGTCAAATATTGCGTGTTTTGTGTCGTTTTTATTACATTCAGTCTTTTTCTTGTTAACTGGCTGCATAATTCTACACGTACCGATTCATTTTTTAGCATTAGTCCATATTGGAAATGTGTCTTTATTATTCCTATCGTGGTTTTCTATTAAGTATATCCCGTTTTTATTTTAGCAACTGCGATAATCAACGTTCTTTATCTTTTTACCCGTTTACGACTCTACCATTTCTTGAGGCATTAAGAATATTTTCTCAGGAGGAGAAATAACTATAGGGACAAAAATTCTCAGGCATGCAGCTTAACCCGAACCCCCCTCTCTGCGAATGACAAGAAGACAGTGTCACAGAAATTATTTAAGTATATCTCACATGATAACTGTTTACCCACTCATATTCCATTAAATTTTAAAATAAAAAGCAATAGATGATATGCTTAAACGTGCTGAAAGTTCTCAATATCTTAATTACTCAGCCAGGGGAATGAACTGATGAAAATAAGCAATTTTAGGTCAAAATTGATATTATTTTTGGATTTATGGAAGTGAAAGAAAAGTATTATGAAATTTATGATCCTTGCATAATTAAAACACCTGCCATTTTTGCCTGCTGTTAATTTATAATGGCTTTAATTGAAACGTCACCCTTCAATCCGAAAACCTCGGTTTGTTTTATATTTTTCTCAGCAATACTTATGTTTAATTCACTTATCCATTGCTGCCAAATGGAAATACTGAAATTCAGTGGCGAGCTCTGATAAAGCTTAGACCGAAAATTACGTCGGTCTTCATTTGATATAAACTTAGAGGGGTTATGGTGAGGTGTTTGTATTTTTGTTTGCTGTCTTGGCAAATCGATGACAAGCAACAACACACCAGGTGCCCTATTAATTTTGATTCGTTTTTTTTTCCCTATAACAAAGCTATTACTTTTCGGAAACGGCCTGGTAGTCACAAAAAAAAAATCATTTTAGAAATATCTCTTAAGGGGGAACAGAAAATTCTAGTGAAAGTATGGAGTCATGTCTTAAGGTAATCTGTATGAAAGCGGAGACGTAATGGTGCAGTAGCATCAGCTATGACAGAATTTAATGTTGAGTATTCCCATAAAATATCAAAAAATTATTTGGTATGAATATCTTGGATTCAAAATATCAAATCTAAAAATTCAGCACATAAAGCAATTATAGCTGCGATCTATGTAAAAGTTTCTGGTACTGCAGGCAAGTCAAACTGGCGAAAATCCAGTAGGGAGAAGCCAGAAGCAGAAGAAAGGGTGAAGCCATTAGGTAAGTGCCTTCTGATCAAATTAGAAAACTCACTCATATTCTTATTTTTCTATATATTACATATGTTGAAAATTTAAAATCGCGTTTTCTCAAAACTAACGCTTTTACCCCTTGCCTATTTAATATATACCTAAATATCAAAATCTCACGGACAGAGGAGTTTGAAATTTGATACATACGTTCTAAATATGCCATCTATAAGCGTAGTTAGGTATTTTATGATAAGAGTTAATACATTATTTGAAACATTTTTTTGTTAATTTATAATCAATCATTTTCTTTGAAAATATTTAATATGGTTTTAATATATTTTTCATTAGACTATAAAAATAATAATGCACAGGTTCAAAAATAATATACTCACTTTAAATTTTAAAGTTTTAGGAAATATTTTTATTAAATAAAATGTTTTAAAAATTTAAACATATCTATATTTTTAAAGTTATTATTTTTAATACATTGATTTAAAACTTGAGCCACTTAAATTTCATTATAATACTATACTGTGATAAAAATTTATTATTATGTACAGTAATAGTAAAGTAAAAACTTTTACTAGTGTCTACCCTTTAAGCAAGCTGTTATATTGGTAGTAGTGCTTGGTATGCTAATAACAGAGCTGAACCAATTAAAGCTTTCTGATCTTCTTGCAGTCTAATGTACGATATCGGTGGCTACGAGTTTGACAAAGATCACGAGTAACACAAAAGCGTGATTTCTCTTTCTCTTTTGAAAACGATTTCATAGAATTTCAGACTGAGCTATATGGAATCGGAAACTATATGAGAGAGAATCTACAAAAAGGTTACCAATGCAACAACATATAGATGCGAGGTCACGTTGAGATAAAAGCGAATGCATGTAACCAGACCAAGCTAATTGGTTCTGAAATTGCCTCCAAATTCTTATAAAACTAGCAGAACACAGCGAAGTAATGAGGTGCAGGATATAGGAACCAATAGGCATTGAAAAAATCAGATTCTCTTGTAAGAACGGAACCACCGAGACATTTACTAGATTGGTGTAGCTTAATCTGCAGAAGCCACTAATAGATAGATCAATGTGGAAGGAACTGAACCAAGTAAAGGAATAATGAAGGAAATCTCTTCTTTACTTATCTACTGCAAATCTTTTGAAACTCAATTGTAGAAATCATAACCTGTCATTGCAGCTTGAGAAAATAACGACACACATTAGGAATCTTAATTTAGAAAGGAAAAGCGATCCTAAATGTAAGATTCCATTTTAAACCTTATATAAAAAAGGAAATAGAATTATCAATCATCATCCGATGAGCAAATGAACCCCGCATATATTGATTTAAAAATAATTCGGGAAGGAGATAATGTCATAACCTTTCGATATTTCAGCTTAGGAATGGGTAACTATTTTTATTTTCCAGCACCATCTACTATAATGCTTCTATATCTATATTTAATGCACATTTTAGGAAAGAATGTATATTTTACAAGCAAATTAGTGTTATGCGGTGTCACTAGATTAAACAAGCTCGCTGTTACTCGGCAGTTACATGGTCACACACAGCACGCACGCCAACAAATAGGAAGCAATAAGTTCGTATGCAAGATCAGCCATCCGAGTACAGGGCAGTGGAGAAGCGTCTGCGGTCCTGTCCAGTTTAGAATACATGCAATTTACTATAGAACAAGTAATTTCCTTTTGCTGCAACTTTAAAAAAACACAAATAATCTGTGTCGAAAACTTTTCCGGAACGCTTTCCTTTTAGGGCTAGGGAGCAAATTGAAAACTAAAGGATATGCATTTAACCGGGAGGCCGGGGAATGGGCAATCAAAGACTCTAATAGAAAAAACTGAAAGATATTGGTACTCAATTATAGAACTTTCTCCACGAAAATTTATTAAGAAAACAGAAGTCAGCCATGTGTCAGCTAACAAAGCGACAAAATTACTGAAATTCATGTAAGCAACAGAAATGGAAGTCTTAAGGAACAGCTACCCGCAGAAGAGAATAAAGTTTTGCATCTGGCTCATGACGGCAATACAAACCTGCAATTAATGTTATTCAATAACGAGGCGCGGTTTCACGCACATGTAAGTAATCGCTGCTGGGCAAATACAAAATCCAAGACTCGCATATGAAAGAATATTTTCTTGTCGATCCGCCGACCACGCTGGTACTGAAGTGTAGGCAGACGATTGGTGAATGCCCGCAGCCACGGTGCCATTGAGAACGAGCCCGGTTAAACTGATGATCCTGTATTTAAACGAAAATACTTGCAACATGACAGACCCTATAGCTAAAATTTAGGAAATGGAAATACTTTATTAAAGTCTAATGTTAAAATTGGGCATGTATTATTTATAGATGACATATCAAGAGTTAACAGCATTAGCTATTTAATCAGCACATTCTACACTTCTCTGAGAAGAAAGTACATTATATTTATTATTCGATAGGTGTAAAAACATACTTTTATATGATTTATTTTAACAAAAAGTTCTCTGTAATGCGAATATTGATTTGAATCACGTTCATAAAAACAGCATTTTATTAGCAATATTAAACGTGGGATATAAGAATTTGATTTTGCTATACAATAGCAATAATTTTTAAAGAATGTACTCATTAGGTTTAGGGACAGGGACACGAAGGTGTGTAGCCAGGGTAAGTTTTTATTTTCTTTTATAAGTACTACATTTTTGTTCTAAAATTTACTAAAAATAAATAGTTACAAAAAGTTGACTCTTGTTTTTAAAGAAAATGTTATGACATGGAGATAAATAGTTTATTTATTATCTTAAAATTAACTATTCCAATTGTAAGTGCGTGAACATAAACAGAAATTATTCTCGGGTTAAGCGAAGGAAAAACCCTAAAAGCAATAATTTATATCACATGTTGGTGTTCAACAAGGCAACATCTGCAGACAAAAGCCGAGCTACTATCAACAGTGAAACTTTTGCTCATGCAGATGTAAAATATAATTAGTAAGCGTGTATTTTGTTACAAAAGGGAAATGGCAATGTTAGAATAGAAGAGCTGTTTTATATTAATATAATAGAAAGTGCACGCTTCTATTTCAAGGCTGCAGTGGAGATTTAGTCAGTAATTATTGCTTCTGGTGCCATAAACAACTAGGAAACCAAATTCCTGCTTCTCTCGCAGGTTGCTGATTCGCGCTACTCGATCTTTAATTTTAATATTTTTATCTTAGGGATCATGGTTTCTTGATCGGGAGTATTTTGCTCATAAGGATGGTTATATGTGTGCACAATGTGAAACGTTCGTTCCCAGGATGATTTATGCATACTGATTTTTGGCGGTCTACAAAGTTGAATAAACTATTTTAAAAGACTACATTGGAACAGTATATCAGTCGTTTCATTAGTAGTAAGATGTTACTGAGTGGCAGGCTAGTGAAGTTTTTATATACGAGGTTAGATCCATAAGTTTCCGGCCTAACCGTTTTCTAGGTACGATAAAGATAAAAACTATATTTCACTTTTCATTATAGTTATTCTTTATTGCAATACACTTCTCACATCTTTGATTTAACATTTCATTCCCTCCTCCCAAAATAGTCAGAAGTCTTGTCTGCCAAATGGGCATAAGCAGCATCAGTCACTTCTTCGTCACACTTAAATTTCCTTCCTCGAAGATCCTTCTTGAGTTTTGAGAAGAGGAAATAGTCACTAGGAGCTAGAACTGGGCTGTAGGGTGGATCGTTCATCTCCTTGAAGTCACATTTCTTCATAGCTTTGCAACAAGAGTTTTGTGCACAGGCAGGCGCGTTGTCGTGAAGAAGGCGCACACCAGCATTCAGCTTTCCTCGCCTTTTCTCCTTGATAAAAGAATTTAGTTTGTGCAGTAAGCCAGTATAGTAATCCCCATTTACTGTAGTGTCCTCTTTTTGAAGTCAATGAAGAGTATTCCTTCACATTGCCAAAAATTGTGGCCATGATCTTCTTGGTTGACTGAGTGACCTTGGCCATTAGAGACGGTGCTTCGCCAGGTTTACGCCACTCCATTGATTCTCTTTTGGATAAGGGATCATAGTAGAGGACCATAGTTTCATCTTCCGTACCAATGGTTTGCAGAACTTCCCTATCGTTGCCACGGCAGAGCTCCAAAAATGCCTGACAACAGATGACTCGTTGCTGCTTTTGGACTGAGGAAAGAAGTCTAGTCACCCATCTTGCACTAACCTTATTCATGTTTAAATGTTCATGAATAATTCGAAGGACCATCGTTTCAGAAAGGCTGGCTGCTATTTCTGTAACTTTGAGCCGTCAGTCTTCCATAATTTCTCCTTCCACAAGAGCGATGTTTTCATAAGTGAGCACCTCCAAGGGCCGACCTGTACGCTCTATGTCTTCGATGCTTTCTCGACCCATTCGAAAAAGTTTGTCCCATTCTTTTACGGTAGAATATGAGGGTAATGCTTTCCCATATACACCGTCCAATCGCTGTTTAAATTCATTTGGAGTAAGTCCTTCTTTTGTGAAGAACTTAATAACAGCTCGACACTCCATTTTGAACATGTTACAATTTTCTATACATAACCTTCTTTATGCAACTATATTTGAACAACTGAACTCAGCGGAGCGGAAGTTACAACTACAATTATTTACTTACAAGATAAGGTATGGCACCAGTTAAGTTTTTTATGAAGGCGATTATCCTTATCGGCCAGGCCGGAAACTTATGGAGCTACCCTCGTAAATTTGAAAGTTTATATTCTAAGCCCTTTTCTTTGCGGTGGTTTAAATATATCTTTTTGTAAAACTATCTCTCTTTTATCTCTTTCTGTTTGTAGTAGCTGTAGCAGGGAAAATAGTAAAGTTGTGCACAATAGGCAGTGGCAAGCAACAATTCAGTGCCCTGATAAAGGTCATTCAGCTGAGTCAACGTTAAATCGAAGCTTTTAGTTCTTTTACTTTTACAATGTACGTTTTGTACTGAGTTACGAGGTTATAAATAAGTTAGCACGTAATATATTTTGTGCCAATGGTGATAATTTATTAGACTGAAGAAAAATGAAGATGTAAATTCATAATAGAAATATTCGGGAAGGAAGCAGTATAACTACTTCATGACTCTTTATGAGATAAAAGCAAAACATACACAATAAAGCAATATATCTATCTTGTGAATGTTTAAAGACTCGTACACAATGAGCTGGAGATTTGAGAGCTAAAGAAATCAAGAGAAAGTAACAGCAGCACACATTTTGTTTTAGAGAAGAGTATACAAAGCTTAGGGGATGGTAAGAACTGAACATGAGGAAGAGTTAAAACATGTTGTAAAATAAGAAATGAGGGCAAAATAGGAATGAATTCCTCACCATGCGATTACTGAAAAATAAGAAACCACACCACACAAAAGTATGAAGCTTTAAACTTTTAGTATTCATTTAACAATAAATTAAAGACAAAAATAATATATTTCTTATTGAATTCATTAGTTAATTGAAGGAATTTCGTAACTGCGTTAGTTATACTGAATAACTCAGTCAAGACATCGAACAAGTTAATGTGATATACGAGTTAGTATACCACATTAATTTACATGGAAGTACGTTGGAAATATTTAACTTTTGCTTCCTGATGTGCATTTTATTACCCATAAAATGTCCAGTATTTTAAGTAATCAAACTCCTTTTTAATGCTTTAATTTTATTTTGCATACTACGTACATTAGTAAATTATCTACTCTAGATTTTTTCTTTAACTGTTTAAATAATGTTGTGCTACATATGAAAAGTTCAGGAGAAAAGGTTGATGGTCACATTTATGTATTTTTCTGGGGAATAAATTAAAAGTTTACAAACTCCCAATATTTTATGGAGAATTTTTCGTCTATGATAGAAAAAATTCTAACCAAATGTTCTAACAAGTTTACAGTACTTAAACCTATGGTAGCGAAATTATCGGTAGACAATGTAACGCAGTATGCTCTTATACATGCCGCCGAACATACAACCTCTCTGGAAAGAGTATGTTGGTGTTTTTTCGGTGCCAGCTACTCTTATTCCAAGGGTATGAAGAATATAAGAGGTATGGTTTTTACCATCTTCAATAATGTGTGCTTAACAAAAAGTAAGGCCAAAATTGAGCTTATTCCAGAGGGCAAGAAACTGTCAAATTCACGACCAGATACCAGCCTGAGATAATTCATCACCCCCTTGTCTCTGGCCCAAATCCAACAACACGGAGAGCCATTTCAGTTACAACTGTAAAACCATTATCAACTGGGATTTGAACCTAAAAAGCAGTCTGGGTGCATCAGAATAAGGTTTTAAGTCACATGTCTGCTTCAAACCGTCATTTATGAGAATATGAAGAAGAAGAATTTGGGAATGCGTAGCAGCATGCTTGTTAAATCATTGATACAACCCAGGAGATTTCAGTACATTGGGATTATTGAAAAGGACACTTATTGGAAGCTGAAGACCGCAAACTACGGGAGGTTTCTGGAAAGCCTACCAGGAGGAGGAGAATAAAATGGATATCGCTGTTTCGCTGCAAGGAAGCTGCGATTCAGAGCAATAACAGGTTCGAAGTCAACATAAAGAACTGGTGGAGCATTTTTCGTTAAATTAAAGCAGCTTAAATTTGCTATCAAATGTTGCAAAGAAACCACCGTATTTTTTAAAGATATTTTCTTCGTTTTTGATTTAAATTCTAAAATATAACAAGGAGAAACATTACTACTGAAGTTATATAGGATATTGGTTTGATTAAGGGATATGTAATGTTTTATCATCAATAGAAATTTTACAGAGGAAGAATCTGTTAAGTCCTTGACATATTGCGTGATTTAAAGTTATCTACTGTAGCTTACAAGCACTGGTCACTTATTTAAAAAAATTAAAATTATTAAACATTATTCTCGCTGCCTACTTTTTCAGTAATGTAAAAGGCAATCAAAACACACTTATACTTCACTGTGGCAAATTCTTATCAAGTTCTGCCGATCACTGCACTTTCCAGTATATATTTATAAAAACATATGTTTAAAATAATAAGAATAATATAAACTAATCGTCACATTTTGAAAAAAAAGCACAATATTAAGAAACATTAAAATTCATTTCCTGAAACAAGATAAATTGCTTCCATGCATATAAGGAAATTGTGACACACTACAACTACATACCGAGTAGATGAGAAGATGAACTTGTACTCTATCAATTTTTCTAATTGTCTTTTCATGTCCGAAAGAAGTAATAAGCTTACTCATAGGTTCTGGTTTACCTCGTTCTAAATCAAATTAGTATTGCACTCAACCTGTGGCTTACGAGGGTAAGTCCATAAGTTTCCGGACTCGGCGATAAGGATTATCGCCTTCACAAAAGCCTTATCTGGTGCCATACCTTATCTGTTAAATAATTGCAGCCGTAACTTTCGCTCCGCTGTATTCAGTTGTTCAGATGTAGTTGCATAAAGAACACTATGTGTAGAAAATTGTGACATGTTCAAAATGGAGTATCGAGCTGTTATTAAAGAGGGGAAAGTGTATTAAAATTAAGGGTTACTATATTGAAAAGTGAAATATAGTTTTAGTTTTTATCAAATCATGAAAGTGGTTAGGCCGGGAACTTTGCTTCGAAACATGATCACGTAAATGTAAAACTGCTTCATCAGTAACATAATTATATTAAGAAATTTACTGGAATATCAGGGCTATCTGCCCGCATTGAACAACAGTGACTTTGTAGTTTAAAAAAACAAGCCAGAAGTTTGTGCATATAGCTAAACAACGTTTTCAACATCTCCTGTCATAAAGTGTGTGCTTATTTTCATTGTAATAACGAGAAACTGAATCAGTTGCACGGATATTATATCAGTTTCGCTGGGACAGAATGTCGACTTTCCAGCTGCCGTGAAAGGCGCGATATTATTAGACACAATTGTTGGAACTTCTTTTAAAAACCTGCAGCAAAAAGAGAGTACAAACATAAAAATGACAATTAATTGTAACTCTTATGCACAGTGGACATCAATTAAATGTTCCCATTAGATTCTCTGGATTTGTCAGAATATTCCCCTGTTTCCCTGTTTTCCAGTTCACTTGAAAGTATTAGCCAACCTATTAAATGGCAAGCAACCAGAAAATCTTTTGAACTTTAAACAGGATTTCTGCTCGATTCTTCTATTAATAAATACCCTTAAAACAGATAAGTAAAATTGATAATAATCATAAAGTTCTATCCTTGTGGATTACCCATTACTTTGCTCTAATTTGCGTTCATGTTGATGCTACAATCTAGAGATATTCATAAAAGGACATGTTAATGTGTAAACACAAATTTGAAGCGCCAGAGCTCTTTACGTCCGTTCGTTTTATTTGCACTCGTGGAAAAATGCAGTAGAGCTCTAATGTTCTGCATATTAATGAGCTCTGAAATATACGCTAGTGCAATGCAGGCTGGCAATGAACTTTCAAGCCGGAAGATGTGTTCTATAACTGACAGTTAGCCCCCTAATTCAATAATTTGCTAATGCCTTTTTCCTTTCAATCGTTTTCGGTGTTTTAATTTTTTTAATTCCCATCCGATTTTTAGCACAACACTTTAATATTCATATAGAATTTTAAAGCGATGAATTTTATTAATTTTTGTTCATGCTGCAATAATATTTATGTGATTTGAAATTTGATATTAAGTAAAATATACAATTACTACTAAAACGGGCAGAATAAGTATAAGAAATATCCATTTGAAATGTTCAAAATGGAATTACGAGCTATTATTAAGTTCTTCACAAAAGAAGGACTTTCGAGGAAGTCCTCGAAATTTAAGGGTGACGAAGAAGTGATCGATGCTGTTTATGCTCATTTTGCAGACAGGACTTCTAACTATTTTGGGTAGGGGTTATTGCAATAAAGTTCAACTATGTTGAAAAGGGAAATATAGTCTTTATCATACCTAGAAAATGGTTAGACCGGGAACTTATGGACCTACCTTCATAACAGCTTCAGTACTATATCTGTTTTCTGTTTAATTAAAATTTATTATGCGAAAGGCACCTATTTTATTGATTCCATTTTAAAAATCTTAATTTTAAACTAGACAATAACTAAAATATTCTTATATTTAAGAGATCAGTAAATATATGTATAACGGGTAGAGGAGTTTACAAAAGTAGATAGCATGTAAGAGACAAACCATTTAGACCTCTAGTCACAAATGGTTTTTCCCGTTTTTAATCACAGAAATGTTCTAACAGTATGCTGATATCTGGTATTATTGTACCATACAATGCTCTTTTGCACCACTTTTTTGAAGTAATGAATTAACTCATATAAAATGACTTGTGATTCTGTGCATATAAAATACATCCTGTTACTGTGCTCTTGGAATACAATGCAATGCTACAAAAGAATAATTATAAAATTTTTGTGCATTCCGAAAACGTAAAATAGCTCCGTTTTGGGTGATATCAAGACAAATAGAAAAACCAGAACTCAAAATGTGTTAAGACAACCAATACATATTGCAGTTATTATGATACGTCAAGAGGGGCCTTAAAATATCATAGAAACTTTGATTAATGTAATCTTTACATACAGAGAGTGCCGAAAAATGTATACACACTTCAAGAAAAGAAAACAAAACCGTGTTTACATAACAAAATTGAATTCACACAAACAGAAAATGATGAACACTAATCATCTTAGACTTTTACAGTTACAACAGCTGCTCAAAATGCCCACCATCGGTGTCGATACACTTCTGAGTACGTTGAACTATTGATTGAGCAACGTTTGCAAAAGTGTCCTCAGCGATTGCAGCACATGCCGTTTCAATTTCTTCCCGAAGTGCTGTCAGTGTAGCTGGTTTTCTACGGTATACAACATCCTTATGAGTTCCCCATAGGTAGAAGTCCAACGGAGTTAGATCCGGATAACGCGGTGGAAACTCAATCGGACCTCTTCGTGCTATCCAGTGCCTGGGAAGATTGTCAACAAGGCACGCACGTACATCTCATAATAATGTGGTGGTGCGTCATCCTGTTGGAAGTAACATTGCTCATTTCCATAGAGTGTATGAATGGCGGGTAAGACGAATATTCGTATCATGTTCATTTTTGATTTACCTGTCACGTAGCAACGTTATCACATCTGTTTACAGAACATCATACTACACATTACTGTTGTTTTTCTGCCCAACTTTGAAATATATTAAATAGAAATCTACTGTGAACGTGTGTATACATTTTTTGGCACCGTCGGTATGTGATCGTATGTATCGTAAACCGAAATTTGATTGCATACTTAGTACGTTAAACGTTCTTGACAACATTTTTTGTTGATACTATTTATAACTTTAATCATGTCTGAGAAAGTATGTGGATTTAATCATCCTTGATAGAGTGAGCTTACTTACTGTGAAGCAGTATTTACTCTCAAACGGAATAGGTAGAAAGGAAGGACCGAATATGAAATCAAATCCCGTTGATACAAGTGAAGCCATATCTGCGAGAACGGTATGAATAGGCTCATGCCAAGTTCCTTTGCGATAGTGCAAAATTGTTTGAAACACAATTCCTATGTTAACTTTGTCAATGGAGATCGCTTATTCCCTTACGGAGATTCCGGTACGTTTGAATTGTCTTCTTAGATGGAGAGTCTCTATGAAACTCTGCCCAGAAGCATTCCCTTCGCTTTCGTTTTGAGCGATTCTGCTTTAGATCAATTATCCTTTCTCTACCACCAAAATAGGGTTAAATCAACGTTATTTCTACAAAATAATTGAAGTTTAAATAACATAAACAACAAACACTATAAAATTTTAACGTATTATATGTGTAATCAAATTTCGGTAAACAAAATATATGCGCCCGTATAGTGGTTGTATTTTCTCGTGGAAATGAATTCTATACAAACTATTGATATAAGAAAATTTACATTGTGAAAAATGTATAATGAATAAAAAATTATATATCTACTCAGTCTATTCCAAAAATGAAATGTATTTGGGGAACGAAGAAGAAAAAATATGTAAGGAGTAAAACTGGAACAAACAACCTTAGTGAGGAAAAAACTGCTGAATAAATATCACAATAATATAAATACAATGTCAACACAAAGAGTAAACAGCATAACTAGATAATTTAGTTTTATTTATAATAATAAAACTACCAGACTTTGGGAATGCCGTTGTTGTTTAATTTCTCATGTTTTAGTTACTACCTTGCCATATTGACCTTAGAGATTTTTAATCAAAATACAAATTAACTTTTAACCGGAAATTACCTTAGTTTGAACATCCCCCAAAGCGACGCTCTTTTTCCTGCAGCGACCGCAACTTTGGTGGGTGGCCCAATACAGTCCGCTAGCAGAATTCGAAAGCTAAATCAGTAAATGTAAACGTTTTTCACTACATTAACACATAGATATTGAAGCGTTTTCAAGTAATGCTACATTTAAAGTGTTCGGTACAATCCTTAGTAGCTAATATCCTACTATTAGGCCCATTCAAACGAAAACGAACCAAAGGAACTATTGATTGAATAGTTTCCACTGGAAAAACCATCAATGTTGCGCAATTTGCAGATCCTCTCCCAAATCTCTACGAGCGTTAGTCAAGTTTCACTGCAGATGTCATTCATCATGATAACATCCGCCCCTACACTGCGACTGTCGTCAAGGTTTAAAATATCTGTTTGAATTCAGCTGGGAGGTCCACTTGATCTGGCACATAGCACAGGTTATGACTCTCACCAGTCTCGTATTTAGGACTGCCTGCCTTTTCTGACCCTCCCCTTTGCTCTTTTTCTGCGCGTTACTCAATTGTTAATGGAAATCCATAATTGTATTTTATTAAAATTATGATCATAACAAATTAATACAAGATTTACATTAGATATAAAGGGGCTCCTTCTATGACCAGAAGTAAAAACACAAATCATAAATATAAACCACCACCAATTGAACTATGAAATAGACGTTATGCCGAACGCTTTCTAACAATTTAGTAAGAACTAAGCAACTTCAATAAACAAAACTATCTCCGCAATTAACAACAACAACAATAATAATATAACGATAATAATAGTAATAATAATAGCAAAATTACAATAGAACTGATCATATCCCAATATTTAAATCAGAATCGTTTATTCACCCACGCTTATTGTACGGGCTTCCAGAAATTTTGCCAACCCAGGCAGATGCCCAGTTTGCCTCCCTCCCCCGTAAACATGACCCTATTTTTATCTATGAAGAAACACCTGTTGATTTTACCTGCAATACAGAACAGTTCCATTAGAATAAACGCCTTGTGACCTGCAGGCACTATTTTTAAGTTACGTTAGCTTATATTGATTCATTAAAGTACTGCACTGGCGAAGAGAAAAATGACCATGACAGCGATAAGAAAATGTTTACATAGGATGCCAGTAATAAATATCAGGTGGTTTGAAAGGCTTTATTCTATCTTGGTTGAATCACGATGAATTTATGGAGGGGAAATTTAGGATATAGAGGAGGGATGGTGTAATATGGATTTAATACTAAGAATTTTCTGTAAATTAATTTGGGACTTCCCGATAATATTGCAAATGCAGGAAATGTTGATAAGAGTTTGGAAATGTAAGTGTCAGAGGGTTAATTATGGAGAAAGTATTGAAATATTTATTTAGGGTTCAAGAGCTATTGAATATTGACATTGTGAAAATATGCCTGAAACATAAAGAAAAAAATTGGGTATAATGACTAATATCTGGTTGAACAAAATTAGAGAACAGTTATTTAAAAATGGGTTAGGAGATTTTTGGGTTAAAATTGGATATTTTAGAAGAGGCCGTTCAAGAGAAGTGAGATCAAGAATGGAAGATATGGATAGACAAGTTTTATTTGCCCTGATTAGGGAGAAAAGCTCCCTAGCATATTATAAGAAATTAAAACATGATCCAGATAAGGAGAAGAAAATTTAATTTGCAAGAAAAATGAAAGAGAATGGATAGCATGGTTTCGATCAGGTATTTGAAAATTAAGGGGAATGAGGGAGATGCTATTCCAGGAATGTGATCCATCTGTGGGGAGAAGGAAGACGAAAGTCATATTATATTCCAATGTAAATACACAAATGCTTGAAGTTTAATTAGTAAGAAATGGTTAATGAGGAATAATGGATTGTATTGAGAAGGATCTTTCAAGATCGTGCAGAGGTACTCAAATTAGGGGAGTTCGGAAGGTAAAATAAAAAATGGTCAGTTGATAGATATGTAATTTAGGTAAATTTTGGAGAATAAAGAATAACTGTATGGTTATGAAAAATGTTTTTGACCTGGCAATGATTGGGAGTGAAATTATATTAAATTTATTAATTATTGAGCTTGGGGTATTGGAAATTGCTCTAGCAAGTGAATACATGTAGCATTACAGTTGGCATTTGAGAAATAAAAAAAATTGTCGTTAGTAGAGACTGATAAAATAATGGTATAAGTAGAGTAATTGAAATAATTCAATTTAGTCCCCTGAGTTGTGTCGGAGCCTAGTCCTCTGGGCTATTGCTGATGAACTGTGGACCGGGGTCAGATGCGATCAAGGTGTAAATTTTATTTAATTATTTAGAATTTAGATATAGGATTAGTATAAAATCATCAGTGTATGAAAATTTTTGTAATAGCAAGGAGGTACACCGAAAATGGCCTGGGCCAGATAGGTAGAGACCCCTTGTAGTTTGTATTTTTTTAGGACTTTCAATACATTTCAATTTTAATGTTGATTCATTTTTATTTTAATTTCCCTTATTTACCAAGCATAAAATAAAATTTCCAATTTGATTCACTCTTTCCAAATGTATAGCTTAGCGTGAAGAAATACTTTTCAAATTTATGTTTCCATCTGTTGCTATCATTAGTGAGTATATCATTTAGGACTTGCCTCTTATTAGTTAGAATTCTGGGTACGACTTTTCTTTTCGATTAAGGTTTTGAGGAATTTGTAGTTTTCAAGATTTTTAACAAACTTTTACACTTTTGAGAGTTAAAGTAAGTTTTAATACTGGATGTATGATTTTGGTAATCTTTTTAAAATGTTGTTAGTTTTAATAGTTTGTAGATTAACTTATTATTAGCAATATTAGTACTCTCAAATGCTTGTAAGTGTAAATGCAGACATGTTAAGGCCAATTTACTTTTCCAAAAATGAAATTTATGTCATAGAAATTGGGGCTTATTCAGTTATAGGTATATTTTAGACTCTAGATGATGTGGTTTTCAAGTAGGCATGCTGTTTGTGGGTGGTGATAACAATAATTTGAAATTACATGATATTACTGAGAAGAAGGCTCGGACAAGTAAATTTTCTTTATCATGTGTATAGTCACACTTACAACTTTTTCAAAGTATTAACTTTCTTTTTTATATAGTAATAAAATTTCAATTGCATTAGTTTATATTAGTAATACTGTATAACAATTAAAACATAGCTAAAAGGCAAAAAATGTAAATATTTTTCTTACAAATAGTGAAATACATATGTTTCGTTTAAAAGTAATTTCTAATGCGTATAAAAACGATAAACGTCTATCAGAATCTAGAAAAATAAATGCTTCAAAAGTTTAACCGAAAAATAAAGTAAACTGAATAATAACTAATATGACAGTGCTCTTTATACTTCTGAGTGACACTGTACCTAAGAAGGAAGATCCATAAGTTTCCGATTTCTAGATATGATAAAAACAAAAACTGTATTACATTTTTAAATATAGCGCTCTTTATTGCAGTACACTTCTTCCATCTTTAAGCTGACATTTTAGCTCCCCCCCCCCAAATAGTCAGAAGTCTTGTCTTCAAAATGGGCATAAACAGCATCCATCACTTCGTCACACTTAAATTTCCTTTCTCGGAGGTCCTTCTTCAGTTTTGAGAAGAGGAAATTGTCATTGGCAGCTAGATCTGGGCTGTAGGGTGCATGGTCAATCTCCTTGAAGCCATATTTCTTCACAGTTTCCTTTGCAACAAGAGCTGTGTGCACGGGCGCGTTGTCGTCAAGAAGGCGCCCACCACCACTCAGTTTTCCTCCCCTTTTCTCTTTGATGAAAGCACGTAGTCTGTGCAGTAGGCCAGCATAGTACTCCCATTTACTGTGGTTATCCTCTCCTTGAAGTCAATGAAGTGTATTCCTTCACAGTCCCAAAAGATCTTCTTGGTTGACTGAGTGACCTTGGTCTTTACAGCGTGTGCTTCACCGGTTTACGCCACTCCATTGATTCTCTTTTGGAAAAGAGGTCATAATAGAGAACCATGGTTCCATCTCCTGTAATAATGGTTTGCAGAACCTCTCTCGTTGCCATGGCAGAGCTTCAAAAATGCCTGATAACAGACGACTCGTTGCTGCTTTTGGATTGAGGAAAGAAGTTTAGGCACCCATCTTGCGCTAACTTATTCATGTTTAAATGTTCGTGAATAATTCGAAGGACCGTTGTTTTAGAAAGGCTGGCTGCTATTTCTGTAACTTTGAACTGCAGGCCCTTCATACTTTCTCCTTCCACAAGAGCGATGTTTTCAGAAGAGAGCATCTCCAAGGATGGACTTGCCCGTTCTTCGTCTTCAATGCTTTCTCGACCCATTTGAAAAAGTTTGAACCATTGTTTAATGATAGAATATAAGAGAGATGCTTCCTCATATACACCGTCCAATCGCTGTTTAATTTCATTTGGAGTACGTCCTTCTTTTGTGAAGAACTTAATAACGGCTGGATACTTCATTTTGAACATATCGCAATCTTCTACACATATCCTTCTTTATGCAACTATATCCGAACAACTGAACCCCGTAAAGCGTAAGTTACAGTTGTAATTATTAACTTAACAGGTAAGGTATGACACCAGATAAAGATTTTGTGAAGGCGATAATCCTTATAGACGAGTCCGGAAATTTATGGACCTAGCTCGTTATTATTTTGTTACTTAATGCAATACTAATATTTTTCTCTTCTATTCTCAGGGAAATTGCTTCAAAGACTCCTGGGTTTTTGGTAAGTACGCCTTCTGTTTTCAAACACTATGCTTAATTAAACAAAAACTCGCTAGTCTTAATTCTTCGCCCTATACAATGAACTAGCGTAACATTCCCGAGCGGGACTCAGTAGCCTTTTGCACGTTCTCAAAATATCAGGAGTCTTAAAGGAATTTGATAATATAATAGTATAAGCACAAAAGGCTATTTCCTTGTTCCAAAACCTTTGGTACCAAGCTTCCAAGTGACTTTTACTTCCCATTAGCTTCTGTAAACCCAATGTGTTGAAATTTGCTGCAAATATATGTACACAAGAGAGCAGAGTCTTTCTCTCCGGCTAGATTTAAGTGATTTGGGGGGGAGGGGCGGTGAATAGAATATGGTACAAAAATACGTTATGCCTAGCTTTCTAATTCTTTTACCTTACGGAGAATTGCTGCTGCATTTAATGGAAATTTGGAGAGAGGGGAGCTGTGCGAAGGGGGTACCTTTTGGCCATTTCTGTCACAAGGCATAAACAAGTTTTGTTGTGCACTTTATGCATTACAAACATATTTTCCTACTAAAACGCTGCATTAAGCTTTGTAAATATCTTGCACATATCTAGTTAACAGCACATTCATGGCAAAAAATGATTGTATATGTAATAATTGCCACCAAAAGATCAAACTTAAGAGAAAATATGTGGTAATTATACGGTAAATAAATTATAATAAACGAATTTCATTTTATAATAAATTGTAATTAATAGCATTACTTTTACTATATAATGTTATTATTAGCTCTTTGTTTTAGTAATTTTGTTCATAGTATATTATATTTATATTTACTTTTACTGATCATTGTAAAAATAATGCACAGTGAGGTTATTTGAGTTAACGCGGCTCTTTGTTGATGAAGTGCAGTCAACATAATTGGAAAAATGAAAGAGTTGCCGCGCGTAAAGTTAGTTTCTTTATTCCAGCATTTATATTTTTATTCCAAACATAAATTGGTAATAATAAGAACTAACCCGTGTTATAACAGATGTTGAAAACGATGCCCCTTAGCGGCAATACATTGCCAGCATCTACATAGGAAATTCCTGTATTTCAACTAACTTCTTTTATAAGAACATGACGCGGTGGTAGGAACACAGCTTGTCATTTACAGCTTCTGTACCTCGTAATTTTTTACCAAATTGGCGAATATTTTCTCTACCTGGAAAAGATTGGCAGGATATTTTCTTGTAAATCGCCTTACGATTTCTCCGCAAGATCCGTTTTCACATATAAAAGCCGTTCTTCAAGACTTCCTCAAACTATTATGAATTATAGGCGTTGATTGGCTTGTCCTAATATACAGTCGCGGTCTGTCGGCCTGTAACTCAATTAACCTCAATGTAGTATTATTTTTACTTTAAATAACACACTAGGTTTTCTGTGATGTACGTATAATTTAGTTATATTCTTTCAACATATATAACGCACTCTTTAAATTTTATTTTTTGAGTAGCATTCGTAAGAATGAACTTTATCCCTCACTACGCTGTCAAATCCATCCCCTCTCCGTATGTACACACTCAGTCTCAATGTAAAGGAACTAAAGAGTCATCGAGAAGTCGCTCCGCAGCTATTATGTATCCGGAATCTCACTGGGAAAATGAATTCGAGTGGCAGCACTGACCGCGCCCTGAGTGCATTGTAGTAATTTCATTTAACCATTAAGGCAAGCACATGCTCCAAAGTCCAAACTTTAGCAACGGTGGGCGGATTACCTTTAAAAAACGGGTTTGAAGAAAGGAACGCTGGAAATGTAGGAGTATCAGCTTTCTCCTGTGCTGTGCTTATCACTGGAGTGCGGAGGAACTTGTCGATGATCAGTTAGAAAGGCGGACTAAACCAAATTATTTTCTCGTTACTGTGCAGGTACCTTGTGGAAATGCTGTCCGCTTAGCAGTGGCTGTCAGCGCCTGGGTATGACACCACCACAACTATGTTTATTGCCACCCTGCGAAAGGTGGAAATTCAACAAACTCTGTATTTTGGAAGTCGACCCTTCAAGGAACACTGCACCGGATGTTTCAAGTGATAATATTACACTTGAAAACAATGTCGTCCCTATACCTCCAAGCTCTACAAAGTTTTCTGATCGATTGACTACAGAGAAATGTTCTGAAGTAAACAGAGTACTTGACCCACATTTACTCTTAGATGACTGCCTTCATCATCCCATGGTCAAGAAATATCCAAATATTGCAGCATATCCGCCATTAATTAAACCTCTGCCCCTTGTCAATGCAGAAAACCCTACCATTTTTCTGCACCATCATCGAAAGCTACAGGATGAAACTCATCAAAATGGAAAACCTCAGCCCAACGAAATAAATTATAGAATTATTTCACTTTTACCACAAAAAGAAATTCCTGCAATGGCAATGCCTTTAGCATATCACGCTGGCACAAATTCACCTCAAACAGGCAGTAACATTTCGAATCGAAACACAAGCGGGACTGATCTGCCAAAGGTGGCAAAACGCTTTGCCGTTAGCCGTAACGAGCATAGCGAAAGAAAACCGAAAAATGCATTTTGGGGCTCCTATGTTATACCCGAGAAGTTCATCTTCCGAAAAAACGCGTTTAGTTTAGGAGCTAGCCCCCCCGACTGCGGCAGCCACTGCTACAATAACAAGAACGGCGGGGAACGCAAAAACCAAATACTAATTTCAACCGCAAGAAGTGAACCTGGTGGTTTGAGTGCATCCAGCTCGAATCGTGGCTCAGCTTTTGCGTTCGGAAACGGAATGAACTCCTTCGGAAGTCACGGTATAGGTGTCAATTTACACCCGCCTAACTTGCCAGGGTTTCCTTCCCTGCCACGATTACCCTCACTGCCCCGTTTACCGGCCCTACCTGGGATGCCTTTTTAATGCTGACATAGTGTAAATGGAAGATCCATTGTGTTGAACAGAAAGCAGAGAATGTAATACAACGCTGATGTGATTTCTGTTGAAATAAAAGACAGTGTGAGTGATGTCTATTTACTATCTTCATTAGCAGTGAAATACAAACAAAAACGCACTTCTCGGAAGAGCACTTATGCAGGCATTTCAAAAGTAACGCATAATTTCAATTAATGTTTTAGAAAATTCGTTCGCGTACCTAAGGCTAATATTTTAAAATAAAATTAAACAGTGTTTTACACTTTAAAATTTACGGCAGGTAAACCTCAAGTCTGAAAGACCTCTGAGTCAAATTTATCGGCACTTTCACGCCCTGGTTTGAATGGGACCATAATGTCCTGAGATGTTAAACAGCGTCTGTAAATAAACCAAATACTGCTATCAATTCATGATGAAATAATAGCGGAATGAATAGCAGGAGAAACGGAAATATCTCAAAATAATCTATGCAGGAGTCTCCTCCATTGGAGACGAGAAATCTAATTACTCAGCAGAGCCACCTTGATTCTCATGTTGATAGGAAAGACAGAGACTGTTTAAGTTTAAATAGTAAATGCATACAATTAATATTTAAACTTAGATAAATAAGTTTATTCACTGAAATACAATATTTGTGTAGAAGTTACTAAATTTGTTGCAACGAATCTTAAAGCTGTTAATTATTGAAATAGTGATGTGTGTTTTCAAACTTCATTTAGAGTGAGACCTTGTGAAATACATTCTCAGCTGATGTGAAAAAAATAATTTGCTGTGATTTAAGACATCATCTTTATCATACATTAACCACAACTTTCACAATATGATCTTAAAAATGTTCTATTTTCATAAGAATATGAGTTGCATGTACAAGCTTTTTCTAAAAATAAATAAATAAATAAATAAATACATTAATTATGCTTATTATTTTTTTACTAGATCTGTGTTCTGTTGAAATTTAAATTAATATATTTCTTTAGGATCTTTCAAGAATACGGCGACAATGAGAATTACTGCTTATGCAAACGTTCTTCGGTTTGATATAAACAAAGAAAAGCTTTTCGTCTTGTACTGTTTCCTTTCTTTTCTTTCTTCTTAGTTTTATTACTAAGAGTTGAGACAAAATTGATCGAAAAGTTGCACGACTGCATCTAGCATAGCATATACGAGGGTAGGCCCATAAGTTTACGGCATCGCCGATAAGGGTTATCGCCTTCACAAAACCCTTATCTGGTGTCATACCTTAAATGTTAAATAAGTGCAGCTGTAACTTCCGCCCAGCTGTGATCAGCTGTTCTGATATAGTTGATAGGTGTAGAAGATTGTGACATGTCAAAATGGAGTATCGAATTCTCATTCAGTTCTTCACAAAAGAAGATCTTACATTAAATGAAATTAAACAGCGATTGGACGGTGTATATGGGAAAGCATCCCTCTCATATTCTACCGTATAAGAATGGGCCAAACTTTTTCGAATGGTTCGAGAAAGCATTCAAAACGAAGAGTGTGCAGATCGGCCCCTAGAACATCGCTCTTGTGGAAGGAGAAATTATGGAAGACCAGCGGCTCAAAGTTACAGAAATAGCAGCAGTCCTTCGAATTATTCATGAACATTTAAACATGAATAAGGTTAGTGCAAGATGGCCCTAAACTTCTTTCCTCAGTCCAAAAGCAGCAACGAGTCATCTGTTGTCAGGAATTTTTGGAGCTCTGCCGTGGTAACGAGAGAGAGAGTTCTGCAAACCATTGTTACACGAGATGTAACTATGGTCTCTACTATGTTTGATCCCTTATCCGAAAGAGATCGAATCAATGAAGTGGCGTAAACCTGGCGAAGCACCGCCTCTAAAGGCCAAGGTCACTCTGACAACCAAGTGATCACGGTCACAATCTTTTGGGACTGTGAAGGAATACTCTCCATTGACTTCAAGGAGACGAGTACCACAGTAAATGGGGAGTACTATGCTGGCCTACTGCATAGACTGCGTGCTTCCATCATAGAGAAAAGGCGAGGAAAGCTAGGTGGTGGTGTGCGCCTACAACACACATGTGCACACAGCCCTTGTTGCAAAGGAAACTGTGAAGAAATGTGGTTTCAGGAAGATCGATCATCAGCCCAGATCTAGCTCCCAGTGACTATTTCCTCTTTTCAAAACTCAAGAAGGGCCTTCGAGGAAGGAAATTTAAGTGTGTGAAGTGTGATATATTTTTTGTCTTTATCATACATACAAAATAGTTACGCCGGAAATTTACGGACCTACCCTTGTATATTAAGAGTACGAAATGGAATTGAGACTGCATACTTCAATTTTACAGTAATACTACAAAGTTGAGTCCTAGGGTGAACAGCAGTGCGTTGGAATATCAAAGCATGCTTTATTTTACACCTAATTATACTCCCCTAAGTACCTGTATCGAAGGCGAACCCTAGCGAATCGGATAGAAATGTGATAAATTGACTTTGCATATTTGAAGCCTTTATATATTTTATAGTATTACAATACATAAAAACGAATGAATACCATGCCTAGGTATAGTAATTTAGCATAAAAAATCGCTGAAGATAAGGTATTTACTTTTTTTTTTTTTTTTTGAGGCATAGCTCTCGAATTGCTTAAACTATAAATTTGAACTATGGCTCATTCTTACCTTGCCAAACTTTCTGATTTGTAAAACATAGCTATCTTAAAGGATTAGAAGCAGATATTTATATGCATTTTGAATAATTTTCGCACAAAGGCAATAAATTAAAAACATGGTAAATTTGCAAATTACTAAGACAGAAATGTTTACTCAGTACTGATTTTTTCTTTTTTTGTTTGAAGAAGAAATGCCAATTGAAATAGATAAATGCATTTTGAATTTCGTTCTTTTAAATATAAAGATGGTTGTTTCACGCGTTTTCCACATATAAAAGAAACGGGTCAAGAGGAAAGGAGTGTTATTAAAAATAAGTGCTACCATATAAAGTGATATGAATAACCTACAAAATATGAAGACCATATGGTATCACACAAATACTGAATAATCTTTACCATAACCCACTTGTTTCTAAAAAAAATTCCACGACACTTCTATGTAGAGGAAGCTTCAGGAAACAGGAAAATATTATAATTTATAATATTATTCTTAGCTGAATTCACAAAAAAGTAGTTTCTCTTACCTCGTAATAGTGACAGCTTGCAGCGGAATTAACGAGATGTGTGTGTGTGTGTGTGTGTGTGTGATTTTTTTTTTTTTTTGAGTAGTGTTTAACGCCCGTTTTTACTACTGAGGCACCACAGGCGGTGGACACTGATGATACATGAGATGAAATGATAATTTGGGAAAGGATATTTTTTTTTTTTTAAGGAAGGAAGCGTTCCAGGCCTAAGTTTAGGTACCTCCCCGGCATTTGCCAGTTATGAAGACTGAGGAAAACCTGGAAAAAACCCCAGTCAGGGAGGACGGTCCTGGCGGGATTCGAACCGCAGACCTCCCGCTCACGAGTCCGTGCCTTAACGACCTCGGCCACTCGTGGCGGTGTGTGTGTGATGGGGATGATTTACGGAAAGGGAATGAATGTAATTCATTGGTTCTCATGAATAATGTTGTTCCTTTCCCGACGATATTATTACCGCTGACTTACAGTTTTGCCTCACCTGAGGCTCTTCTGCTAGATATTTTTATGGTCTTCTTGATACTATAGGGGAAGGAGTGAGAAATTGAACCAGGTGGTTAACAAGACATGTAGTGATATATAGCACGATTTATTATCAAAGTTTGTTCCACTTAATGAGACACCGTTACTTCTTGGAGAATTTCATCGGCAATATATGTCGCTCTAACACTAACTATGACGATCACCCTGACGTCCTGACGCTTTAATAACTCTAAATTTTTCTACTGTTAACTCAATTAAACAGGTCAAGCTGTTAACTAATTTGATACAACTATAATGCTTAACTTGATCAAGAATGATCTTAAACTCACTAATTCTGAGACGCAACTACTTTCAACTAATCCTGAGACGCCAATGAGCTCAACTAGCTCTCAGTCGCAAATGAACTCAACTACAAAAATATAACTTTAAATAAACGTGGGAGACATTTTTCCTGGCGCTCTCTTTATCTTTAAAATATGCTTTTAGAAAACTCCAGAACATTTTCTTCCATCTTCGCGTCTCTATTGAGTAATATGTTTCACACGGTCTTTCTTATTTTCCTGATTCGTTACTAATGGGTACCTGATCCTTAGCATGTCATCCACATCTCTCACTATTAAGTGAAACCGTTGGAATCTCCCTTCGAGAGATTATTACCTTGTATTTCACCCCCGTAGCTGGAATAGTTTTATTACGACTACCCTTGCCTAATATAATAACAATAAAGCTTTCAGACACTATACAAAGAAACTTCTTTTCCACGGATCCTGCTTTAGAATATCTCCAGGAAATACCGGTTCGCCGTTTTGCTTGGATCACGTGTACAAATATTATTTATGATGGGCAGTAAATTTCAGGTCAAAAATAGAAAATAGGAAGTGTTTCCACCCTGATAAGAAAATCACAACATACACAACATTTCAATACATGTACAGAAGATAGAAATGATACTACACTCATGACTATAATAAGAAAGTAACATCAAATTAATAATATAATAATTCTAATTTAATTGGGGGTAGCAGTTCAAAAATTCCAGTTCAAGCTTTTGTGTAGCAACACACAATAGCAAATGGCGGAAATAATATTTCAATAGTGAACGTTGCAGGACTTCTATTTACTTATTTCATCACTAGATAGCATATGAATAACTATCCTGCAGTGCATTATTGTGATCTTGTATATTTTTCAAGAATTAATTTTTGCCATAAATGATATAGATGACAGTATTAGATACTTTATGTTTACATTTGAAGTATTGTATCGCAAATGCTCGCGTTCTTATTTGTTACGGTTAGCTCTAGTCTTGTAAGAAGTTTCATATCACTGTTACGACCACGCTAAGCAAAGTACGTGGCTGAAGGAACATATTTTTCGACCTGCAATGGCTCAGCAGGGACCTGTAAAATAAGGGCAAGGAAGAATAGAAAGAAGTTGCGTTCCGAAACTACAATTTCGGTTTTTTTCTTCTTTTTTCCTCCTGATGCCACAGAAAAGTTGTGGCTTTGATGAGACTTTCTCAACCGTTAGTAGCGTTATGTCGTGACTACTGGGTGATAACTTTCTGGTAACATGTACGTACATGGAACTGGTGGTTAAAGAGTAGAACAGAATATCTATTATTTATTTGCTGCTACTTCTATCCTAACGTAAGTATAATCACGTGGTGTAGCTCTTTTTTCATTAGCTCCAGGATTTCCTTGAAGGAAATTGCAAATTAAACTTTAATAAGGGCTAGTTTTCATTGAGAAAAAAATATTAGTGAACACTGCAATAATCTTGAGAAATACCATTCGTTATGAATTAACTTATTATGCATCTTAATTTTTAGTAATTGCTCCTACACAGTGCAGAGAGGCGCCGTGGTGGATTCAGCAGCCGTTAAAAAGTGGCGACATGATTTCCATACAACGTTTTTATTAAAGTTTGTAAATATGAACCAACCAAAGCTAACAATATGCGTTGCATCCGCTATTAGTAGCACCAATCAGAGCCATGCACCGCGGAGTGATACATTCATGTTTGTTTACGTGGGGATAAAAGTAACAACACATTATAGAAAACTGTGCATCAACAGCGTTTAAATTATTACTCTTTCTACAGGATATTTTTGGTACGCCCTGTAGATATAGCTGCTGGGAGATTCATATGTCATATGGTATGCCATATCCCCCTAATTTTAATAATACACTTGCTAAAATCATAGAGCCTGAAACAGGGGCCTTAAATGACATAAAATATGTAACCGTATTGTCTTCTTCAACCGCCACGGGTGGCCGAAGTCGTTAAGGCACGGACTCGTGAGCGGGAGGTCTGCGGTTCGAATCCCGCCAGGACCGTCCTCCCTGACTGGGGTTTTTTCCAGGTTTTCCTCAATCTTCATAACTGGTAAATGCCGGGGAGGTACCTAAACTTAGGCCTGGAACGCTTCCTTCCTTAAAAAAAAATATCCTTTCCCAATTTATCATTTCATCTCATGTATCACCAGTGTCCACCGCCTGTGGTGCCTCAGTAATAAAAACGGGCGTTAAACACTACTCAAAAAAAAGTATTGTCTTCTGGATCCAATTCATTTACTATTTTAAGGAATTTTTCCATTATTTAAAAGAATAAATATATATATTCTTATCCTGTCTTTAAGTTAAGAACAAAATTTGTCTTTTCAGTTTAGCAGAGCATTTTTTTTTTTAAATTTTGTAAAACCTTGACAGGGACAACAGCCTCTGGTAGCATTAACTACAGATGTCGGTTCATAAATAAATAAGCTAAAAGCTGGGGCTAACAGCACAAATTTGAATTTTTTACTAAGCAGGTCTAAGTAGTGCTCAAAAATAAATATGCTACAGGTAGTAAAGCCTAAATACAGGTTTTTATGAAAGGTTGCAAGCAACTGTTCCAAGAAGTAGATGGAAGATATAGCGTCATTAAAATATATGGTTGTTGCATTTACGGCTAAGAGACGCCACTGCCACTGTAGCTAATATATCACCTTAGCAATAAATATCTGTATTTCAACAAACAACAAAAGGCCAATCTTAACTTGATTATACACTCACACTATTCTGACGAAATCTATCAAATATGCTACACGCACTTACGGAGTTTATGTTCACTCTTTTCTTAAAGTCTAAAATAACGCTTTAAGCAACGAAACTGTCAATTTAGCTTTTATAAAGATGCTCAAAAATTTTACATACTTTTAGGCTTGATCATTGCAAAGTTTTATTTACAAAAGTTTAAAGGGGCATATTTCATGTCTTGCGAAACATTTACCCTTGAATTATGCATTTGTGGCAGAATTCTCCTGCAAGTTCTGGTCTCATTTTGGACAAAAGAACTAGCTACACTTATGGAGATATCAGTCACTCCCAGGTCTTACGGTTCATCTGGTACAGTGCTACTGCACCAGCATTTATTCCAAGAAAACGAAAGCAAGTTAGCTCATATTTTTGGAATAACTGTAACGCTTAAATTGTGAATATTTGCTGCATTGTTGAAGATTTATTCTGCTGCACGTACACGTCATTTCTACATTATTACAGTGGAGGTATGTACTTTTAACGCTGGAGTGTAAAACTGACATTCTGTACTCCAAATACAGATTTCAAATGTTAGTCTGAATATTAGTGGGTATATTTATATTTGGTCTCTACCCTGCGAGTTGAAAAGTGGTCACACAAAACTTAGCGAGAGGAGAGAGGGAAACATGCTGTGTTACTGAAGTTATAGTAAACATTATATTACGTGCAAGGCAATGGAACTCGACGTTCCAAGCTGGATCGAATGCTAGTGCTGCAATCTGGCGAGCAGCTGAAAAGAATCTCTTGCTGCTGGAGGAACCTTTTGCAGCTAGTCTTTGTGCAAGAGCGCCGGCGGAGAGAGCCGAAGGCTATTAGCTAGATAACGCTTCAAAATGAAGGCATAACAGCGTAGATGGCTAGAGCATTGTGTTACACTTGTGAAGATAGAATAGTGGGTTCAAATAATACCACCTCATGTTTTGTTTTTCCACCGAAGTTAAAGGAGATTTGCCGTAATTACAATTATTTACTCGCTAAACCACTGGATCCACCGGTTTCTAGGATTTGCCCGAGGTTAGCCGACAGATTAGGTTAGTGTGTGTATATATGAATTAATTGCGTATTGGAATAAGAGCACATTTCCCACCGTTACAATATTTCACCCGCCGAATAATGGAGACCAGTAGCTAAAGATTCCTTCCTCTAAAAGAGCAAGAGATTTCTCCAGCAGCAATATTCTTTTCAGCAGCTATATTCGATCCAGCTTGTAACGCCATGTGACTATGGATAGAAACTTGCCCATACACTCCTTGGTTCGGTTATCTGAGTGAGACAGACTAGTCGAAACCACTGCGCAGCACGATGACAACCGCCACGAAAAAAAAAAAAAAAAAAAAAAAGCAATAAAAACAAACACACAAACAAAATGTACTTGTATAATGTCTGTGGGGATTAAGTCGGTGGTCAATTTGCTTTTCACATTCTCAACAGTGGAATCAAGCTGTATGTTGAGTAGTTGTTTAAACAGAAGTCGCCACATTCTGTATACCAAGAAATTCCCTCCCTTCATGACAGACTTATCTGCATATTCATTCTTCACACTTTTACAGTCTTTTCATCTCTTAAAATGTAAATTTATACCATTCAGAATTTCACATGATAACACCAAAGAAAACACCGTACTATACCTTTAACTTTATCCTGCGCTTCTGCAAGATATCAACCCTCCAAACGGGTCGCCTTTTTGAACCGGCGCAGCATATGTGCTGTCACTTGACATGTGTTACTGTAGGGGCCAGCAAATGTTAGATTTTCACTGACATGTAATCTTTGTAGAACAGAAGTTCGTTTTACGAATGCAGTTCAAAGTAAGGTAAATACAACATGAATTACATTTCTGTAAGGAACCAAAACTAACGAAACCTATTAAAATGGCAGGAAATTTTGCTGATGGAATGTAAAGCAAACATACATCTTCAATGTTACCAATCATCTGCTATGCACAATCCCGTTACTCTCCGACTTCCGTTTTCGCTAAGGTTTCTTGTATTCCGTTTATGCAATTTTACATTTTACTGCTTTTTTATGGCCCTTCTTTTTCCTATGATATAAATCTGATATCTCCAGAGCCTGAGGAGCTGCATTTTACAACTTGCAAACAACACGGCAAGCAAATGTGTCTGCTTTCCTAGATGTCCATATCTACGTCCATTTGACGTGGCAGGAGAAAATAAGCTAAATGTTAAAACATTTAATACTGCCAATAAACAATTAAACAAAATGTTTTAAGTTTAGTCTCTGATTAGAATTTTAGTTATTTTTATTAAACAAAAATAAGTACTAAAAAATAAAACGATCAATATATTTTTCTCCCTGTATATAATCTTTTGTATATGAAATAACCAAAGAAGAAATTAACAACACAAAACTCACAGATATAACTGATATCTAAACCAACAATAAAGTTATCACAACTCTTAAAGAATTTAATCTTAATAATTCTCACTCAATAAAAACAATTACATCTTGTATATATAGCTGATAGTTCATTAAAGTCAAAGTATCATTAATATAATTCATGTGAAAATGCTGAAACACTTGTTTCTCTCAACGACTTTCTAAACTGACGTCGATTAGAGTCATGTAAAGTTTAAAAAGGATTTATACCGACCTGTTAAAGGCATGTTCCATGTTGCTAGACAGGAAAAACTAACTTTATAATTTCTTTAACTCCCTGTTTGGATGACCATGGCTCTTAACTCGTAAGAGTTAGGCGAAGTCCGAGTTGTACTCATAAGATACATTGCTACTAACGACACGGAACTGTTTTCATATGTCATGTATTATTGAGGGACAATTTAGATACGAATTAGAGAATATTCCCAATGCAGGTCGCCTGTGTTTTCTCTCTGCGATGAAACCACATCTGGTCACTTATGACTGTAGCGTTTGTATACTTCTGTAAAAACTTAGAAGATGATTGCTAAATAAATATTGAGCAGCAAGTGTAAGTAAACCCTGCCAGTGAATTTCAAAGACGATCTCGCGAAAGATACCCAGAGTGATGATAGGGCATAGGTCCCATTTTCTTTGAACCCTAAATATACAAATGTGGATATTTGAGAACTTTTATTTTTGTGAAGTGACGGAGAACGAGAATACTTTTGCTCTTTTCTTTATTCAGCAGGATTCCGTAACAGCACAATCAGCCATTTTATGAACATGGTTTTTATATCTCCTTAATATTAAAGAATAATATCAGCAAAGAATCTATATGCCTTGCAAGAACCAAATAAATATCCGGGAAAGCATAATCTTATTTTTTTAAGGGAACTACAATGTACAATGATTGCTTAAGAAGCTGCCAAAAGTACAGGCCTTTTTCATATCTGCATTCTTAAAGTGCGTTATTTAACGACGTTTTAATACTTCGGGCGTGAAAATATGAGTATGGCTTCCTTCGGAAGGGAAGTAAAGCCGTGGGTCCCGTGCCGTACATTTATGGCACGATAAAGAGCCTCAAGCTTGAAATAAGAGATCTCTGAGCAAAATTTGGCGGCCGTTTCACGCCCTGAATTGAATGGGACGCCGGTGACCTGAGATGTTAAAGAGCGTCCGTAAATAAAACAATAAAACAAAGTGTCTGATCTCGGCCTGTTGTCTTAGCTTCTGAACAATAGGATCTCATGGGTGTCTTTCGCTGAGTTTTGTGAGCCCCTGGGAGAGAATGCTTTTCGTTAAAATGATTATATGGCGTAACCTTTCACACTACTCACTTTATTGAAAATAACATATCTACATTTGCATGTGTTTCTGATAAATCACGGGCTCGGGGCAGTGACCTTGACCAACACTCGATCACCTTGCGATGGAAATAGTAATTAGAATCTGACTTTGATCTCGGGACCTACTGTTCAGGTCACCAGCCCTCTAATATGTAAAACTTGTCGCAACTCACTCGGCATAACACATTAATGACCGTTTGCGCCGGATTGTTGAAGGGAGGTTTTTATTTAATTATCAGCTCCACTTTGGGGTGCAAATTTGCGGGGGTTTATGAAAGGTGTTGAATTAATTGATTTGGATTTGAATTGGCCTGGATCTGAGGTTTACTTTTGATGTATGTCACTGCCCCGAAAGAAATCTGCGTTGAACCCTCCTGCTGCCGCGATCGTCTCCGGGATGCTGAAATTACTATAAGGCTTTTCTGGGTTGTTAACAGGGGGAGGAAGGAAGGAAGATCATTGAAGGAAACACTGTGAAAGAAGCGGATTAAAGTTTCACAATTGATTAAACTGTTCACACTTCACTGTTCTCTTTATTATTATTTTTTTCTTATAACGACACTTCCATACCATTAGCAAGGGGTTGCGAGAGTTAAACATTTCCTGACGCTGTACATTCAAATTCTCTAGTCGTTCGCATCGCATACACAAAATTACACTACTGATATCTTCTTAGCAAACTGAGCTTTACTGCTCCCTTCACAAGTTATATTTTTCACTATCTAAATTGAACAGCCCTATCTCGTCTTCCCAAGCGAACTGTATTCTCTCGTATCCCAAAGCGAGCTGAGTGTAAAAACCTTCAAAATTACTTTTAATATACTTTCTACGCGTCTTCTACAAGAATTCAACTTTTCAACATGGCAAACGCGTCATCATATTTCCTTCTCGATTGACTTAATCTGATGCCACTATAAGTTTCTCGAAAATACATTTTGAAATACCAGAACGGATTGGCTAGACTTGATTCATTGTATGTTAGCTAGAGACGTTTTAAGGGAGCGAGACTTTCTCTTTTTAAGTGACGGTTGCCCAAGGTGAAACCTATTCACCACTGACTTTTTCAAGGACTTATTTTGCAGAGATGAAAGGAAAGGCCCCCTAGCTATTGAATTTGCTTATGGCACAGAAAGTAGCTTATGTTACATGAAAGGTTCATCCTAGCAACAAAGATTTCTGATTCTTGAACAATCTACGTTATTGTACATAATTGCGTTATGAAATATTAATCTATGGAAATTGATTAATTAAACAGAATATAGAGAAAGGCTTGCTGAAAACTAAATCATATCATAAGGCGCAGCATGGTCATTAAAATACATAAAGTTTGTCTTTCTTTTCACCTTTTGTTACATTTTACCATTTCATCATTTTAAAACTCTTTCCGCGTAACATTGATTTATACAATGCAATTACCATATACAATCCTTGAATTATACATTATATAACAACATTATTAATCAAACAATATAATATATAATATATGTTTACAATATATAAAACGTTAATATTATCAAGGAGGCATGCGATTAGCACTGCCTCAACCAGCTGCAAAGGTATCACTCACGGCCAGCCCGGCTAAACTAGAGTCGGGGCAAAATTAGAGTGCAGTTTAATAAACTGTAAAACATTTAAAAAGTTGTGTACTAGCACATGTTATGCACGGAGATGCTGAAACAGTCAGTATTCATTCTCCACGTTTTCCGATACCTGCATATTAAATTACCTGTTACATATCTTAATTCTCTTTGATATTTTATAAGACTTAAATTTAGCTTCAGTAGCTTCGTAGCTTTTTGTACAGAATCGTAAGAAATTGCTGAGAAAGATGGTTAGGAGATTTTGTAGGGGGATTTTTCAAGCGGTCATCAAAGGATTTCTTCTGTGAGCATTGTACGACATCTTCTTCGTTGCTTGTCCTCAACATTTCCCATTTTGTGATATTTATTAACTGATTTATGAATCAACTTGGGACTCTATCACCGGAGAATTTTTCTTCAAATAATCAACATTGAGAGTGGCGTGATACTCAAGGCCAACATAGCAGTTCGATAAACCCGGCTGGCTTGAGGCATAGCTAATTGGCGGATGCAGTGCCCCGCCGCCGCGGCAGTAATCAAATAATTGGATGGTCCTACATTTTTCGGTGTTTCGTCATATCATCGACATTACGCTACTTTTATTGCTGGCATGCGATTGCTCGCATATCTAAAGTGAAAATCTCGCTTGAACATAATTCGAATTTCCAGTACAATTGTAGGTAGCCTACTATCATAAAACAGATCTCATGAGATGTCCCGGTTAGCAGATATTTCTGATTTGATGTGTTATATCATTCACAGACAATCGAACCTGATACATATATATATTTATGATTTAAAAAGTTTAACACTCCTAGAGGCAAGGAACTTACTTGAAAGAGAAATCGTAAGAAAGCGCGGATGTAAACTGCCTCGAAAAAGCGAAACTTTCAGACAACAAGGAGTGAGGAAGAAAAAACAATAATCACGAAAACAATCTACGATAGGCGTTATCAACCGGAATCTTCGCGTGACTGGAATGCATTGTAGGCGAAGAGAATTTTGTTCCAAGAAGTAATACATTTTCGTGTAAACACAGGAAATGATAAATGGTAAAACTTGCAGAGGTAATTTGCCATATCTCAGCCATACAGTATATTTACTACATTGCTGTTTATATTCCGTCCAGACAGAAACGTTTCCACAAAATCTTCTTAGAACACACGTTCGATTGTTTTTAAAATATATTTTACATGGTAACCGTGATATTTGAATTTTATTTTTCTTGAAATTGTATACACATTTCAAGCAAAGAAAAACCTGTGTTAACATAAAAAACCTGAATCACACAAACAGAAAATAATGAGCATTAATCAGTTTAGACTTTTACAATTATAACAGTTGCTCAAAATCCCATCATCGGCGTCGATACACTTCTGAGTACGTTGAACTACTGATTGAGCAGCGTTTGCGAATGTGTCCTCAGCGATTATAGCACATGCTGTTTTAATTTCTTCCCAAAGTGCTGTCAGTGTAGCTGGTTTTCTACGGTATACAACATCCTTAAGAGTTCCCCATAGGTAAAAGTCCAACGGATTTAGATCCGGAAAACGCGGTGGAAACTCAATCGGACCTCTACGTCCTATTCAGTGCCTTGTAAGATTGTCATCAAGGTACGCACGTACATCTCGGTAGTAATGTGGTGATGCACTATCCTGTTGGAAGTAAAATTCCTCATTTCTATAGATTGTAAAACGGATGTGCATCTCATGTTCAGGTACACTGGGCCAGTTTTATTGTTCCTTCGAAAAATAATGGTCCAATTAGGTCTCTAGATGACAACCAACACCAAACATTAATTCCAGGTAAATTAACAGTCTTTTCCAAAATAACATGTGGATTGTTTGCACACCTGCAGACACAGTTAAGCCGGTTAACAGTTTCGTTCAACTTAAAAAAAACTTTCCCTATGCAGGCCTCATCCTCTTGCACCATTTACCGAAATCACTGTACCGCATTCTCCGATCAGGGTCATCGTCATTTAATACATGCAAAATTCTTGGGTGAAAACTTTCAAATTTGCTGTTTTGATAATACGACGTACGCTGGTTATGCTAATCCCATTCTCAAGTGCACATTGCTTTGTAGATTTCTGCAGTGAGTGATCAAAACGTTACAAAACAATAGCCGAGGACGCAGGGCTTGTTGCTGTGCGAGGTCTCCCAGGTCTGCCCTTGTGAACATCCCATACGGTACCACGAGTCTCAAATTTGTCTCGAATGCGTGCAATTGTTACTCGCGTTGGCGGATCTGTACTGTACACACGTGTCCATTGCCTTTGAACTTCAACAACATTCTCGGTTTTCCAATATCACTTCAAAATTGATTTCCGCTATTCAAACGATAATCTTGGCTCCGTTTTGTTGTAGCAACGCTATCATAACGTAATATGAGTTACATCTATTTACAAAACATCATACGATAATCTTGGCTTTATTTGCTCATTGTTGATTTACCTGTCACGTAGCAACGCTATCATAATGTATGTGAGTCACATCTGTTTACAGAATATCATACAACACATTACTGTTGTTTTTCGGTTCAACTTTAAAATATATTAAATAGATATCTACTGTGAGATTGTGGCACCCTCGGTATATATTTTAATAAAATTAACAACATTATTTAATGTTACATTCTGCTGTACAAATCGAGGAGAAATGTTCTGTGTAGGACCTTTTAAGAGGAGGCCAGAGTGAGGAGTACCATATAAATCAAACTGCTGTGGGAGGGCATGAACGTAAAATCTTTTTTAATTTCTAAATTTGTATACACATTTCATCTCATTTTCCGTCCTCTGAGGTACTCTCTATATTTCCATTAGCATCTGATTCACAGATTCAAATTATTATGAATCCACCAATTTGGTCATCCAGACTGTTCGGAAATCTTAACTTTTCTTCCACACTTCTACGCTATATTCTGGAGAAGTAATAGCAAATATAAAAACAAAAGTTTTCAAATTATATAACATAAACAATAAAACCGGGCACTAAAAGAATAAAAACTCGTATAAAACATGTCGTATATTTGCGTTTACTGCAGATGCAAAGAGGCGACTGAGTTTATTTCTTACAAGGTAGGGTTGTTTATAGAAGGTTGGAGATGAAACCCACGGCATGTGTTGAATAAAGTTATTACAGTAAGTTCACTGAATGAAAGAATGAATATGAAAGTTATCTCAAGATAATCGAATGCGCGTCTCTATTTTCCATAGCTGTTTGTTGAAATTACAAAACCACTTGGGGTAATAATAGGAGCCTTTTACAGCAAAACTGGTAGTGAAATTTTTTGCGACGGCACTTACCAAGGGTTTTCAAAACTTGCTTATCTATAACATTCCTTTTTTGTATTATGTTCATGTGGCTTTTTCCATTCGATGAATAATATTTATTCAATATATTTTTTGAGCTATTTCGAAGCAAATAAATTATCTGAACAACGTTCTTTGAACTCCTGTTGGTCTAATGCTTGTAGACAGCCCAGAAATTATCCAGATGCAATATACTTAAAAAAAGAAACATATTACATAATTTTACATAGAATGCAAATATTGCAATTTTAAAAATAACTAATGCAATAGCCGTAAAACTTATACAGCTGTTTGCAATATTATTTTGGAACAGTAAGCAATTAAGCAAGTGAATAGATATGGAAGTAATATATCTATTTTAGGAGAAGTAAATGAATGCCATTAAATATAAACATTTAGGAATATTGTCCACAAAATTTTACTGTTATGGTTATAATTTCGTAACTATGTGCATTGCGAAATTTATACCAAAGTCCTTTAAAAGAGCGGTTAGGCTTACTGATTTAAAAATTGCGAAATATTTAATTGTGAAAAAAAAAAAATAGATAGCACCACATAAAAAAGAAGAACGAAAAAAAAAAACACTTTGTATTGGTTGCCGCTCTTTTGCTTGTCCTTTGTTGCATTGTTGCAATAAAGTAAATTGTGTGAATGTTTACATTTCATTTCTGCGGTTATTTAGTGAGCTAGGTAATTGCACCCAGGAATGAAGGTGAGGTGTTTTGTACGTTTGAACGCTATTCTAAGAAGTCTGTGAGTAAAGCTAGCCTGCAGTTAAACATTTCTAAATACTCGTACACCGTGTCCAAGGCCCTTCGCACTTGACTGAGGTTTTATCCTTACAAACTGCTAACGTCTGTGAGTAGATCTAACCTGCAATTAAACATAAATCCCTCTATTATACAAGTATGGACACGCTTTGCGGCGGAATTTGCCGACAACCGAGCTTCGTGATTGGTTCGCCAGCATCAGGTGCCATTTTGGGCCAGATGTCTATGTGTTGTGCCATATGCTTATATGGAGAACATTTTTAAAATTTGATTTTAATTTAGTTAATATGCCTGGGTGTTGTGCATTTGGTTGTACAACTCAAGGAAAGAAAGTCGTTACGTTATATCGCATTCAAGGTTTAATTTGACATCCAAACTGCATTCATAGTAACCTATGTAGTGTAATAAAATATTTGTCAACGTTTTATTTAGCAGTGACTATTACTAAGTGCATTATACATACAATATTATTACTGTATTACAGAATACTCTGCGCTTATTCTCGAATACATTTGCCATAACTTTCAAAAATTAGATGAATGTATGTAATTTGTGAACATGTTTTGACTTTTTTACATAAAAATAGTTTGCCACAGTCATTTAGTTCATTTGCAATTCCACTATTGCATATTTTTAAAAATGCAGCATGCTACTATAAAATAACTAAATGCATGTTCATAATTGGAAGAAAAGAAACAGAAAATGCAAATCTATGGATTGTGAATATTTTAAATTTTCAGGCATATCATTTTGTTTATTTATCTCTTGTTTTCACACTCCAATTAAAAATATGGGTTTCTGGTTGTCATAGCCATTCTCATTGTACCAATTTAGAGCAGAGAAATGTTAAAGTACATAAAATTTTAGTTCTAAATTGAATTTGGTAGGAAGCTCTCTAAGCCCTATAATTCTTATAATTCATTCTTAACTGACAGGTAAACTGTAGACCTTATACACTTTATGTCAACACTGATATAATAAAGGCATTATAGCAAATACTTTAAATAGTGAACAGCAAAATAAAATAAAACATTCTTCTTTTAAGTTTCACGTGTTAAAAGGATGTAATTAATAAGCCTACGTTTAATATTGCGATTTCGGTTTTAACAGCCTTTTCCTCTGCCGGCAAATAACCCGTCATTTGCCGCTGAGTTAAAGTGCGGTACTATGCGAAAGTGCCTTAACTATAACTGACATAGTCTCAAAATTATACGTTTTCTGTTTTCTAGTGCAAAAAGAAGAACATGCGAGACATAGAAGGTATCATTCAACAGTATAACACAAATATTTTAGGAATTAACTGTATGACAATCGCGTAAAACGACAGAAACTTAACACGTAGTGTTGTGGGAGTTAGAGGGGTTAGGCCAAAAATGGAGCGTGCCCATACTTGTATAATAAAGGGGCTTTAGTTAAACATTCCCAAATACACCGTGTTCAAGGCCCTTCGCACTCGCCTGAGGTTTTATCCGTACAAACTTCAAATAATGCTTAAGCTGAAACCTGATGACCCTCCAAAAATGCTTGCTTTGTGTGAACATTGCTAATGAATCCATGCCAGCAGGAGCGCTTGTGGCTTGTGGGAATATTGACTTAATTTTTGCAATCTGCACGTTGACACGTGAAGTATACATTGAATACTCGTGATATACACATTAAAATATTTAGTTTCTCTTATTATTGCCACTAGTTTCATGTAAATATGATTACGGAGAACGACACTACATATGTTTATAATGAAGGATGTTTCGATGGACATCCTATTTATCACTATAAGAATTCTGACATAAAACAAAAACATATCCAAAACAACGTAACACTACCACATCTATTAGTAAGTAAACATGGACAATTAAATAAGAGAATAAAGCTACAGAAATGAGATTTATTAGAAGTATTTCAGGAGTGATATGAAATCACAGTAGAAACGAAACTAGCGTTAGTAGCATACTTAATAAAATAAACGAATATAGACAAAATAGGTTAAACTTTTTAAACCATATAATAGTTATGCCATTTTGCATTTTGTATTCTCAGGTATTTATAGAACATTATACAAGTTTAATTTTATTTTAAATTTTGCTAGATGGCAGAAAGATTTTTACTATAACTGGTACCTTAACGTAATATAACAAATAAAATATTACTCTTCAAAACATTGGCCATCTTTTTAGACGACTTTATCCATCTCTTTGCAGAATTCGAATTTCTTAGCGATACCAATCCTTGGCTTTAGAGACTCTGAACTTTTTAGACATTTCAAGATTCTCGAAACGCCTTCCTCGATGGAATGTTGCCATGGACCGAACAAACCACAGTCAGAAAGTATAACATCTGCACTGAGTGGTGCGTGAGATAGTAATTCTATTCCTTGAGCATTCCTGGATCTTTTGTTGGGTCAATTTTGAACGATGGATAGGTGCATTGCCTTGTTGTTTTCTATTTATTAAAACCGGATATCGTAAAAAAACTTTGTAAACCCTTTGCAGTTGTTCATCTCAGCTTCAATTCTAAGTTTGGAACCAGCTCGAAATGGACATCTTTAAAATTGCACTAAAAGGATTAGGTGAATTGCTAATTTTATGTTGAAAACAAGAAGTTTGTCAGTTTACAGAACCTACCATTGTCTTTTCTGTGATAAATCGTTCAAAATTGTCAACACTTGTTCAGGTACGAATCTTCACTGTTATTTATTTTAGTTACTCGGTAGATTCTTTGATGATCACAAATTCTTCATATAGTTCATTCACACCAATTACAGTTTCCAGTTTCAAGTCCCGAACAAACAGTTAATTTCTTTTGTCAAAGTCATGATATTCACATCGAACACAATACTATTATTTTAAAAATCAAACCTGGAAATTAGAAACTTTAATGCAATTAATGTAATATAACTTCAGCACAGAATCCAGAGGCCATCATAATTACATCCTTTTCTGTTAGATTTGGAAAATATATATTGCATATATAATGCAATAAATATGTTTAATTTCGTTTTAAACTATTCTTTAAAATAACATCTTCAGCAAATATGAACAAATTAATGCTGCCAAAAACTTTTGACCAGCCTTAGTAATAATTTGCTATATATTTGCTCTCAGTATTTATAACTTTAGGAGTGATTTTATTCATATATACAGGGTGTCCCATTTATCTTACTCATGCAGCCTTTTTTCTGAATGAAAAATTGCTTGAAAAAAAGTGTTTAATATCATGGGGGGGGGTTCTTACTGAGGGTAAACTTTTTTGTATCTCTATTATGTAGGAGATAAGGGATAGAGTTTAGTTATTTATAAATAATAGTCGGTACATTTTGTTCAGTAATACATCAACCCTCTCCAAGAGCTATTCAAATATGCATCACATTGTACCATTTTAATCAAGAAAAGAGTATATATGGAAATGATAAATAATGCATGTCTTCTTTTGTTTAATAGCACTATAGTGCATTTAACTCCTTCAATGCACATTTAAAAATTGCATAATGGTCAATTGATGGTAAACGTATTCTTGAATAAAATGTACGCGGTGCCATTAAAAAAAAACGAAGTTCTCTCCCGCATCTCCTACATTAATGGAGATACATAAAAAAGAATACCCTCAGCAAGGATTCCTCATGACGTTAAAACACTTTTATTTGAAAAAAAATTTCATTTGATGCATCAGGAAAAAATAAGTTATTTTGCGTGAGCCAGATAAACGGAACATCTGTATATATTAATAATACTAAACAATTCAAATACATAACTACTGTGAAATCAGAACGTTCACAGAGTAGATATACAAGGTTAAGGACATTGTGCCCCTTTTACAATAAACATTAAAAAAAGGAGAAGAAGAAGAAGGAAGATTCTCCTTTTGCAGAGACAGATGCATGTGTAATCCTTGAAATGGATGAAGTGATACAGCTGTAGATGAGCTCACGGTACACCGTGTCGCGGAACTAAAAGGACTCGTTAATTAGCAACATTCTCGCCTTCCTGCTTACATTACACCAGTGTAAAGTCTCCAAAAGGAGCTGAGGCTTTGAAACCAGGCCCAGCTCATTACGTCACGGCGCCCAGTACCGCAAAGTCTTCCCAAAAGAGAATGACAGCACTAGCAAGATTTACACCCACAAGAGGCCCTACATGCAAATAAATGCACAGCGAAAAGAAAGGATACAGGAAAAACCTATTCTGTGTAAAGATATAAATATATGCAAAATAAATTAGGGATATAAAGTAAATCGTTTAGATTTCAACTCGGATGCACTGTACTGCTAAAAATAAATCGAATGTTAAAATGCATAACCTCGTATATACAGGGTGCTCGAGAAACCACTGTAGTAAACAATTCTGAATATAGACAAATCTTTAGGGTTTTTAAAATGATATGCAAAACCACGTTCTCTCAGTGTAACAAAAACAACTTCGCCAGAGTGACCAGTCAAAAGTGCTGAACATTTAATGAATGTTTCTGTGAGCACGAACGACAACGCATGAGAAATACAATGAAGTGTTACATGCATAACAATACCCTGGACGAAAGGCAACGAGGCTTGCTTAGGAAAAACATACTTTGAACTGGTAAATGATAGAGATGAGGCGAACTCCACGAAACCAACACGGTTTAAAACACGCTCTGTTGCAGATTCCACAATTCAACTAACTTCGAAATTAGCTCTTCAAATACCACAGCATGCAAGCCCATGAAAAAAAGGCTTGAGCGTTAAGCAATTTTGTTCAATGTTTGTACATAAGCCATCAGATGGAGACGTGGAACATAATGCGTGCTTTGTTACAAGTTCCACCAATAGTGTCCTGTATACCTATATAGGCGCAGTCTATCGGTACAGCCACGGGTGGCTAAACTTAGGCTTGGAAAGTTTCCTTCCTTTAAAATCCTTTCGTAATATATCCTTTCATCTCATGTATCATCAATGTTCACCGCCTGTGGTGCCTCAGTAGTAAAACGGGTGTTAAACACCATTTAAAAAAAAAGTCTACCGCTGTTAGCCGCCCAGAAATATATTTTGAATAAAGATGGATTCTCACCACAAAAAGCGTTTTGTAGAAATCCACTACAAATCTTGACATGCTCTGCAATGATATCCGTCATCTGTTTGGTCCTTGCTTTTCTAAAATGCTTCTATAAAGGCGCATATTTTATTTAGAGGCAATGAAAACAACTCTCATGCCACATATTTAAGATGAAGATTTCGTGAAGCAGGTATGGGTCAGCAAAATAGAATACTATATATAGAGTGAAAGGAAGAAATTATATCACAGAAGCTGATGCATCTATTGTCTTGCGGTTTGCACTTTCAGAAACAGAAACTCAAAAAGCTGTGTTACATTAAAACCAGGTACCCAGTTGCGTATGCTTCTGTTTCTCCCGTGTTGCAGTTGTTAGAAAATCATATCTCAGAAACTAATGCGTTTTTGTCTCGTGGTTTACACATTCAGAAAAAGAAAATAAAAATTGTTGGGTGCAATGTCAGTGGGTTATGAGCATGCGTATGCTATTGTTTCTTCCGCGTCATGAATGTGAAGCTGTGACAGAGATATGATGCAGGAAATTTTCGCTGTGCTTTTGTTTTCTTTGCAATTTACTTTTGTTTCCATTGCAATCGGAAGATTTGGACCGTAAACGAAAATGCCACTGAGTACTGTGGCTGGATGAATTGCAGTCATCTCAAACGGATGGCGCGAGAACATCCTATTTTTTTAAATAGTGTTTAACGTTCGTTTTTACTACTGAGGCACCACAGGCGTTTATCCTACATTGAGACGTTTCTCGCGTGTATTGCGAGATTGAGTTTCGCTAGATGAAATATGCCATAAATGGCGCTCACATCGAGATGTACTAGAGAGCTAACACAACTTTCGGAACCGTAATTCAATATCTTTTTAAAATATTATTTATTCTTTTTCACCATTGTTTATGGACACCCTGTATTTCACGCGAATTTTTAATGAAAATATTTCAATCCGCTGGATTGGTAGCGGTACTCCGAGGACATTTGCTTCGTTATCATGTCCATTAAGAAGATGTAATTAATCATGTGGAATTATCAAAGAATGACACCCTTACACTCCAAACTAGGAATTGCAGGCTCGATCACGACCCAAAAATGTTCCGCCGTACATCAAGAAGGACGTAGACACTTTTTCGCAACAACGACTATGTTTATCAACTAAGCAAATAAAATTCCCATTTACTTCCCTCATCGTATTTTCGTAAGGGCATGTGATAACTTCTCGGTCATCCTGTATATTATATAAATACTTATAAAATGTACAAGTAAACGTTATGTACAATGAAAAACCCTTAAAGTTAAAAAAATCACAATTCTTTGTTTACTTTGTTAGTTGCATTCTAAAATACATATATATTTATAGCAATAAATACATAAATAAAATAAGATGCTAATACCCACTGGTAGTATATGAGTACTTTAAAGAATTAAGACAAATGATAGCAGTAGAATTACACAAAATGATACGAACATCTGCATGCCCTAGGGGGTAAATAAAGATTTGTCGGAAGTTGGCTTATTACCAAAATAAGAATTGAACTCTATCACACAGTGTTGAAACATTTATTTACATATATCCCCCGTATTGAAGAGCACTAGTGAAAGCGCGCATCCCTGTGACACTGACAATATTATGCTTTACTTCTTTTGCTTCTTCCAAATCAAGGAATGAGTCCAAGGCCCATTCCGATGCAAAACCGGACTGGGTATGCTAGAAGTATCTATATAAGTGAATATCATATAACTAACCAAACCCAACCTAACGTAACTTGTTCTACTGTTGCTAAGAAATTCATAATAAATGTGATGTATTGGGACCAAATGAAGCTGACAAAGGTTACCCATTTAGCTATATCAAAAAAAAAAAAAAAAAAAACAATTAACTTCGTAGAAAAGATTGTTTCATTTTTTGAAATCAACGCTTTGTGAGAAATAATAGAAACTGAACTAAAACAGCTTCAAAGTTATGGAAATGGTAAACGGTACCCATAATGAAATATGGACTAGAATACATTTTGTGTCATATTTTTTATGATTTTATTTCCTTTCTCTCGCCCCGGTTTCCTAAAAATTTCTGGGGAAGGGTACTTGTTGATGAATAAACAAACATGCTTATAAAATAGACATAGACAAGAGTGCGGAAACAACAATGGCAAAGAATTTTACGTTTAAACTATTTGTTCAGCTTTGGATATTAAATTAAATATAGAATATCGGTTGAAGGGTACATCTTTCGTATCATTAATTTACGAAATGATACAGGTGTTACATTAAAGTTGCTAATTACATACTTAAATTGTGATTTGTTTATTCAAATTAGAATATTAATATTTTTAAAGCTTCATAACATATTTTAAAACAATTTAAATTTATAACAAATCCACAGAGATCAACTTTATCAACACGAACGTCTCTATTCACGTTCCCATTTCTAATTCTGCTCGCTGCTGTGTAACAAGAAAACATGTTTTATAGCCAATGTAGACACCGAAACTAAAGTCCATGCTTTTGCATTACTGTTGAAGTTCCCCCTTCCTCTTGTCGCTCTGCGTTACATTTCGCAGTGGAGTAGATAGAAGCTGGCATATATGTAAAACATTCTTTTGTCCTTGTGAAGGCAAAAATATCGGCCGGCCAGAAGCAATTTTTCGTCTTTCAACGAAACAGTTGGGGCTAATTATATTGACCTCATCTGCTTGTGCGTGTTCTGGGTCACTCACCCTCGCATGGGGTGTGTTCTTTAGTCACGCAAATGATCTTTACTCGTGCATAGAAGCTTTCCAGCGCTTCAAGCGAATGTTCACCTCATTAAATTAATTCAACCGTCTACCATGCACAGAGATCACAGACACCCCTCAACAAATGTGCGTTTTACAGTTTGAAACAACCATCAACATTTATGACAGAACTTTTTCACAAAATAATGGACTAATACTTTACAAGTAAATGCAAATTAAGAGAATTATATTTCCGGTAAATGTTTTGAACACCTGTTTGTTATTACTTTGTTATTTATGGACGATCTTTAATGTTTGTTGTTATGTTAATTTGATAAACTGCAAATAATATTTTGCTTGCAAGAGCCACAAAATATTACATGGATGGATAACGATGTTTATTTTACGAGCTGTAAATGTACATGAACTTTTGTATTGTATCTATCACATGGATCCATACATGCTACTATTCAACACCGCTGAACAATATACCTATATGCCAATATATATGTATATATAATATAAAATAAAAATAAAAATAAAGTAACACTATTAACAATGTAACAAATTAACAGTAATTATAATAGTAAAAACACTCAGAAAAAGTCACACTTGAGATCGCCATAATTCGGACTCGTGGAATCCTCCTATGGCAAGAAGACAAGTGACCAGATCTATTAAACAATGAAGTCCATTTAAAAACACAGAGAAAGTAAGAAATAAAATTAAAAGAATAATAGATAAATAATAAAGAAGCCAAAAGCAACACACGCAAAGCAAATTAAACTTAATAAGCAAAGTTAAAAGCAACACCAGAGGTGCAAACAATATAAAAGAAAAAGAAAAATAAAGTAACATTATTAACAATGTAACAAATTAACAGTAATTATAATAGTAGAAAAGGATAAAACACTAAGAAAAAGTCACACTTGAGATTGCTATATTTCCGACTCGTGAAGTCCTTCTATGGTAAAAAGACAAGTGACTATATATATACATACATGCAGAGGTGCCAAAAATGTATATACACTTCAAGCAAAGAAAAAATGCCCACCATCGGCATCGATACACTTCTGAGTACGTTGAACTACTGATTGAGCAACGTTTGCGGAAGTGTCCTCAGCGATTGCAGCACATGTCGTTTCAATTTCTTCCCGAAGTGCTGCCAGTGTAGTTTGCCCTTGTGAACACCGCATACGGTATCATGATTCACAAATTTGTCTTGAATGCGTTCAATTGTTACTCGTGTTGGCGGTTCTGTTCTGTACACACGTCTCCATTGTCTTTGAACTTCAACAACATTCCCGTTTTTTCATTAACACTTCAAAATTGCTTTCCGCTGTTCAAACGATAATCTTGGCTCCATTTTGTTGTAGCAATGCTAGCATAACGTAATGCGAGTCATATCTGTTTACAGAACATCATACCATAAACATTTATTCATTGTTGATTTACCTATCACGTAGCAACGCTATCACAATGTATGTGAGTCACATCTGTTTCAGAATATCATACACTACACATTACTGTTGTTTTTCGGTCAAATTTTGAAATATATTAAATAGATATATCCTGTGAAAGTGTGTATTCATTTTTAGTACCCTGGGTATAAAAAAATAATCACACAAATGAATGTACATGTACAAATATTAACTGGCAGGTAATTAATTATATTAAAAACACATACACTTTCGCTCTTTCATACGTCTGTACATCACAATTATACTTTGTTAAGACATACACAACATGTTATTAGGAGCACTTTATATCAAAATTCACCCAGTTTTGATCAGTTCTCTTTCTGTGTATGCAAGTTCCAGCATGCTAACCTGTCCTTATTCGAGTATGTAAATTGGCTCCAAGGTTCATTCACCAATGTTGTGTATTTGGACATAGAGATAGTTTTATTTACTACATGCACGGAGAGTTTCTTCCAATTTAACATTAAATATCAATACTCACCGTTTCAGGTTAGTGCTGCAGAGGTATAAACAAATACTGATAAAGTTTTTGAGTGTAGCTTTAAATATGCAAGAAATAGATGGAAATTACAAGACATTATTAAGATAAAAGTCATTTGTTGGTCACATAAGAAAATACTTGATAAACTCTGTAGTAGTTTGGAAACATCGCAACTTCTATCACGAAGAGGTTTTTAAAAATATATTTTAACTATTAGTTTCTTTATAATTTTTTTTTTTTTTTTTTTTTTGTATTTGAAGAGATATTTGATTTTGTTCTAAATGAGCAATATTTGAAAAACAATCTTGATTTGTTACTTGTACGAGGTTAGCTATTTAATTTTCGGGATTCTACCAAGCAGGAATTCAGAAATCTAAGTAGTTTCCCCAGTTTCTGCTTCAGTTGGAATTAGGCAAAACTCACAAGGAGCCAGATCTGGATTGTACGGTAGGTGTTCACCAGTGAATTTTTAGATTTATTTTTTTAAAGTGGATGTTGTGGTGAAGCACCAATCCTCACACAACCCGATTTCTGTTAGTGTTCTGAAGGGGGGGAGGTATACTGTGGTATATCAGTTGACAGTGATTGCTCTTTGTTTCTGGAGTGGAATGATAACAATATGACCATTTGATGAGAAGAAATTGACAACCCTCTGTTGGCTTACACTTCGATATCATTTAACGTTAAGCAGGGGTCTTCATCTGTCAAGACTCCGATTTTCTGGACCATTCTACACTGTCTTTTGTTTTTCAGTGAGGTTGTGGAGTACCCAAGGACAACAAATATCTCTCATATGAAGATATTTGTGCGGGATATCTGACACTTACGGCGAATGAAATTTCTTCCGTTCCCTGTAAGTCACTCACGGGTCGTTCATCACCATGGCTTCTACACGAGCGAGATGCTGAACGTTCCATGTGCAACTCTACTTTCAAGGCTGCTCTTCCTCGTCTGCACTTTATAAGCCAGTTATAAACTTTTGCACATGAAGGAGCAGAATTTGAAAAAAAAATATTTCTGTAATTTTTACAGCCACTCTTATTGACTCAGGCATAATCATAAAAATCATCTCATCAAAATTGGTCTTGAGACATCTGCAAAACAGAAAACCAGACAGCGATCAATAGACCAAAATTAACATTTTTCTGCAGTTGCAACTTTCACTATGCCCAGTTCTGGTAACAGAAAACTATATCTCTCATACTTTCTTCATTTTACAAAAATTAAATAGAGACCGTCGTATTATTTGAAGGGCATAGATGCTGAATTAATTGCCGTTGAAGTGTTTAAAATTCTCTGACCTGCACCTGTAGGCCATATTAATGTTTTCCGTATTATTATGAATTCGAGAATAACAATCGGCAGTATATAAGGCAGCGTGTTTCATTTTTGGTATACGTTTTTGAGTATTACGTTCCATTAGATAAACAAAAAGTGAAGAGTCGATGGTGCTACCTCTGTTATGGATTTAGTTCCTCTTTCAACAATACTAAAGTATCCATAAACTATTGAATAAATTTAATTAGCAGTCTATATAAATGCATTCCGTTCTCTTTTATTTCAAGTTTTATCCAGCTCATATTGCACACTGGACGCTGTATGAACTATGAAAAGAGAATTAATAACAACCGCATTGAAGTTTAATAACTTACAAATAACTGCCATGCCGAAAATAGTGCAAAGTCATTTAAAGTAAATTTGGTAATAAATAATTATCAGTAAACGAATAAGCGAGCCAGCGAATTTAAGAAGAATTCAATATTCCAGAGATTTTCATCTTAAGTATAATGAAATATGCTTCCCATCTACTCTAAATAAAATTCGTTCACTGGTATTGCTTTTATAATATTTTAATATGCCTATTTTGTACCTTTGCCGACGGATAAGGAAGAAATTGTTGTTTAAAACAGAATACTGCCGACAATACACAAACGTAAGCGCTACCAAGCTTGGATTATATTAGCTAGCGGCAAGTGAGAAGTAAGAGAGGGTTTTATTTGCTTAACTTCAGTCATAGCCGTAGCTTTATTTTTTATACCCATTAAAAAGCAGACTATTAAAGTTGTTTCTGTGTTTGTGCGTCCTACGGCTGGTGCTAAGTTCCACTAAGAGTCAGGATGCAGAGCGGATGTAAATAATTTTCAGCGCTCCCAACAATATTAGCAACCGAGTAAACGAGTAACGTAGATCTATTATACTTTCTCCCTGAGGCGCGGGTTTTTTCCTATGAGCGAGCCCCCACTCGTTTGCCACCCCGTAGAAGGAGAAAACCTGCTTGCTTACTTATTGACCTTGCTGACTGTCGCAGACTATGCGCAGCCTTTACCGAGTGTTATGTGTTGTGTTGTTCATTTCATAATTCGACAGTATATATAAAGTATATTATGCTTCGCACATTTGTAACACAGAATATTTTTATGTAAGATTTATATATGCTAACTTGGTGGAGAAAATATCATAGGACCAATATTTTTTAGCATACAGTTGATTCTGTTACTTATGCGAGCACCATACAAACCCCGCTTTTTCCAGAGAATTAACCAACAGGGAGCCTGATCGTGCGTTTTTTCAGCAGGACTTTGCCACTGCTCACATCGCGAATAATTCTAAGAGAACAATTCACAATATGTTTCCATATGATAGAGTTAAGTTATTAGTGGGAATTTGTGGCTCCCTCGATACTCCATTCTCCATCCTGCGTTTATTATCTTTGGGGTAAATTAAAAAATACCATGTTGCAAAACGAGCCCGCACACCATACAAGAACTAAAAGATAACATTCGTCAAGAAATTAATTGATTCCAAATTTCCCAAAATAAAATACAGCAAGTGATGAGTAATTTCGTAAATAAATGCCTAATATGTGTAGAGAATGAAGGTGCGGGAAGCTTCAATCCATTATTTGATAATTAGGTAAGTAACGATCCTCTTAAATTGACTTGTGTATTGTTGTATAGTTGGTTTGTTTTATTATTTTACCCTCCTGCTAATCACCGAGAACCGGCTGGTCTGGTAACCAGCTAACGAGCGACGAGCTCGCACATAGGCAGGGAAAATAAAACTGATCGCACGTTACCAGACATCCCAATTTCAGTTACAGTTTTGAATAGGTAGTCGAAAATTCGTATGCTGTTTTATGACGCACAAAGAGGAAAAAAATAGGGTTAAATAAAACCACTGCATTAAATCTCCATAAAAATATATTTCAGCATAAGACATCCATTTTTTCTGTTCCTTTTGGAAAGTATTTTTCGAACAGCAGCAGAAAAACCTTCAAAACCACTTAAACACAAGTGCTTAAGTCAAGTACAGAAGCATATGTCTTAACGTGATCGCATTGCCGGAGTTTCTTGCTTATGTTAATGCAACACATGTCGTTTCACAAGAATGATGACATTTTTTAAACTCCCGCTATAGTGCAGTTCTGATAATCAAACAATGCGCTATTATCTGGTCGTATGCAGTAAATTATAGCTGCAGGAAGGACACGGGCATCCGGCCGCAGCTGTCTATCTATCTTGAGGTTTTTAAAACAGTCACTATTAATTAATGACAGTGATTGTTCCTAGTTTGGCCCGTATCGCAATTGTTCACGGTCGCAGCTGTCCCAGATTCAGGCAAACATCCGTTTAGAAACCATTAATCATTATGACGTCACTTGAATACGTAACAATGATGTGAAGTTTTTACATCGTTTTGTTTACTTTGTATATTTCCGTCAAGAGTTACTTATAAAATTTAATACACTGCACCATAATTCTCTGAAAGAGACTCCTAGTTTGCAATTACACTAGACCGTTGGTTATCCGAAGGATCTAGGGCCAAACTAGTTTGGATAATAAAAGCTAGAAATAACAGAGAGTGCAAAACGTAAGGAGTTGCAACCATTAAAATACACGTTGCCTTTCTGATGAACCACCTTTGGAGTTAAATCTGGACGCAAACAGTATTTTCTTGATTTCATTTGATATCAAAGATAATTGAGCGGGGTGGTTCAGGCGGTAACGCTGAAACTCTCCTTATGGAGGCTCCGGGTTCAAATCGCTTGGATTTTTTTCGCTTAGAAGAATGTTAAAAAGGATCTTTACCTCCCAAGAACTTTCCGCTCTTACATTTAAACCCATTTCATTCCAAGGACTCTGTTACAAGGTAGAAAGTGCAGGCAAGTTGGACTGGTGCTGTGTGCGGTGTGACAGTGGACTGCGCTTTGGAAAGTCTGATATGGAAGGGCTCAAATTCCTTGGAGGTGGGGTACAATCGACTTCGGGATGTTTTATTTGGAAAGAATGTTAGGGATCCCATTTATGGCCGCGTCTCATCGCCCTTGGATATGGCCACCAGGTGTATCTCATCTCATTTCTTCTTCTCGGTGCCCTACTGGGAACGTAGGGCACAAACGGTCAGTCGTTGAACAAGACTGAAGTACCGAAGTATCCTACTCCGCCCTTAACAATCTAACGGATGTGAGAGATGTGTTCTTACTGGAGAAAATTCCCCCTCTCCTTTTTCTATGCAGTTTAAACGGTTTTGTTTGCATTGCAATGTATCCATCACCCCTCTCTTAAGTACAGATAGTTTAGCACAGGGGACAACAGACACTTAGCGTCATCTAACTTTCTCAAACTGAGAGTTTTGCTCATTTTATTGAATTCATAACGCATGAAACAGCAACAGTTAATGACGCGTTTGAGCAATGCAACAACTTAAAGCCCATAAATAGTTCGCTTGATGTATAATAAGATAGAGAACTTGTTATAGTCAACCATATTGAAGGCATATGATTGACTATAACAAGGAACTTGCACTGAACATTTCCGGATATGATTTATATGCGTATGTTCAAACGAACTCTTACAGGTTGTTAAATTTTTCATCATTGTTATTCTCGCCAGCTGGGATTTTTCATCAATATATGATATTATACAGTGAAGAAAAAAATTTAAATGTACCGTATGTTTATACTTTCAGTGAAGAAAAGTTGACGTTTCCCGGCGGATAATCGACATTCTACTGTTTTTTGCAACCCAATGATAAGCATAATTGATGTGCGTACAATTATCCTATGCGATCTTTAGCAATGCAATGATAATATAAAAAATGAATTTTTATAAATTATCCATAAATGGGTATATACGCACACATACATTTTTTTTGATTGATTTATTTATGGACGCTCTTTAACATCTGAGGTCATCAGCGTCACATTCAACTCAGGGCGTGAAACGGCCGACAAATTTTGCTCAGAGGCCTCTTCTTTCAGGCTTGAGGTTCTTTTTCGTGCCGTAAATGTACGACATGGGACCCACAGCTTTACTTCCCTTCCGAAGGAAGCCATACTTAGGATTTTTACGCCCGAAAAAATACATCGATCCTGGCCGGATTAGAACCCGCGTTTTGGGTGTAGGAGGCAAGTATGGTAACCACTACACCACCAGGACCGACACACACATACACGAGTTACATATTAAAAGTCACGGCAAGTTTTTTATTTACGATTCATAACAAGTATATTGAAATAATCTATACACCCTAGGCAGCGCCACGAGAAAGTAGTGAGGTCATTTGCTCTCGTCATGTGACCAAAGCTAGTTTACAGAATATGGCCACCGCCACGCGTAGCCGAGGTTGTTAAGGCGCGGACTCGTGAGCGGGAGGTCTGGGGCTCAAATACCGCCAGGACCGTCCTCCCTGACTGAGGTTTCCTCCAGGTTTTCCTCAGTCCTCATAAATGGCAAATGCCGGGGAGGTACCCTAAACATAGGTCTGGAACGCTTCCTTCCTTTAAAAAAATCCTTTCCCAGTTTATCATTTCATTTCATGTATCATCTGTGTCCACCGCCTGTGGTGTCTTAGTAGTAAAAACGGGCGTTAAACATTATTAAAAAAAACACACAATATGGATGCAAGGGATTTGTAGTTCCTTCAGCGGGCTGTGATTGAATTTCCTTTTAAAGAGGGAATCTCAGGTGCAGAAATTCACCAAAGACTTCAGCCTGCGTATGGGAATGTGTAAGTGGACGACAGAAGCATCAGAAGATTTTTAAAAGATTTTTAAGATGAAAAACCAAGCATCGAAGATCAGCCTTTTAACCTCCGTCTGTGCAATGCTTCTAACGAACGCACCAAGGGGGGATGAGGTAATTAAAGAAAACCTACATGTCACTGTAGATGAAATTGTTACAAAACTTGGAATTAAGCTCAGTACAGTTCAGGTTATCGGAAGGTGTGTGCCCGCTGGGTTACTCATTTATTGATCCATTGCCACAACAAAACTCAGAGAAAAACCATCGCTCAAGAACTTCTTTAGAGCTAAGGAAATGAAGATGGTTTTTTTTACTGAGTAGTGTGAAGCATGATGAAAGTTGTTTCCAGCATTAGGCACCCCAAACAATGCTAAGAGATGGAGGATTTTACAAAAGAGTAGCATCAGTAGTCAATTTGGAACATTGATGATTTCCTATTTCAATGATTTTTTGCAGTATGAAGCTCAATTTTACACGCCTTTTGGAACTTCTGTTTTATGTATAACGTTGTGTTGTTGTTGCGTTTGTATAATTTTGACATCCTTTTTGCCAGTTCATCTGCGCATTTATTTCCATCGTCTGGAAGTGTCCCGAGATTCACTCCAGTGTAGCTTTCTGTTATTTTATTTTGGACGTTGTATTAGGGGAAAAAATGTACGCCAGTCCTGCATTTATTTTAGAACCATCTACAAATAAACCCTATCTTTAGGATTCTTAATGTTCATTGTGGATTTATTTACAATGTGCAACAGTGAAATTATTAAGCCTTTTAAACCGTTTTATACAAAAAAAAAAAAAAAAAAAATTGTGGAATATTTATAACTTACAGTTTCCTAGTTCTTTACGACGAGATTTATAACGCTTAAATGCAACAATTTTGTTTTTATCAAAGAAAAAAAAACTTCCAATTTTCATTAAAGACCGCTCCAACAAATCTTAAAATTCTGGAATGAAGTGTGCAGAAGTTTCATTTGCAAACTGTATTTGGTCTTTGGTATTTCGCGAATAACAAATATTAGTCATATCTACTAAGTAAGCAAGTGTCTGTGAAAACAATGTATGAAGTTATGAACTCTACTGTAGGAAACGTAAAGTTTTCTGGGGTGTTCCAAGCTTATTGAGTATTTACAAAATATCGATAAAAGCTGCGGTAATGGTGTACTGGACTGTTAATGTTTTCGAAGGTTTATATAAACGTTCAGCAATTTTCTTCTATTGTAATGTGGGAATTTCATTTTTTACGTTGTTGGGAATTATCTTTACATTCATTTACTTGAACTTCTTTGTCATATTCGTAATCATGTAGGCCAAGTGTGCTGCAGATATTCACCAAAATGAACAGAAACATTTTTTACACATGCAAGAAATTATATTGGGCCTAAAGTTTGCTTTTACCGATTTTAAGTATTATTTTAATGGTTCACCAGGTAATAACTTTATCGACACACACTATGACTATATTTTACAGTGATGCATACTAAATTCATAATTAAGTATAACGATTTAAATGCGCAAAAGAAAACGCGTACTAACAGTTCCGACCGCGCGGTTTCATTTTCCTCGGCAGATGACAAGGCCTTTATGCAATAATTTGTCAACGGCAAAGTCAACATCTGGTTATGCAGCAAAATGAAGACTTTATAAAAAGGTGCTATTTTTAAAGCTTTGCATTAATGGTATTACTGTGGAAAATTTACGATAGGCCGTATAGCCCGATATGCTTATAGGATTGGGTGAAGAATAAAAGCATTAAAGTAATTTTAATACACTTAATAAATAAAATAATAATAAATATTATCAGTACTCAGAGAAAATGTTTCATTATTAAATATCAAATTTTTGCTATAGAGAGGAGCTTAAATATTCCTAACATTTAATGTAAATTTATGACAGAAGTTCACATTACCTTACTACAACAACAATTTATCCGATGAAAATTCAAGTGTAGTAAAAAATATATACATTTAATTTGTAAGCATATTGTAGAATGTTCAAATCAAAATTGAAATGGTTTGAAATTTCAGTCTATATTTGCCTTAAGAGTAAGAAGTGGATGTTAGCAAGGAATAGAAAGCTCGGAAAGCAATTTGATTCCAAAGATGGCTCACTACCGCTATGGGCTATAGTCTTGAACTCTCCCTGGGTTGCAGTTTCGCTTACCTTGAAGAAACAAACGCTGTTCCGGGACTGGTTGTCACAGATAAAGTGCATATCCGCGTTGGATTGACAGAGCAACAGGTGACCTATCTCCTACTCTCAATCTAGTATCTCTCTACTATAGCTCAATAATCTTCCAAATTGAGAACAAACAAACCCTTCTGTGTTTCTAGTTTTCCACAGATACTTTCCAATACAACTCTCTCGAGTGACTGACTTAAAGAATCATTCACTACAAAAATATACAGTTTTATATTGCTGTGTAAAACTATTCGTAAATATTAAAATGAAATTCTTATATTGACATGCAACTCGAAACAAAAGTGTGCTTTTTTTGAAAAACTGATAATTTTGTTTAAAGAGTAGGTAATGCTATCTGAATAGCAAAATATTTTTCGCAAGGTTTCTGTGCCGACAGAACGCGGCAGCTGTCTGCCTGCATGCGTGCGCTGTTTAACGTCGTTTTGTTCTTGATTCTCCTGCAAAACTCTAAGTGGCTGCAATACATCTAGACGTGTTGTATTGAAGCAGAATTTATATTATTCCTAAGTTGGTGTGCTGATAGACATTATTAGTGTTATTATAACGCCTCGACATAAGCACCCACAGGTCAAATAATTTTTATGCACGATTCTTATGTAAAAACAAATTGATCGGGGTGGCTCAAGCGGTCCTGAGCTCGAGTCCCTTGGTAACGGTCATTCTGATATTCTTTTTCTTCCCCCCCCCCCCGTGGTTTCCCATATTACTTAGGCAACTGTTGAGATAAATCAGTCTTTTCCACAAAATTTCCCCGCTACGTTTTCATATAATTTCATTCAATTGGTTCTGTTATAGGGTCGAGTGTCTCTTTTACCTCATCCCTTCCTCCCAGAGGTGCTGACTTTGAAGACGTAGGTATAAATGGCCAGCCATGAAGCTAGAATGAAGTACCGAAGTATTTTCTTCCACTCCTAACTATCCAGTACAATTAATTTTTATATGAAAACAAACTCGGCCAGAGGTATGAAAAGATTTTTATGGAAATTCTTCTTGTTCCTGCTTCACACAATTATACTGCGTATCATATGGTTAAAATTTACGAAATCTGGATCTGTTTTGAATAATAATAATAATAATAATAATAATAATAATAATAATAATAATAATAATAATACACATTAATCTAGAACCATTACGATGAAGTGCAACTTAAAAAAAATAGAATTACACAAAATCGCAAAGTTTGCATACTTCTAAAATTAAAGCCATATAATCAAAATTTTGTTAAGTAAATATTACAAGTAGCTGCGTAAAATGTACTTGGATTTTTATTAAGGTGAGTAATGATAATTACATTTTTTCTTCATTGGTGAAACATGGCCCTTAATGAAACACCATTCCCATTTACATGGCCAAGTTTAACAGATAAGACGTTAGTAAAGTGGTTAAACGAGAAGAAAGGGGCTTTTACTAAGTAACCTAAGTTTTAATATTATCAAAAAGAATAGATACTTACTATTGCAGCTGTACAAATTGTATCATTATATTTAACTTCACTATATAAGGTTTATTTTGGAAGAATGCAGGGAAACGGAGATTTTAAGAAACGAGCATTTACCACAGCAATTTTTGAATGTCAGTCGAAGTTTGAACATTTGCCGGGAAGTGTTGGTGCATGCGAGATACTCGCACAACTTGGGAATATTTCTAGAGAAGATCCGACAAAGAAGGTTAATGGCTATAAGAAGATGGGGGAAGTTGGAGAAGGGGATGTGAGTAAATGGAAGGGGAGGGGGCTCAAGAGTAAGTATTTTATTCATGTTTATGTATTTGTATAGAAATTGCTTACATGTAAGAATATGCATGCATAGATCTGTATATATGTAGGTATGTGTGTATGTGTGTTGTATGGTCATTTTGAATGTTACAAGGTCGATATCAGCATGTACCGCCGTAAGGCCCATGATATAGTTGAACTTACTTGAATTTATTTTAAAATTGGTACAATAAAAAGGTCCATTACTACTATATAAAGTTTGTATTCTGGATCATTTTACTTACAGATAATATCCGATAATTAGCTCCAAAAATATTGTTATTTTTTAATATTATATAGACATGTGATATAACTACTTGCATGATATACCGATCAACAATGTTAAGTGAGATAAAAAGTTGTCCAAAAAGGTTTAAAATAACTATAGTTAACAAACATCTTACAAGTAGCCATTTGCACTATGGATTGCTTTTTTTTTTTTGATTGATTTATTTATGGACGCTCTTTAACATCTCAGGTCATCAGCGTCCCATTCAACTCAGGGCGTGAAACGGCCGACAAATTTTGCTCAGAGGCCTCTCTTTCAGGGTTGAGGTTGTTTTTCGTGCCGTAAATGTACGACACGGGATCCACGGCTTTACTTCCCTTCCGAAGGAAGCCATACTTAGGATTTTTACGCCCGAAAAAATCCATCGGTCCTGGCCGGGTTCGAACCCGCGTTCTTGGGTGTAGGAGGAAAGTATGTGCACTATGGAAGAACTGTTGCATGCCTTCTTTGGCCCATGCTCCTATCTATGCTTACATTTACTGAGCACAAAGAAAGGCCTCTCTAATGTTAATAATTGCGTATTTTATGCTTTATTTTAAGTTACGTTTATGTAGGTAAATGCTTCATTATTGATCCTCCGTATAAAACTTATCTAAATAGATATGAAATAATTATTGGAGTCAAAGAGCTCCAGAAGAGGAAGGAATTTAATGACTTTCAAATAATACTATATCACCGTTTAACATTAGCAGTGTGGAATTTTTAGCCTTTAGTTGCCACCCAAGCTCCTAACCACTCTGTCCCCTTCGGGCATCACAGACTTGAGAATCGCAATGAACTATATAAACATTATATAATTTAGTAATTGCGCGGGTAAATTACACTAATCAACAAATTTCAACTTTTTTTTCCGATTGTGGTTTGAAATAAAATGATCCTATATAAATTTGGGGTGCTAATTCAGTGGAAATCCTGGTTTTTCTCTGTCATGTCAAATTTCTTAGATATGCAATACTAACACACAAGAATGCAAATGAATGAATAATGTTTAACGCCCGTTTTTGCTACAGAGGTACCACAGGCGATGGACACTGGTGATACATGAAATGAAATGATACATTGGGAAAGGATTTTTATTTTTGAAGGAAGAATCGTTCCAGGCCTAAGTTTAGGGTACCTCCCCGGCATTTGCGATTTATGAGGACTGAGGAAAACCTGAAAAAAACCTCAATCAGGGAGGACGGTCCTGGCGGAATTCGAACCCCAGACCTCCCGCTCACGAGACCCCGCCTTAACGACCTCGGCCACCCGTGGCGGTAACATGCAACATGTCTATTGAAATATTCATAGTCTGAATGCCTAAAACCAGCTCGCTTGTTCGCTAACCCATTACTTATTTGTAATTCTTTAAAAGTTCGTCCAATGAACCTAACCAATATGTTACGTTCTTTAGCCAATTATGATGGTATTTTTCTGCTAATGATATTACTTCAAGCCCGAAATGCTATCGTAGTTAAAAATTCAGAGTACAGAAATCGGCATTTACAGTAAACTTCATAATGGCATCAACACAGTACCAAAAACATATTCACAGAGTTACACTGTTCAAAGTTCATGAAAATTGAGAAAGTTCAGGCCCCGAACGATAATACTTGAAAACAACTATCGAGATTGCTGGTTTTAAAATTAATCTAACGAAATGAAATTAATGGGAGTTCTTCATGGCCGAAAATCAAATCAAATTAGATTTTTTTTCCAGAAAGAGAAAGAAAGAACAATCAGCCGATGTTTTTATTTTTACTGTTTTACTTGAGGAATTTAGTCACGCATTATTTCATTTATTCATACATATATGTTGAAACTTTGCATTAAATGTGACGGATACACATTTATAAAATGGTGCTGTCAGCTTTATATCTACTTTTGTTTAAGTGTCTAGCATTACTCTCCTAGTTTATATCCTTCGACATTGTTGAGTCGTTCCTGGTGGTGTAATGGCACCCATACTTGTCCCTTAAACCCAAAATCGCGGGTTCGATCCCGGCCAGAACCGATTGATTTCTCGGGCGTAAAAATATAAGTATGGCTTCCTTCGGAAGGGAAGTAAAGCCGTGGGTCCCGTGTCGTACATTTACGGCACGATAAAGAACCTCAAGCCCGAAAAATGAGGCCTCTAAGCAAAATTTGTCGGCCGATTCACGACCTGATTTGAATGGGACGCTGATGATCTGAGATGTTAAAGAGCTTCCGTAAATAAATCAAATAAAAATACATTGTTGATTTCACAATTTATAGAGACACATTTATTATATAATAACAATAAAACTGATGAATTTAAAAACAAGACTTTCATATAATAACCAAAATCTCTTAACTTTTTATATATTTTTTTCAAGACATGCAAATCTGTAAGGTTCATAAATATCCTAATTAGTATACATTCGTCGGAATGTGTTTATAATTGATCTTGGGTTCATTTACTTGCACTTAAAAAAAACTACAGTGTACAGTGATGGAATTTATAAGCAATCACAAGAATGTCACTAAAAATGATGCATACTATAAAATAAAGTTTGTTTTCTATGTATAATATTACATTTTGCTTACGAATAAATGACCGAGTATTCAAACCCTACTTTTAATTGTTTAGCTATTTGTATGTCGTACACAGAGTTCTTAAATGATGTTAGTGGTTTAAACATATCGTATATAAGCTTTCTTTTCTAACGTGTGCTATATATTTTATATCTCGTTGCGTTATAAAGCAAATTACAAAAGAAGCAGAAAGCGGCTGAATGGAGATACATTCTATGCTGAGGTTAGTATGGGGGATGCGGAAGGTTCTCCCAAAGGAGCTCATTACCGCTGCGGTAGATTTGTTGCGGCGTCTCCAGATAAACATCGCAAGCTTTTCTTTTGCCTCGTAAAATGAACAGCTTGCAACACATCCCATTTTTCTGTTTCTTTTCTTACCCAAGCCATTTATCAACCAGGACTTACTTGCTTATTTACTGCAAGTAGCGAACACGCTAAAGGCAATGCAGAATTGTTTCAGCTCACGCAGGGTTTGGAGGGGAGTTAGAATAAGCTTTGACATATATGTTTCTTTTAACGAGGGAGAAATATTCTCTATATTTCGCAAATATGAAAGAATATTTGGAAAAAAGATGTTAATGAATAACACCGAAATATTTTCATAGCCTATAAAGGAGTCCTAGACAAGCAATTTGAGATAGGAAACTTTTAAGTCAAAGATGTAAAATGTCGAGATTATGGGCTATTGAAGAAATTCCAATTCGATGCTCAGAAATTCATAGTAAAATTAAATAGAGTTAAATTTTGTATTAAGATGGTTTCTTGACGAAATAACCTCAATTGTTAATAGTAATAAACTTCGTGTTTACAATTTCGCTTTATATAAACACATGCTTGCTAGATAAGCCGATGCTACTGTTAGCCGGGCGGAAGGCCTAAACAGAACCTATTTACTTCCAGCCTGTAATAGGTGGCTCGTTTAGTTCTCAAGGTATCCGCTTACGAAAGAAATCCAGAGGTGTGTATTCCTCTAGGACTAAGGAAACTTCCTGCATACATACTTAGGAACTCTGGCCTAGGGGATGGAATGCAGGGTGCTTTGACACCCAAGTCGTCTGAATTCCGAAGTAATATGGATTCGCCTAGAGCTGGGACAACAGCAGATATATGTGCATATGTGTAGTGGGCCATATGTTTTGCGAGATAATAGTTGGAGAAAAGTAATATTATGAATGTAAGAACCTGTAGTTCAGTATGTAGAAAAGCAATATTAGATTTTCTCAAGTAAATATGTATGGTCTATTTATGCAATAATCTCATTATTACATTCAAAATATGGATTGCTACGAGATACGTTGTGACAACGAGATTTACTAAGTTCTTTTCTATAACTATCTCAAAACACTTTTATTTACACTTAAGAATGGCTATCTTCTAATTTTTTGCATGTATGTAGCTAAAATTCCTATTTCATTTCTTTTCATGCTGTCAGGAGGAAGTTAATAAAAGCGTTATATGAATCGATATATTTTCAGTGTTTTCACCTGGTCCTGAATGTATAACGTAAGCTCATATACAACTGGTAATTATAACTAATAATCGTTTATTTTTGTGGTAAAAACCAAAATATTTATTTTTATATAATAAAACATTAAAATATTTGATAGAATTTTCGAAACATGTAATTTTATGTGGCGGAATTTTTACATTCAGATTTATATGCTAAACAGAAACATATTTTCTTGTATTCATCGTAAATTGCCTCTATCATTATAACTTATTTACTTTCATTCAGAAAAGCTATTGTTTTACTACAAGGTTGGCAACATAACACTTTTCCATACGTCTTTAATATGTTTTCATCTACTTACTTCTGAAGACGTGATCTTAAAGATGCTTTCACTTCCCGGCATTTCAATCTTAGGCATAATTTATTCCTAACGCTTATACTTAGCAAAATATAAACAAGCAAGTAATGCGAAATTACAGACAAATGAAAGCACCTATGATGCATATTATGTTTCTGTGTATCTTCTCCATGCATCTACAAAATACTTCTACAATGATAGCGTAGGTTATTCTAAAAAGGTAAAGAAAAAGCATAAAAATAATAAAGAGCAAAAAGTAAACGAAATCCAGATTTATGTATGTATTAAGATTTTTTAGAAAAATGTACGAACATACATGTTTTGTGTGAAATAAAATGCTGGTTGTTAGTTTGCAGTTTTAAACTAGGGTACGGACATTTATCTTCATGCAGAAAATATTTAAATTACACAAGAATTCGCTATCTTACATTCTGCATGAAGTTCCAAATATCCCCGTTATAGATCTGTCTACAATGATACTGTTTACTTTTTTTTCATTATTATGCTCCAAGTTGTCTGCATGTTTGGGGACAAAATTGCAGTAATATATAAAGTAACGATTATGTAATGTTAGCTATTAAGGGATAAGAAGTAAGTTATGATGAGATTATTGGCGAGCAACGAAAAATATTAAGAGTGTATTAATAGTCATTATATTAATTGCATGCGTTGTTTTTTCCTACGACCAGTTACATAAGTAGTATGCAAAAACTATACGTTTATATGAACGTTACATTTTAGCAATGTAGACGATATGGGAACATCTGAAATAGTAGGAAACCAAACACCATAAGCGATAGTCGTGGAAATAAGCAATGAAACACAATTTTGTGTTTCGCCATGATAGGGAAGTAAGTTCGGCATCTCCTGAAATACTAGAGGAAGCTCTGAATCTAATAAAAAATTTAAATCTGTATCGAAAGAACGAAGTTTAGAAACGGATAACTCACAGTAAATTTGAGTGTGGGAGTAGGAAAAAATGTTTAAAATTCTCCTAGGACTCTCATCGACTATCCCTATAATATTATTATAGAAACACCAGAATGGTTAGACATTAGCGTTCTAAATGCTATTTCTTTGCGGTGATTTACCGCCAAAGGTGGCCGAGATCGTTAAGGCGCGGACTCGTGAGCGGGAGGTCTGGGGTTCGAATCCCGCCAGGACCGTCCTCCCTGACTGGTTTTTTTCCCCCCCGGTTTTCCTCAGTCCTCATAACTGGCAAATGCCGGGGAGGTACCCTAAACTTAGGGCTAGAATGCTCCCTTCCTTAAAAAATATCCTTTCCCAATATATTATTACATCTCATGTATCATCAGTATCCACTGCCTGTGGTGCCTCAGTAGTAAAAACGGGCGTTAAACACTACTTTTGGCTGTGAAGGTATAATTCTTCCTTTACAATTAAGAAAACTATCCCTACATAGTTGAAGCTACCGCCATGGGTGGCCGAATTCGCTAAGCCGCAGATTGATCTGGGGTTCGAATCCCATCAGGACCGTCCTGCCGTTTTTTTCCAGGTTTTTCTCAGTACTCATAAAAGACAAATGCCGGGGAGGTATCCTAAACTTAGTCCTGGAACGTTTCTTTCCTTAAAAAATTCTTTCCCAATTATATCATTTCATTTCGTGTATCAGTTGTTAAAACGGGCGTTAAACACCATTCAAAACGTGGGAAAAAAAAAAAAAAAAAAAAAAAAATTAGTTGACGCTATCTATAGATTATTATCTTTATCATCGCAACTCAGGTATTTGGTCTAATATCTTTTTGGACCTTGACGTACCAGAAGAACCGCATCAATGACACAATGGACAAATTGAATTGCTATATAACAATTGAAAACAGATAAAGAGGGGGGAAAATCATTAAAATAAGCTCAAGCTCTATTTCAATTGATTAGAGAGATACACTTTATTGCGACATTTATAGTTCTTTAAACGCGGTTTTTAATTTCTTTTGATTATTCTGAATAAAACATTAAGTAAGTTGTAGTGCTTCATTATCCATATTTTTTATATTTTTGTACACTTTTCCCCCCTTTAATAACCCGGATAATTGTGATTGATATTCAAGGACTGTGATATGTGCTTAATTTTCATTTCCAAAGGAGAGAGAGAGTTCATCAAAGATCGTACGTAAGGTAAAATATAACTCACCAGTTAAGATGGTGGATATCAAGATGGCGGCTGCGGTGGTCCAGCAGGCCGCTGCCGTCCTCATTGTAAATCGCGCATCTTGTCGTTACTTCCTATGGCTTCCGTCCATCCTGTTGACAAAAACTTAGAGTGAAGTGTGACCTCATTAAAATTATTTTAGCGTTAAAGATAATTGTTGTTAAAACTACTAAACAACTTCAACAACGCTCTTTAGTTGATATGTATAATCATACTCAGAAGTTCGACTAATTGTATAATCTATTTGAAATATGAGTTGAAATCCTCAATATATTCGTCAGTACAATCAGAGATAGCACGAAAATTGGCACACACTCGCATTTTACAATTTATAACTGGGCGGAAGGGATTTGATAAGGATCAAAGATATGAATGTGAGTAATGTGTTAGGATTAATCATGTAGTGAAGAAATACTATTTCAGCATTCATTGCATTATTTGCTACCACATATTTTTGCTCCAAAAATTTCTTCTCTTATATGTCATGTTCTGAGAATACCTTGAAACACAATGCTAGTCTAAAGGGAAAATTATAGCAAACGTGAAACAAAATAATGTACCGTGTCCTCATTCCACGACGCAATTGAAGTTTATATAACTAATGCAAGTTGGTTAACTTGGGTGCACGCGCGATTCATAAGACTCAAAGCCCTCTATTTTTCATGCGATCAAAAAGGCATTTTTTATGAGTGCATTTTAGTATACAATGCTCTTCCCTCAAGCCTAAAAGTCTTAATAAACAATGCCAATTCCTTTAAATCTGCTCCTAGAAAATACCTATGTAAAAAGGCCTATTATTCTGTAAAGGAATATATGAGTGACAATATTATACTGCACAACATATCAATGTATATGTAAACGTGTGTATAATGAAATTTGTATGATTAAGTGACTTGTCTGTTTTTGTTGTTCGGTTGAGTTGTTCTAAGTGTTCTTTTTTATTTTTATTGTAATTATTTATGTAGATGCAGACAAATTTTTATAAATACAGATTGAAATCTACTGTGGTAATTGTATAGGACAAGTTCAATGTTCGTAGGCCTTGTGGCTGCTCCACGAACTCACTGAATGCTCCAACTAACTAACTACACAAGTATGGACACGCTTTGCGGCGAAATTTGCTAACACCCGAGCTTCGTGATTGGTTCGCCAGCATCAGCCGCCATTTTGGCTCTGATGTCTATGCTTATAAGGAGAACATTTTTAAAATTTTATTTTAATTTAGTTAATATGCCTGGGTGTTGTGCATTTGGTTGTATAATTCAAGAAAAGAAAGGCATTACGTTATATCGCATTCAAAGTTTAATTTGGCATGCAAACTGCATTCAAAATAATTTATGCAATGTAATAAAATATTTGTCAACATGCACACGTTGTATTTAGCAAGGACTATTACCAAGTGTATTATACTTATAATATTATTACTTTTTCGGGCGTAAAAATTCTAATTATGGCTTCCTTCGGAAGGGAAGTAAAGCCGTGGGTCCCGTGTCGTACATTTACGGCACGATAAAGAACCCCAAGCCTGAAAGAGAGGCCTCTGAGTAAAATTTGTCGCCCTGAGTTGAAATGGACGCTGATGACCTGAGATGTTAAAGAGCGTCCATAAATAAATCAATAAAAAATCACAATATTATTACTGTATTACGGTGTACTCTGTGCTTATTCTCGAATACATTTGCCATAGTTTTCAAAAATTAGATGAATGTATGTAATTTGTGAAGGTGTTTTGAAAATTGTTTTACATAATAGTAGTCTGACACAGTCATGTAGTTTATTTGCAATTCCACTATTGCAGAAAAAATAATTTAAAAATGCAGCATGCTGCTGTAGACAACTAAATGCAAGTTCATATTTGGAAGAAAAGAAATAGAAAATGCAGATCTATGGATTATGAATAGTTTAAATTTTCAGTCATATTGTTTAGTTTATTTATCTTTTGTTTTCACACACCAATTAAAAATATGGGTTTCTGGTTGTCACAGTCATTCTCATTGGATCGATTTAGAGCAGAGAAATGTTAAACTACATAAAGTTTTTGTACTAAATTGAATTTGGTAGGAAGCCCTCTAAGCCACATAATTCTTATAATTTATTCTTAACTGACAGGTTAACTGCAGGTCTTATACAATTTATGGCAACACAGATACAATAATGTATTACAACAAATAATTTAAATAGTGAATAGCAAAATAAAACGAGAAATCCTTATTTCAAGTTTACGTGTTAAAAGGATATAATTAATAAGGTCTACGTTTAATAATGCGATTTTTGTTTTAACCGATGACTGCCTTTTCCTCTGCCAGCAAAACACATGTCATTGGGCGCGTAGTTTATGCCGTACTATAGGAAAGTACCGTTATTGTAGCTGACATTCTCAAAAGTATGCATTTTCTGTCTAACCTAGGTCTTCTAATGCAAAAAGAAGAACATTAGCAGACATAGAAGGTATCATTAACAGTATAATACAAATATTTTAGCAATTACTGTATGACAATCGCGTAAAATGACAGAAACTTAACACGTAGTCTTACGGGAGTTAGAGACGGTTAGGCCCAAAATGGAATGTGTCCATACTTATATAATAGAGGGGTTTAATAAGACTGGAGTTGAATTCCGCTGACGCAGGCAATTGAACTTACTCAGCCGTTTCACCAATCCAGCTGTTTCGGTTGCATTGCTTGCATTACTTTCTACTGTGTATTAGGCAATATGCCCAGAATGAGATATACAGTAGAGCAAAGAATATTAATTCATGATTAAGTACAAAAGAAATCGCAGGAGAGAATTTCATTCTACATTTTCAAACTGGTGAACAGAGTTTGAACTCAAGGCATTTTTACTGACAAGAAGCCCCGGGAAAATAAAAAAAAAAAAAAAATAAAAAAAAAAAATAAAAAAAAAAAAAAAACGGGTTCGAACAGAGGAGAAGCTTGATAAAATAGGCTATCGATTAGAAACTTCTCCTCGAAAGGCTTTAACACAATTAGCCCAGCAAGTTGGTGTATTTGTCGGCAATGCAAAATTACTATACAAAATTACTACCGTAGCTGAATTGAAACCCGTGTAGGCATTCAGACAAAATATCCGAGAGGCAGTTTACAATATTCGGGAAGAGTGTCTGAAAATATTTTCAAAATAGTTCATCAGTCTCACAGCACTGCACTACACTGCTGACCATTAAAATTGCAACTCACAAAGAAATGTATTAAATCGAATCCACATTTTCTCAGAAGGAATGAGTAGGGCTCGTCGAAAACATATGAGGAAAAACAAGTGCCTGAATTTAATCAAGGAAGAATTGTGGCAAAACGAGAGTGCAGGATGCTACTTATAAAAATTAGTGTTAGCGTTGAATGCAAAACATTCACAGCGAAACGAGTATGAGATCAATGGATTGAAGTAGGACGAACGTACAGACGTGAAGGACCCCAACGGCCTGTCAAACGACCAAACGAAGAGAGACATCATTTCCGAATCGCTAATACGCACAATGTGTTGCAAGTTTAACGGCGAGTAAGTTAATAGATAAGCAAAGGAACAAAAAATCGCTAGAGAAACGGCTCAAACTGAGTGAAAACACTTATGAGATACCTGCATATATACTCCCTCTTTACTGTTCAGCAATAATGAAAAGAAATGTTGAGCTTTATGCACAACAAAAGGCGTATGGTGAGTTATTTCTTGAACAGAAACATTTTTCAAAAGGCTGGGATGAAATACAAGGGATATACCCTGATGTAAGCTACTATAATAAGCTCCTTTTTTATCAGCAGGGATAGAGGAATAGCTTCTTAAGCATATCAAGACTTCTCCCCTTCCCCATTCATTTCCTATAGCACTGCTGTTTCAGGATGATTGAGTGTTTGGCAAATAAGTGACAAACTTTGGTGTTAAAAGGATTCTGGAGAACTGAGTTGAATTTGGAAAGCAAACTTGATGACTGACTGAACAGAACAAAAGAAAAAAAGAAAAAAAAGTAAAAAAAAAAAAAAAAAAAAGGCTTCAAAATGCCAAGATGAAAACAAAATACAAAATTATCAACATATCTCTAAGGGACAGAGCACTTTGATCCAACATTAGGTCAGACCTGGCTGATATGAAGTCGCAAATGACACATGTGCTGACATCAATTCAAATGTACACAAATGAGTACATAAGTACAGATGTGTACTCGTTTCTCTTAAACATTCGTTGAAAAATAGACGGAGTGATGGTATCAATATTCCAGTCTTGCCAGAATTGGCTTCTCTGCCAAATACTAAAGGGAGCGAATTTATCTGCTTACTCTTAAACTATATTTAACAAATTATAGTTTCCTTAATGATGCAGTATGATATCGCTGCATGACTCCTACAGCTGGCGATTTTGCAGCATAATCCCTGCAATCGAGCTTACATTTTTTACCAAGAAACCTTGTTCTGTTCATCTAAAAGATTTCCACACTAATATAGTTCTAGTTTTCTGCTGATAGTGCCATAGAATCTGAAGTGAACCGCAATAATAATGTAATAATGCGTAGAAATAAGAGAAATACATACTTTCCTTATGTATTTATGAAACGTTGTGGTGGTTTCATTAAAATTATAATGCAATAGAATGGAATAAACACAGAGTGCTGTTGTGAATCTGGCGTTTTGCAACAGTATTTATTTGACGTGAGTGGGAGTAATGCGGCTGCCGCCATTTTGTAAAGCATTTCAAAGCATTTTAGTTGCAATGTAGTTACGAAATGGAGTCAAAAATGCTTATGCTGTAAAAGCATAGGACATAATTTCGGAGAGAGTTAGACATTCATCGCAATATGGTGTTCCATCAGCTCAGCCATAAAGACTCGTATTGAGGCTATTGATTCTACACAAAAGAAAAAAGATGGCAGTGTTAAGAGGACATAGCGTAAGTGAGAGAGGTCATTGAACGGAGTCCACGCCGGTCAGAGCGTCATCATTCTCTGTCACTCGGGTTTTCTGACTTAAGCGTGCGACAGATTTTATGCAAACTAATTGCGTATGCACTACGTGAATAGGACAATGAAAACAGACTTCAATTCTGCCAGACTTTTCTGCAGGGTTTGTTAATAAAGAAAACTGCCGTTATTTGTCTGCCACAAACCCAAAAGATATTCACGAGAAACTGCTTAACAGTCTGAAAGTGATAGTATGATGTGCGAAATTGCTTTTGCATTATCGGTCCGTACTTCTTTGGAGATGAGAGGGAAAGGGCTGTAACTGTGACAGCGAAATGGACTTTGAACAAAGACAGGTTCTTTCAACAAGACTGGGCTACGGACCACCACACGAATTTCCATGGCAGCTGCGAGGAATTATTTCCCAACCATGTTGTCTCCAGACAAGGGAATTTCGGTCCCCGATCTTTCAGCCTTCTTTCTCTGGGGGTACTTGAAATCGAAAGTTTTCATTACTCCAGCACCACACATGATTCAGAAGTTGTAAAACCGAATTCAGAGGAAATTGAAAGAATTCCTGTGGAGATGCTGCAAAGAGTAATGAATGCTGTTAGTAGAAAACTTGCCGAGTGCATACAGAAGAATGATAGTCATTTGAAGGACGTTATTTTTGGAAAATAGGACGTTTCATCAAGTTAAATTTCTTGTAAACTAAATGCTTATATGTATACTTTGTGTTCACATGTGTGATAAAGGTGAATAAATCTATTCATGTACCTAACGTTTTTAAAATCGCCCGATTCACGAACGCATCCTGTAAAATAAAAGCATAATTATGTTTACCTACAGCAACGTTATTATGGTATTTTAAAATAACTGGTAATTTCAAAGCATTTCCCTACATAAATTACCACACATTTCTTGAACAAAACACACAATTTATTTCATCTATTAATATTGCTAAAAAAAAAACAGAATTATTAAGGAATAACAGCTTGATCTAATTTCACTGGATTTGGAAATTTAACATTTATGTTATTTTTGTAACCATTGGCTTATAGGAAACAAACCTACAAATAAAAATGTTAACTTTTTCATTTCTGAGTATAATGATTGGGTCCATAATGGCGGCTATTTTTAAATTGACTGTGTTTTTAGTATGCAGGGCTACTGCTATATGCATTCCAGCCACTAACTCCAATGCCTTGGTAGAAAATTGAGTTGATACTAGCATTCATATTTAAGATCGGGTTCGATTTCCACCAGGACCGTCCTTTCTGATTTGTTTATTTTATTTACGGACGCTCTTTAACATCTCAGGTCATCAGCGTTCCATTTAATTCAGAGCGTGAAACGACCGACAAATTTTGCTCAGAGGCCTCTTCTTTCAGACTTGAGGTTTATTATTGTGCCGTAAATGTACGACACGGGACCCAATGCTTTATTTCCCTTCTTGCCATACTAAGAAATTTTACGCCCGAAAGATCTATCGATCCTAGCCGGGAACGAACCCGCGATCTTGGATTTAGGAGGCAAGTGTCCTCTCTGACTGAGGTTTTTTCCAGATATTTGTTAGTCCTCATAAATGGCAAATGCCAGGGAGGTAACCTAAACTTAGACCTGGAATGCTTGCTTCATTAAATACAATAAAAAATCCTTTACCAGTTTAAAATTTTATTTCTTATATCACCAATATCCATCGCCTGTGATGCCTCTCAGTAATAAAAACGGGAGTTAAGCACTATTCAAATTAAAAAAAAAATCACATATAAAGCAACTTGAGTGTTTCCTCTTCTTGCAAACTTTTGATAAAACAATTGAAACTCACCGTATACTCAAGTGTTTTTTAATGAAAATAATGGGGTGAGCGTCATCGATTATGTTACAAATTACGCTTAGGATAATTTGTTTTTCTAACTTCCGATAAGACTTTTCGTGACAGCTAAGCTTAAAAAGTCCTTCCTTACATTAAATCACCAAATAAGTTCATTGTAGTTAGTTCTGTTTACGCAATGCTTTTATTAGGGCACATATGCCTCGTATTTTAATCATTTTTAAAAGTAAAAATAACATTATGACTCCCTTATTAAGTTATGTTAATGAACTCTATGCAGCAATGACGTATATAAATAAGATTTTTCAAAATGTCATTAGCATTATATTTAAAACATGATCTATAAATTTTGAAGAAAAAAAAAATGAACGAGTAGCTTTTCCCCTCCAAATACAAACGAAAAGAATATTTGTTTTAAACATAATATAATAATTATAAGTATACTTAGAATTAGTATTATAAAACATTAGTAACATTAAAGTACTCAAGTAAATGCAAATACTACAACTTTTGTGCTTACAAACTTTACCGATAATCATTAATATAATATTATATACAGCAGTAATATTGTGGTGTGTGTATTTAAGATACGAGAAACATCATTCCAAACCTATAGAGCATTTCTTCGCGTTCTCTACAGAGAAGAACTTTACTGGCAATAAACCGAAACGTCTGTGTTTTCCCATTAGTAGTTCGAAATTCGTTTCAGGTCTTGCATTCTTCTTACATCCTTCTGCTCCCTGGAAAATGCGGTTTATTCCCTGCTGGGCTTCAGTTAATCATCATCAGCAGAAAGGAAACGACTCTCTCCGGAAAGATTTTCAAACAGGATATTCTTTTTATGACAGCCTTCCACTGCTGACTGCAGGACATTCAGGTGAAGATGGGAAGGAGGGGAAGTTTATAGCCACCACGGAAAAGATGAAGATGCCACCTTCACTGCAGCATCGAATCGGATAGTTCTGGCATCACGATCTCTCTAGTCTTAAGCTTAACCGAACTTGGAAAGTAAAAGAAGAAGAAAACCAAAATGTGGGGTGCAACGGTAAGAAATCAACACCTGGCAATGAAAAGAAAATATTACTTTTGTATCAGTGCTATAAAATATTTTACATACCATATTATTCGCCACCGTAAGATATCTTTCAATTTGAGATCACAAGATCACAAGCAAAAAGGATCCTGAGCAGTGAATTCTTTAGTTCAGGCCATTTGCATCAAGTTAAATCATACCGCTCTCATCTACCATACCAACACTACAATGAAAGCTGGTGCTACTACAGGAAGATGTAACATGTTTAGTTTACAAACATTTTCAGTTTAGGAACTTATTACAGCTATTACTGCATCAAATGTTACTGCGTCTGGTCACGTGAGCTATTTACAGACCATTGCATATGTCTACACGTACGCTATATAGGTTTAGAACTTTTATACCTATAGATACAAGGGCAGGCCCATAAGTTTCCGACCTAACCATTTTCTAGGTATGATAAACACAAAAAATATATTTCACTTTTCAGTACATTTACCTTTGCAATAAGAAGTCTTGTCTGCAAAATGGGCGTAAAAAAGTATCCATCCCTTCTTCGTCACATTTAAATTTCCGTCCTCGAAGAACCTTCTTGAGTTTTGAGAAGAGGAAATAGTCACTGGGAGCTAGATCTGGGCTGTAGGGTGGATGATCGATCTCCTTGAGGCCACATTTCTTCACAACTTCCTTTGCAACAACAGCTGCATGCATAGGCGCGTTGTCGTGAAGAAGGCGCACACCACCACTCGGTTTTCCTGGCCTTTTCTCATTGATGGAAGTGCGTAGTCTGTGCAGTAGGCCAACATAGTACTCCCCATTTACTGTGGTGTTCCTCTCCTTGAAGTCAATGAAGAGTATTCCTTCACAGTCATGATCTTCTAGATTTACTGAGTGATCTTGGCATTTAGAGGCCGTGCTTTGCCAGGTTTACGCCACTCCATTGATTCTCTTTTGCACAAGGGACCATAGTAGAGGACCATAGTTTCGTCTCCTGTAATAATGGTTTGCAGAACTTCTCTCTGTCGTTGCCACGACAGAGCTCCAAAAATGCCTGACAACAGATGACTCGTTGCTGCTTTTGGACGTCTAGGAAAGACGTCTAGGCATCCATCTTGCACTAACCTTATTCATGTTTAAGTGTTCACCAATAATTCGAAGGATTGTTGTTTTAGAAAGGCCCAATCTTGGTGCTATTTCTGGAGCTTTGAGCCGCCGGTCTTCCATAATTTCTCCCTCCACAAGAGCGATGTTTTCAGGAATGAGCACCTCCAAGGGCTGACTGACCTGCACGCTCTTCGTCTTCAATGCTTTCTCGACCCATTCGAAAAAGCTTGGCCTATTCTTTTACGGTAGAATATGAGGGGATGCTTCCCGAAATACTCAGTCCAATGGCTGTTTAATTTCATTTGGAGTAACTCCTTCTTTTGTGAAGAACTTAATAACAGCACAATACTCCATTTTGAACAAGTCACAATATTCTGCACATGGCCTTCTTTATGCAACTATATCTGAACAACTGAATACAGCGGAGCGAAAGTTACAGCTGCAATTATTTACTTAACAGATAAGGTATGACACGAGATAAAGGTTTTGTGAAGGCGATAACCCTTATCGGCGAAATAGGAATCTTATGGACCTAGCTCTTAGACCTGTGAACCTCAAGTAGGTATACATAACACAAACAGAAGTTTTAAACTTACCTGGAATAACAGGAGAGTGAATAAAAACTTATTAGGAAATGATGTGAAGGTTAAAAGCTAGTATTCCAACCCACCTGCCCTCAAAAGGGAATCTACTTTTATAGTTGAAATCGCACAGGACAACTGACTGCGTAGTGTGTCGAAGTCACGGTTGTACCAGCAGCAACAAATGCACTAAATGAATAAACATTTATATTCACAATCATTGAGATTCAAATGTTGGCTTAGTCACAACCGTTACAGGCACAGCCTTTCGATTGTGCGATAAAACGGATAACGTAGCGCAGAAGCAGGTAAAGTTCAATAAAGAAAACTTCTTGCTAAACTTTAACAAACGCCTAATTTAACCGAATCTTAACGTAACTAAATATTCGTTCGTGAAATGGTATTAGTTCGAGTGGTATTAGTGTACTGAACGTTTCTTTTATGTATCTATTTATACCGCTTAATTACCGTTGTACCGCCATGGGTGGCCGAGGTCGTGAGCGGACTCGTGAGCGGGAGGTCTGGGGTTCGAATCCCACTAGGACCGTCCTCATTGACTGTTTTTTTTTTCATGTTTTCCTCAGTCCTCATAACTGGCAAATGCCGGGGAGGTACTCTAAACTTAGGCCTTAAAATAAGCCTTTCCCAATATATCAATTTCATTTCATGTATCATCAGTGTCCACCGCCTGTGGTGCCTCAGTATTACAAACGGGAATTAAACACTAATAAAAATACTGTTGCACCACAAATTACACATGGTAAAATTATATAAAGTTGGTAGCATTGAAAAATACAGGACGAACAGCTAAAGATGATGCATAGATCCGCCCTGAAGAGGGTGGGGGAAGAAGACATGTGAACATGGAGATTGTAGATTTTGCTATATAAGTAACTTATCTATAAGTCTAAACTCCAAACTGTTCCCATTGTGCTTTAATAATAACCCCACTCACTTTTTTCTCATTTTCGATTAAGTTTAAAAGTTTAAACGTTCAACTTTGGTGTATGCCAATTAAGTTTCATTGATGTTAAACTTGAATATGGGTACGCATAGAAGTTTTGAACCACATAATTTTTAATTGACTTGGAATAACAGGAGGGCGAATAAATATTTAAAAAAAACTCTAAGTAGAGTATGTTATTTAAGCCTTTGGAAACAAATTTAAAATTCAAACGGACGAAATAATCGTGCCTGTTGTATATACCTTTATATCTCCAAGAAAAAATGCAGAAAGAAGCAGTTTCGTTAAAAAGAAATACAAAACACAATATTTATATAAGTGATTAAGAAAAAAGGAAAATTACTTTAGCAAAGCTAATGAAAAGAAAATTGTACAAAATTGAAACAAAATGAACGTTTTAGAAATGTAAAAGAAGATAAAAGGGACACAACATTAGAAAGTCTAAGCCTATCTTTGACATTTTAATCAAAATTCATAATGATCACTTAATTGACTAGTTCATTTCTCTTGCAAAGCCTGAAAGAACTAAATATAACAACCTAACCTATCCTATATAAAGGTAATTTAGAGACTTACCAGTGTTGAGTACTGAAGGCTCTTCCTAACAAGGAGTGAAAATTGTTCCTTGTGTTTATTCACATTAGATAAACATAACAAACGCCATCACTATTGTCGTGCGCGGATTTTGGCACTAAAATATCGTGGGACTGCTAGATTTTAGCTGTTTTACTCACCAAAACAACGTAACTTCCTTGTTTTGCTGTTGTCAACTGTCTATTATAAACAAAGATATTACACTTCTGGCAGAATAAGAGCATTCCAAAGTACATGAAGGTGAAATATACTCGGGACTAGCAAAGATTAAAGAAAGTGTTTAAATTGTTCAGAAAAATTTAAAACAGCGGGGGTTAATTTGTTTTCGACACGATAAAACATCTAGGGAAAACAGTTTAACGCAATTTTTATATCATCTAGGTGATCGTTATTTAAATATTTTCTAATATTAACATTTAATATTAAGACTTAATAACCTGCTCTATATGAAGCTAATTATAGGTAGTAATAAACCTTTAGCCACTTAGCAGTGTACTAAGTAATTTAATTATACAAAATGCATTTGAGAAAGATATAAGGGAGAAAGAAAGAAAGCATGGCTTTTAATGGTAACTAAATTAATGGAAAATTTCCTAAAGAAAAACGGTAACACTTATGAACCGAATACATGTATTTTTGTACACGTTCGTTAATACATGTCTTGATCTTTCGTATATTGAAAGCATTAATTATAAATAAATATTTACATTTAGTAACCCATCTATAACTGTTTTCTACATGAATTATTATTATGTTTTCACAATAAAATTTTTAACTCATAAATTTTTTTTCTCCTGAGTAAAAATATTCTTAAAAAGACAAAGTGTTAATATTTTAAGTCGCATTAGCAGTACCGAAACTATCTTAAACATTCAAATGAAAAATAAATTAGCTTAGAAAAATTTTGTAAACTTCTTTTGAGGTACAGGGTAATACTCGAAAACGTGAGATGATGATGATGATGATGATGATGATGATAATAATAATAATAATAATAATAATAATAATAACAACAATACAGTAATGCAAGTTGAAATTCATTTTATTCATATGTAATACTGGTCACCAAAGTTAAGTTACATCAATGCCTTTTATTATCAAATAACAGAATTCACCTTTTTGAAGATAACGTCCTGTAAATGCTCTCCTTCCCTGCATACACATTACTGCATTCGCGAAAGCAAGTTCGCTGTAACTCTTCGGAACATATGATTGATTCATTCTATTAGTAAATCCTAGCTTTCAGTTCATTAAGAGCGTAGAAACAAAACAAATCATGCACTGAAAGACCTAGTATTTCACACATAAGCTTTTATCGTCGTTTCTTCGACTTAAATCACTCTTCGAAAATCTCTCAAGCGGCAACGGATATTCTCACAATGTGAGCTGTGGCTCCGTCTTGCTGAAACCATATGTACGTGTCTGCCGAATAATTCTGTAGTTCATTACTGAGGAACTCGTACTGACGGACCGTCATGAAGTTATAGAAATTGCTCAGTCATGATCATCAATCATGGACCAACTAATACTTTTGATGGCACAGTATATCACACTGCCAAATTTTTACTGTGTAACTTCCTCTGATGTAGAAAGTGAGGATTTTTAGTAGCACAGTACTGAAAATTCTGTTTATTCACATAACCACTAAATAAAGCTGTACTTTATGAGATGTCCAAATATTTTCAGGATAAACATTGTTTTTATAATAAACTTTTTCCGCAATTGCGCGATGGGCTCCCTACCAGCTACTGAGACAGTATTTATGAGCTGCCATCTCCAAATTTTAATTACAGTGATTTTAGTAAGTAACTTCCTTATTTTAAGCATGTGCGTAGTTGCATTTCTATTTCCTGTGCAAGTGTTGGATTATTGTTTGTAGTATTATTTTCTTGCCAGAGTACAGAAAGCTACCCCAGCCACAAAAATCTGGCCTGGGAATTTCTGTTGCCTATTGTATCAATATTTGTATAGAGAAAGCAAACGGCAAACTGATATTTTCTGGAGAAATTTTTAAGCAGGGTCCATGGAAGAGATGTTTCTTAGTATACCTTATGAAAGCTTTGCTGTTATTTAGTTAGGCTAGGAAGACGTAATGCGGGGGTGAAAAGACAGGCCGATAGCCTCTGGAAGGGAGATTCTAACGGTTCCATGTAATACGAAGAGATGTGTGACATGCAAGAAGTCACATAAGCCATGAGATCAATAATGTAACAGAAAAGAATCGGAGGGAAACAGATTACCCAATAGAGATGTGAAGATGGGAGAAGACATTCTAGATTTTTCTAAAAACATATTTGAAAGAATAAAGAATAAAGCTTCGTGAGACCGGCAGACTACCACGTTTATTTAGTCTTGCAATTTTGTCGCCCAGGGGCAATCGATCCGGATTCTCTCATTTCAGTTCGAGGCAGTCTCAGGTAAGATGGAAGCGCAGTCAAGCTGGGAGAGTATTCAGTTAGTTGGAAGAAGAGGTATGAGGTATTCTCCTGTAAATTCTCAGTTTAGTTCAAGTTACCTCTGTTCCAATCATCAATTTAGTTCAGTAGAAGAGTATCGTTAGGGAAAAAGTATCAGTGAGGAGTAGCAGTTACATCTCAGAATTAGTAGAGTTAGTGGAGTTCAGGATCAGAGTATTAGAGTTATTAAAGTGGATTTACATCATAGTGATCGTCATAGTGCGAAAGTGGCTCATATTCTCCAGGAAATAACGGCGGCACATTTTTAGGTGAAATAAGACTATGAACAATAAATTGTGTTTCATCTCCTATAACGAGAAATCTCATTAATCTCCAAGACTGCTTACCCTATGGTCACATGACTATAAAAGCATACAGCAACAGAGTCTCAACAGCCGTTAAAAAATATAAGTCAGCGGAAAATATCATCGGAGTTAGAGAGGAAAATTGCCCCGAGGTTTCAATTATTAATTCAACCCATTCATCCAATCTAATAGTCAAACAATTAAATTAAATTCTTTCCAAAAATCTTTCCCTCCATTCTACGTACGTAATATAACACCCATATAAATACCACTGCACTTCATACCAATTGAAATTATAATGATTACAGAACATTACTTTGACTTCACAGTATTAACTACTTTTACCAGTGACCTTAAACTAATCGATTCAAAATTTTCCATTTCCGCGTGTCACTACGATTAAATACGGTAGCTGTGGTTGGACACCTTAATTATAAAATAGTGTCTGTTTCGACAAGGATAAACTTTTCAACAAAACATGAGAAGAAAAACTAAGAGATTTATAAGTATTGGCATCTAAGAGTGGTATTCTGTTACAAACGTTATCGTACTTGGTCCTTAAAATTAAACCCACCTTTCTTGGTGCACAGATTTCCATCATCTCTTGTTTTAAGACGACTCATTTAACAAAGCTTCAGATAAGCATTTCCTGCATCGTATGTCGAGAGTTCGTTCATTAAATTTTGTTGCGACCTATCTCTCAAGAAAGAAAAGCAGTGTTTACATTTAAGGGGAGGAAAGATTCTTTGTCTCTTGAGGAATTCTTCTGGAAGACAAAACGATGTGTATTTACCAAGAGGCAGGGGTGGGTTACGGAAAGACCTCCTGATTCTAGTTAGGAGGCTTGATAAAGTGCAAAAAACGAGGAAAGCAAAATAAAGCTGGAGTCTTGCATCATTTATAATGAAGTTGCCCGCGGCATTTAGACTTTTAATATCCTAGATGCTTTCAGAGACACTTGGTTGAAAACTGTATTATTGCACTCACTGAAAACTTACATTAAGAAAAGGCGCATACCAAATGAGAGATTTAATACAACATTTTTTACTTAATCATCTTAAAAGAATAACAAAATACTACAAAAAAGCACCTGTTTTTAACCTTTGCTTCTCTTCGCTTTTTTAAAATTCTGTTGTACTAACGGTTTTAGTATCCTATTTTCTTCCATTTTGTTTAATGCTCTGTCGCCGGTCAATAATACTTATGTTTATTCTTCATACAACCGTAGAGCTGATGGGGTTCTTTTCACAGAAGATACCTAGTTTTTATGCCAGACTGGTGACTTATTTAACACGATAAAATTAGAAACGTTGATACCTACGGATACTTGACGAAAGGTCGTCAAGTTTTGCTTTGGTTAGGTCAAGAACTGCAAAAACTCAGTCCTTAACGCACATTTGGTGATGCTCTTCAAGCGGCAAAGCGTAACTTTTCCTATAGAATAGGCTGAGACATGGGGTTTCAAAATTAATTGAAAAACTAATTAATGATAAATAACCAAGAAAATGGCTCTAATATTACTATGAAATTTATTAACGTTAAATTATGGCATTGTGACTATCAATAATATAAATATATTACATAAAATATCAAAGATTTTCTTATTCCAGGTTTCACCCTTAAATCTGTTTGTACATGAGTTCAATCGGCCGGCAGTTCTGGTGCGAATAGTCCTAATAAGACACCGTGCCGTTCCTCTGCAGCTGACAATTACGAAGAAATAAAAGGAAAAACAGTTATAAACAAAAAGTGGCTAACCGATCATTTAATCCACGGTCCTGCGTAAACTAAAATAAGAACGAGAGAGTTTAAGCATAAGTTTAAAAAATAATATCATAATAAATGACATTTACTGTTAAATTAAATACATACATCATTCCATATTACCACAATACAGCCAAATAATACGAGATATTGCATTTTAAAATAATATCGTTTGCATCTCGGTCCTTCTGTTAGGCTGTTTCAGGTTGCTACATAATCTCAGATGAGGCAGGCAATCAACTGAGCCCAGACGGTTTCCATGCATCGTACAAAATCTCCTGAAAAACCTCCTAAAAACCTCCTTTACCTCTCCTAAAAAAAAAAAAAAATCACTACTACGCTTGCGCAAAGCAGGCTGAGCCTTCGACCGTAATATTGGTGATAGGCTATCTACACCCCACGCCAGCTCATTATAATTCAATTCGTCAGTAAAACCAGTGCATACCAGTCAAATCACTCATTTTGAATACCCTCAGTCTTACAGCCTTTATAAACGCTTCGCGTTTTAATATGACGTTGAGGAACTGGTAATATTAATGAAATATTAAAGCGATATATGCGATGTAAAGAATTTAAAGTACCAATTACCTCCACATAGTGATTAAAGAATTTCTCTAAGTTCATTCCACAATTTCCTTGGACCATAACCCAGGGAACATGTGATTGAAAGTACAGTTTATATTTATAGGATGAAACCAAAATACTCTGCGTGGGCTTTCGGTATCTCTCCTTTGACTAATTACAGGTGTTCCAAATATATTTTATTGTTTTATTAAAAATATATAATTAGTAAAAATATCCGTTCTTTCTGAATACTTAATTATTCTTGGCGCATCTTGAATAGTAACATGAAATAACTCCGAGAATTTCTAGGACAAGCTCATTTAATTTCGTAATATTCTTTTTATAATAAAAATAAACAAGTACAATAAAATAGATACGTATATAAATAAAGGTCTAATGTATTATAAACAATTATATATGTATAAAGCTAATCTTTCCTCTTTCAAACGTCTTTGAGTTAGTGTTTTTTATCGACCGCTTTCTCTTTCTTCCCTCCCCGCAACAGACTACTGCCAGATGACCTGTGTAGGATTGCTCAAAGCAACATTTACTTTCTAGTCGATGATCTTTTTTCCGTTAGTGTACATTTCGAAACAAATTACAGAAACCCATACAATTACTTCTGAAAGAAAAATAAATAAAAATAAGAAGGGAATATAACTTCATCACGTCACAGAAAATATTGGACATGAGTGCATCCATAACTGTGGCATGAGAATTTTTTTTCAGTTTTCAACATGTCTGTCAACAATAGAGAACAACATGTCTACTAATTATATCTAAGGTCATCTATCTATTCCTCCCACAGCCACCACGACTATAGAAGATAATTTCAGATGTACACTTACCTCACAATTATAACCAAAACGATACATGTTTACATATATCACTGCGTATAATGTGTGCTTTACTTCCTTCCTTCTAGCAGCTTTTGCATAACGTGATGCATATATTCAATACGAACGGCTAATTTAACGTAATTGAACCAGAATGTTTCAGTGCAAAATTGACAATAGAGTCTTTGTTTGCAAAGCTATGGGACTTCTTTACTGAAGTTTTAATTCAACACGTATTTTCACTGGGAAGTGATAGAAGTTCATGCCCTACGTATGCACATGTGCCATGAAATGTGAAACATGCTACCAAACAACCTATTTATGTTTACAACTAACTGAATTTCAGGAATAGTTAAATCTTACCTCGTTGCAAAAGAGCAGTATTATCCATTCACTCGTTTATCTGTGATGCTTTCAGTATTTGGTTTATTTATGGACGCTCTTTAACATCTCAGGTCATCAGCATCCCATAACGGTCGATAAATTTTGCTCAGAGGTCTCTTCTTTCAGGTTTGAAGTTCTTTTTCGTGCCGTAAATGTACGACACGGGACCCGCGGCTTTGCTACCAAAACGGTGGGCGGCGGTTGTACAGCGTAAATGATCAAAAATCGGTTTATACGATTGGCAGAGGAGTATGACCTAGTGAAAAAGTCAAAAGACGCATGTTTGACATAAACTGGCAGGAAATAGAAGCGCGCTGCATGCAGATGTCATCTCTGGCCCTGCAGAGCGAAATTAAAACTAGATGGGGTAAAGAGACCTATATCGTGGAACTAGGTATGACGCCAAGGTCGGGAATAGCTCGGTTTAGACTGGGAGGTTGCAAGCACGTAAGGTTGTTGACGAGGACAGCAGGAGCATTTGCCCACTATGCTCGGAACCGAAAGACTGGGTGCACATTTTGGCTAAGTGCGCACAGACAGAAGATGCTAGGATAAAAATTTCCCGGATCTATTTTGACTTCCAAAAGGGGCAGGGTGGCATGTTGGGACTTAATTGTAAATAGACGAAACTGGCTAAACCTGGGCAGTTTCTTAAATGAAATACGTAGTTTTAGGAACAAGAAAATTCTATAAACATTGCACATAAATAATACGAAAAATTTATAAGAATATCAGAATTATTATATAATATGTGTTGTGTGTGTGTGTGTGTGTGTGTGCGTGTACATGTTCTTGTTAATGTTGTTTTCTTTTTAGATATTCATTTCAGAAATTAAGTATTTTACAAGAACATGAACGGTCTTGAGACCCATGCCACAGTGATGTGCAATATATGTATACATAGTTCAATTGAAATAATAAATACTACTATTACTACTACTACTACTATTATCACTACTATTGCTGCTGCTACTACTACTATTACTATCACTACTACTACTATTACTACTGCTACTACTATTACTACTACTACTATTACTATTACTACTACTACTATTATTACTACTACTATTACTACTACTAATATTACTACTACCACTAGTACTACTATTACTATTACTACTACTACTATTACTATTACTATACTACTATTACTATTACTATACTACTACTACCACCACTACTACTACTATTACTATCACTACTACCACTACTAGTACCATTACTGCTTTCTTTCGAAGGAGGCCATACTTAAGATACTCAAAACATCCATCGATCCTGGCCAGGATTGAATGTGTGATACGGTGATATTTGATGTTATTTATAAATAACTAAAGAAATACAAGAATAGAATTCCCTTTGACAACAACACTAATAAAACTTCGGATCCAGCGTAAAATAAAGTAATTGCTCTGTGCTTACAGTTAACAAGCATATAACATGAAAATTAAAAGTGTTAATATATTGTTTATGGACAATAAATGTTTAAATATGATGCGTTTATAAAAAGTACAAAATGCACTTTCATAAACAATAAAATTCTCTTATTCTGCTTAGAAAACTGATGATTAGTGCCGATTATTCATACTAAATACAGAATTTCCGATCCTTGACAACAACAATAACAACCAAACTTTATATATTTAAGTTACTCTTGAGAGCCGAATCTGGAGATATAAATAGCCTTTGTGCAATAATGCAAAGTTAGGATTAATATGTTGCTTATAGGAGCTGAAGAGTTTTTGCCAAAAGCCAAAATTATTCTCAAACAAACAATAATATTAACTCATCTCCGAAAACTAATATTTCCGGTGGGTTGTTACGATATATAGAACTTTAATGGAGAAAATGAAACACCATTAAGGTATTGATTATTAATGTCCAAACACAGATTAAACGTTTAGTTTTTTACAGGTATAAATTAGCTTTTCGCAGCCATGTGTTGGTAGAAGAAGGGCTGTTTTATATCCAAAATAAATAAGAGAACAATAAAATGCTAAGTTTACCCGAGTCGTCGAAAAACCTCTCGGCACAAACAAGAATAAAAATTGCATTTCATTCTTGGCCTATATTTTACGTACCTACTGTAAAGATGGCACCTAAAGATATCTGAGAACACATACAGGCCCAAAATAATGCTACCACCAGCCCCACGTTCTGGACGATGAACCCACATGTGGCTGTAGAAGAAGGCGGTCCAGAAACCATCACATGCAGCACTACTTTTTCCTGCTTCTTTATGTGGCCTGCAGGTAGGGAACACCCCACAGCCCTTGGGAGCAATAACAACAACAAGCGAGACAAATGAAGATCAGGGAGCGAATCGAAAACACGCGTTTGCTCTGGGCGGGCAAAATCGTCTGGAGGGAAGATCCTCCTGATGGAGGGAAAGTTGGTGTAATTTGAGGCAGGGGGGAAGTTCATGACACTGGAGGTGCTATATTGCACAGAGAGTATTTGCAACTTTCCTGGGGTAGACGGTCCTCAGAGAGCAACTGTAAGAGCTGGTGTTTTCTTAGGGAATTGAGTGGTCCGAAGATGTTCTGGGATATCAAGTCAATAAATGTATTAACATGTTAGAAGCAACCAAAGAATGAAAATTTAAAAATTTAAACAAGGCAATAGAAAAAGTTGGTTCTCAAAATACGCGAACTCTTCAACATAAAAATTTATAGCAATAACAAACATGCACGAAATGACTAAATAGCAAGGGTGACAAAAAAATGTATACCCATTTTCACAGTAGACATCTATTTAATATATTTTAAAGTTGATAAACAACATTAACAACATTAATGTGTAGTATGATGTTCTGTAAACAGATGTGACTTACGTACATTATGATAACGTTGTTATGTGACAGGTTAATCAACAATGAACAAATGAAGCCAAGATTATAGTATGGTGCTCTGTAAACAGATGCGACTCACATTACGTTATACCAGCGTTGCTACAACAAATTGGAGCCAAGATTATCGCTTGAATAGCGGAAAGCAATTTTGAAGTTGTATTGGGAAACCGAGAATACTGTTGAAGTTCAAAGGCAATGGAGACCTGTGTACATAACAGAGCTGCCAACGCAAATAACAAAGCAATTGCAGGCATTAGAGACAAATTTGAGACTCATGGTACCGTATGCGATGTTCACAAGGGCAGATCTGGGAGACTTCGTACAGCAACAAGCTTCGCGTACTTGACCCAGGCACTATTCTAGGCGCTATTCAAGGCACTGGATAGGACGAAGAGGTTCGATTGAGTGTCCACCGCGTTCTCCGGATCCATCTCGTTTATAATTCTACCTATGGGGAACTCTTAAGGATATTGTATACCGTAGAAAACCAGCTACATTTATAGCACTTCGGGAAGAAATTGAAACGGCATGTGCTGCAATCGCTGAGGACATTTTCGCAAACGTTGCTCAATCAGGAATTCAAAGTACTCAGAAGTATATCGACACCGAGGGTGGGCATTTTGAGCAACTGTTGTAACTGTAAAAGTTTAAAATGATAAGTGGCGATCATTTTCTGTTTGTGTGAATTCAGTTTTGTTATCTTATCACGATTTTTTCTTTGCTTGAAGTGTGTATACATTTTTGCTACCCTATGTGGTTGAATTCACAAGTAAACGAAAACAAAAACTATTTTTCCACTCAGTAAGAAGGAAAGAGCTTGAAGGTGGAAGTAGGAATCAGAGTTGATGTTTTAATCTTTTCCAAGTACTCGTATCATGATGACATGGTGTGCGAAAAATCATTTGGTGAAATATTGCAAGTAATATCTCGTGAGATGAAGTATATTAAAGAGAATAACGAATTTACTTTTCTATAAAACCATCCCCTGCAATAGAGCCATGATTGTATTTGATTAAATTGCTCTACTGAACTCCTGATGCTTACGTAGTTCTAATAGACCTTAATGAATTAGCTCAAATGAGCTGCGCGTTTCCTCCAAAGTACGATGATATTGCCAGAAGGGGCTTCTTGTATAGAGACTCCATCTGCCAAGTTATCAAACAGTGCATTAGTTTTCCTTGTTTATCCTTCAGAAATACAAAGACTTTTCCTTAGTATGATCCCGCAACTGTTTGCAAAAACAAATCGAACGGGTTCCTATCCTGTTTGTATCGATTTTTTTTTTTTTTTTTTTTTTTCCGGTTTCCTCTCGCATTGAAAAAGAGAATATGTGAAAATGTAGACACCGACAAACACCGGGGGGATTTGCAGATCACTTAATTTACTCATTCCATTCATTGCATTGTAAACCTGTAACGCATGAAAAATGCATATTACACTGGCAAGGTTAAGACAAATTAAATAATATTGCATAGTCGAATATGAATTATAATAAATTATTACATAAATAACAAATAATCTATAATTCGCAGATAAGTACGTCAAACCTCATTTTCGTAAGTGATATAATATATGAGGGCAATCGGTAATAAATTAATTGGTTTATTTTTTCCAGGGTACAAAAATTAAAAACAAAAAACAAAAAACAAATAAATTGAAATAAAGTCTCAATCGAACTCTTAACTCTAGATCATAGAGTTTGTTTTCTTTCATAAAAAGAGTTGTTTCACATAAAGTGTTAAAGCTAGATACCGATATTACCAAAACATTTGAAAGGAGTCTTTCAGATAGCGTCATAGTCAATATTTCTCAGGCTGCATGAGAAAGGGGGTACGGTAACTAATATTTTAAATGTAATGATATCTGATTCAAGTCAATGAATAAAATTTATTAATTTTTTTTCTAAGCTGATACTAGTTCTGGGTTCTGAAAGATTATTTAAACCATTATTTAAAAGATTATTTAAAAGCTACACTTAATATGCATACACAGGCGGGCAGCCCATCACCTCAAGTGCCATTTATGTAACGCTAATGGACATGAAATGGTCGGTAATTTTTAATTAGGTATGGATTTCTTTAACGTGCCGTAAATCTACGACAGGTACCTAAGGCTTAAAGTCTATCGCTGAGCATTTGCGTTCGAGATGTTTATGTCTGGAAATATCTATCAACTGGGCCGAATTCGAACCCGCGAACCTTCTAAACACCTACTAATTCTTTTGCGAATACTTTTTCTCTAATATTTGGTAATCGCATATGAAACAGTGGCGTGATATGCTTACGCATTTGTTTTTTCATATTCTCTTTGGTGTTACGAGCTGTAGACATGACCTTTTCTTTTATGTATCACCATAAAAAGTAATAGAAGTAATAGCAATGCCAGATGAATGAGTTAGTATGCAGCCCATCCATCTCCGAATTTGTAGTGTAACAAATCACGAGTATTTCTCCTAAAGTGCGGCCATGTCTACCATTACGCTGGTGCCACAATTTTGCTTTTGCATTAGGTGGCTTTGAAAACAGATTGCCACTAGAATGTTATTAGCTTTGCTTTTCTTTTTTTCCACATTCGTTTCTTTGGTTCACTAAGCGTATTAACCTTGTTTTATTGTTAAACAATTGTAAGATCTTAAGATTAAATTTGGAAAAAAAAATATACAATTTTGTTTGATTTATTCAGGAGAATGTAAAGAAAAAACAATAATAGTTATTCTATTTAAATTACAAGATATTTTATGCGTATTCCTGCCCTACAAAATGTAGTCCATGATAGTGTCTAAATGATCCCTTTTTCTAATGCGATTAAAAAAACACAGTTCTAATGATCCATGAGATATTAGTTTGAAACTCAATATGTATTCATGTGTGTGTTAGAAGGGAACTTTCTTCGTTTTTATAAAAACATTGATATGCAATAGTTAATATACACAATATAACTAAATAAATTGTGCTTATTTTTCTGTTAAAAGACACAGGATTATAGCCAGTTCTCTTATTCAAAAGTTTTTGTTATTATTTAATTCGTTTTATAAATCTTTAGTACCCAATGCTTTCACCTGTAACCCCCTTTTAAGCGCACACACATGTATATGCATGAGTGGTACAGTCCCCCATCCCGTTTATGTCGGTCCTGGTGGTGTAGTGGTTACCATACTTGCCTCCTATACCTAAGATCGCGGGTTCAAACCCGGCCAGGACCGATGGATTTTTTCGGGGTGTAAAATCCTAAGTATGGCTTCCTTCGAAAGGGAAGTAAAGCTGTGGGTCCCGTGTCGTACATTTACGGCACGAAAAAGAACCTCAAGCCTGAAAGAGAGGCCTTTGAGCAAAATTTGTCGGCCGTTTCACGCCCTGAGTTGAATGGGACGCTGATGACCTGAGATGTTAAAGAGCGTCCATAAATCAATCAATCAATCAATCAAATCCCGTTTACACTTAAATATAGTGACGTTATGGGAGTTAAGGTGCTTATTTACTGGGGAAGGGTAGCCGGAAAGGGAAATTAGAGTCTTCGTGCTTGGAGTAGAATTTTTATTTTAGAATTTTTATTTTTACTGAAAGCATAAAAAAATAATATATTTAAAATCGATAATAATCACTAAGGTGTGTAATGAGAGATGTTGAAAATGATGCCCCTCGGTGGCAATACATTGCCGTCATTTGCGTAACACCTTTCTTCCGTAAAAACACGGGGGTATGGAACACGTTTCTTGCCTGATTTCTGACAGTACCAGTCGCACCCTTCTGGTGGTAACTCAAATAACTTCAATGTTCAAGATACAACAGAGAGCCGAAATACTAAAAGTACTGAATAAGCGGCGATATCCGACTAGATATATTTGTGAGTTGTATGAATTAAAGGGAAGACTTAGCGTAGTATTACATATAATGTAAGGGAAAGAAACGGAATTTTAACTGTTAGCAATTTTTTGATTTTACCCAAAGATAATAATCTCAAATGTTATTCTATTAACAGTGTCTATAGGTTAGACCAGACTTACATACTTAAATAATAACTACATAAAATATAAGTATATATGCTTAGTAAGTAACGATTGTATTAAATACAACTCTTCCAAACTTCCATGAACTTATATTTCGCCATTCCCTGTCTACTATGAATTGAGATTGGAATATTCTTGTAGCTCAAAGGTTTTCATTATATTCTGCATTCACTATAGAAAGATCAATTCTTTGAAGCAAGTATTCGATTATGCTTATTGTCTTGTTCGGCGCACAAATAATTATAATATAAAAACTTCTAACGCATTATGCTAGTAATTGTAATGCGGTATATTGTTGAGTGCTAATGACCTACACATATACATCTTATTTCCATAGCATTATTCGTACTTTGCGATGCTACTTTCGACCTTCCGTTGATCTCGGTTCGCGTAGTCATCTTTTCATTTTTTCATGTCAACAACTTCACGAGAGCTACACCATGCTCAGCGGTAAAGCTAGCTGAACTACTGATTGAGTAACGTTTGCGAAAATATCCTGAGCGATTGCAGAACATATCATTTCAATTTCTTCCCGAAGTGCTGCCAGTGTAGCTGGTTTTCTACGGTATACAACTTCCTTAAGTGTTTCCCGTTGGTAGAAGTCGAACGGAGTTAGATCCGGAGAACGCGGTACACATGCCTCCATTTCCTTTGAGCTTCAATATCATTCTCGGTTTTCCAACACCACTGCAGAATTACCTTCCGCTGTTCAAACATACTCTTGGCTCCATTTTATTGTAGCAACGCTAGCATAAAGTAATGTGAGTCACATCTGTTTACAGAACATCATACGATAATCTTGACTGCATTTGTTCATTGTTGATTTACTTGTCACGTAGCAACGCTATCATAATGTATGTGAGTCACATCTGTTTACAGCACATCATACTACACATTACTGTTTTTTTCGGTAAAACTTTGAAATATATTAAATAGATATCTACTGTGCAAGCGTGTATACATTTTTGGCCCCCTTGACATATGTTTACATCATTTTACTCCTTTGGTTTTAGTTTGAGGAACCCGTCTGCAAATTTTATGCTAGCAGTTTTATTACACCCTACATATATATAATATAATTGGTTTCTGATATGAAGCCAATTGCCTACCTGTTTTTCAAAACTTCTTCTTAAATGATGTTAAGTATACCTGAAATAGCACTGTTCTGTTCATTGTGTGTTTAAAAGGCATCTATGTTGTCGGTCCTGGTGGTGTAGTGGTAACCATACTTGCCTTCTAAACCCAAGATAGCGGGTTCGAACCCGGCCAGGACCGATGGATTTCATCGGGCGTAAAAATCCTAAGCATGGCTTCCTTCGGAAGGGAAACAAAGCCGTGGGTCTCGTGTCGTACATTTACGGCATGATAAAGAACCTCAAGCCTGAAAAAAGTGGCCTCTGAGCAAAATTGTCGACCGTTTCACGCCCTGAATAGAATGGGACGCTGATGACCTGATATATTATAGCGCGTCCGTAAATAAAAGTAAATAAAAAAAATAAGCCATCATTAATTAATTTCGTTCGTCCCTACAGACTTACACCTATAGGACTCAGTCCACAACCTACAGATGTCGAGAGAAAGCGACAATAAATAAACACATATACAAAAATATGGCATCACTTCAACACTAGTTCAGGCGATGGTTTATATCATATGACGATTATTTCACTCACACGCTTTGGCTGATACATATGGATTTTGCAATCTACGCTCTCTTAAACTTTTTTTTATAACGTTTATATGAACGATTGGTCTGGAATAAGGTTTCCTGTATTTCAATGAAAGCAAAACAAAAGCTAACATATGCTATTCTCAATTGGTGACAGAAACAGTTGTTATAAAATTCAACAGCTATCGTATGCCAGTAACGTCTGTACTGTGTCCAAAACGATACAAATATTATATTTTTATATTTATTTTCCCAGTTGTTTGTCAAGTGGTTGCCAATATCGAAAATTCATATTGAAACAGTTGGTAAGAAATTAACATTGTTTAAAAAATGTTAGTTTTTATCTTCGTCAAAAGAATTTGCCACTTTAATCATACACTGCTTAATTATTTTACCAAATCTGAAGGACAATTAGTACTTAGCCATTATGATGCCTGTAGGCTTACTTTGCAAGAGTTTTACAGAAAGAAAAACATGTTTTTTCCCTGCACTGTAGATTTCAGGTCCCTGGCCAAATTAAAGAGCGTCGATTTCTAAACCTGTTCCCCGCCAAATTCACAGCAAAAGACGCTTGTCCGCGAAGATGGTTAGACAGTTGATTCTAGAACAACCCATATATATATATATATATATATATATATATATATGTGTGTGTGTGTGTGTGTGTGTGTGTGTGTGTGTGTTAAACCTTGTTTTCAGTAAGAAACGATTGGTCGCATGTCTGCTGAATTTATTCCGAATTTTCCAGATCAGTTGCTTACTCTTAGAACTTTATTTTATGATATTGTGCAAAAATTTAAGTCTACGGATTCAGTACATAACGAAAAACTGAGAGTGTGGGTTTCGGAAGGTAAAGAAAAAAATTAGCAATGAAATTAGAGTTATTACAACAACCGAACTTAAAACTGTCTGTTAGAACGTGTTTTCCCGATACAACGAGCGGCAGTTTCCCCTCTTATGTAATACACACGTTGTAGGAAGTGGAGTTGAAGTGCGGACGCCCCCGGCTCGCACGCTTAGCATCGAGATATAAGGCACCGAGTGAGCAGACAAGATTTATAACTAAAACATGGCATTAGCTGCTAATATAAATTACATAAACATTTTAAATTTTAATTTAAATTTTTATTTGTGTACTATAACGTTAACACCAAAAACTGTTGAGAATTATATATAATTCCAAACAACGAGGAATTTACTTTCAATGGGATTATTTACCCTTTACTTCCAACGTATGGAGCCAAATCAGTGCTCCAGAATGACGGATTTACAAAAACAATAAGATAAATTACTGTTGCCTTGTACACCATAAAAATGCAAGTTTAGATTTGTAGCTACCATAAAGTTTACGAATGTCCGTCTCTGGTAAAAGAACCCATAACAAAGGAAACGCAAGTACCCCATTTCGTACCCGGATTTATGGGCAATATTGAAGCAAACGGAAATGAAATGTAGTGTCCAGTAATTAAATATCCGACTTACAGTCTTTTCAGGGCTCCCCCCCCCCCTCAAGAGAGTTTTATGTTGCAATCCCATCACTTGTTGGATTGAATAATGACTGATGAAATAAAAGTTGTAACTCCCTAAGAGCGTTTTATGAGGCAGATGTTCACGGTAGAGTTAATGCTAACCCAAATGGGGTGTTTTAATGACAGAGGCAAATCAATCGAGTTTTAAGGAAGACATACAGCACTGCAAAGGAAATCAACAGTTCCTTATACTAGCCAGCGTAGCGCATTTTAAATGAAGACAGCCTCCCTTGTAGTACACGTTTCCAGCAAGTAAAGAGAGGAAATGGCATATCTATCTAAAGATAAAATTTAGCTTTTATCGGTACTACAGGAAATAATCCTACATTTATTATTTAATTCAAATTATAAAACAGTTTATTTACCAATTAACTGTATATTTATCTTTTAAATTGTCCTTCACTTAGTTCAAATAAATGTCATGAAGATTACTGAGCTAAATGTTCAACATATGAGGGTAGGTCCATAAGTTTCCACCCTTACCATTTTCTAGGTATGATAAAGACAAAAAAATTCATTTTTCAATATAATTAACATTTATTGGAATACACTTCTCACATCTTTGAGTTAACATTTCAACCCCCCTCCAAATAGAAGTCTTATCTGCAACATGGACATAAAAAATATCCATCACTATTTCGTCACACACATATTTCCTTCCTCGAAGGTCCTTTTTGAGTTTTAAGAAGATGAAATAGTCACTAGGAGCTAGATCTGGACTGTAAGGTGGATGGTCGATCTCCTTGAAGTCACATTTCTTCACAGTTTCCTTTGCAACAAGAGCTGTGTGAATAGGCACGTTGTCTTGAAGAAGGCGCACACCACCACTCAGCTTTCATTTGTCGCCTTTTCTCTTTAATGGAAGCACATAGCCTGTGCGGTAGGCCAGCATAGTACCCCCATTTACTGTGATATTCCTCTCCTAGAATTCAATGAAGAATATTGCATCACAGTCCCAAAAGATTGTAGCCATAATCTTCTTGGTTGACTGAGTGACCTTGGCCTTTAGAGGAGGTGTTTCGCCAGGTTTATGCCACTCCATTGAACTTCTCTCTCGTTGCCACGGCAGAACTCTAAAAATGCCTACCAACAGATGATTCGTTGCTGCTTTTAGACTGAGGAAAGAAGTCTAGGCACCCATCTTGCACTAACCTTATTCATGTTTAAATGTTCGTGAATAATTCAAAGGACTGTTGCTTTAGAAAGGCACCCCCTTGTTGCTATTTGTGTAACTTTGAGCCGCCGGTCTTCCATAATTTGTCCTTCCACAAGAGCGAGCGATGTGTTCAGGAGTGAGCACCTCCAAGGTCCGATCTGCAAGGTCTTCGTCTTCGGTGCTTTCTTGACCCATTCGAAAAAGTTTGGCCCATTCTTTTACGGTAGACTATGAGGGGGATGCTTCCCTATATACACCGTTCAATCGCTGTTTAATTTCTTTTGGAGTAAGTCCTTCTTTTGTGAAGAACATGTCACATTCTTATACACATAGCCTTTTTATGCAACTATATCTGAACTGAACAGAGCGGAGCGGAAGTTACAGCTGCAATTATAAACTTAACAAGATAAGGTTTAGGCTTTTGTGAAGGCGGTAATCCCTATAGGCGAGGCCGGAAACTTATGAAACTACCCTCGTATATTGTCAGTTTATTTAAGCTAAATCCAAGGATATAAAAAATCTAATGTTTCTTGTTTCGTAGCTACAGTAAAGGTATTAAATTAAATTAACATATAAAAATAAATCTAAAATATAAAGACAAAGGATAGTTAGCTTTTATAGTGAATACCAATCTTTAACATATATTACAATTAACCTCCTCAAAATCCTAATGTTTTATCAGTTTAAGAACCGAGACTATTTGATTATAAAACAATGTCATAACAAGGATTTGAAATTGAAAGCAAAATCAAACTAAACAAATATTCTTGTACCTCAAATTTTCGATTTTCACATTATGAGACTGTGTTTTATTCATTCTAATGCAAAAGGGAAATATTGGAAATGATTTATCCAGTAACAATGGTATCCAAAACATTTATTTATTTAACTTTAAAAGTAAAACTGCCGTTATGCTCTTCAAAACGTTTGCTGTCACATTAAGAGTGAGCGACCAAGTCATTTCCGTCATCTACGGGTGATGACGCTGATGAAAACAATTTTTTATCGATATGATTCCAGCATATTCTAGAGTTATTGTTCTCAATTATTCTAATAATAATTAAAGCACTGGTTGTAAAACCCATACTGACCAGTATTTTTATATGTAAGGAATTCTACAGAAAGCAGGTTTCTGCCTTTTTATTACCTTTTCACCCGCCATATGTTTTATAATTTTATGAAGAACCGAGTGGGGAGGTCTAGACGACAACGCTTGGGACTTACGAGGCCCCTGGCTCAAATCAATTGTGCCGCTCATTATGAGCTTGGGTTTTTCGTGTGGTTTCATCTGGTCAGTGAATGCTGGACTTCTGTTCTCCAAATTCGTATCATTTCATTCTTTTGGTTCTGTTATAGCGTCTAAAATGCCAGGCCATGTAGGCTGGTGACGTTATTGCGGTGTTATGTGGCTTGCTCTTTGGAAAGATCGTCCCTGTGTCTGGTATGTAATTGACTCTTCTAAGGAAACTTCTTGGAAAGGCATCACGTTGTTGAGGTATTCTATCTGAAGACGTTTGGGACAACATCTATATCCTTGGATTCTGGCCGCCTGGTATCTACCTCCTCTAATCTCTGCCTTCAAGAGGTGCCTTCAATAAGGACGTAGACACAAACGGTCAACCCTTGAGCAAGGCTGAAGTGACCAAAAGACTCTTTCCGTCCTCTTCTTTTCCTGTTTCTCTTATTTAATGAAAGCGAGATAAATTAATAGTAAATGTATTCATAAATCTGAACACTATTAAAAAGAACCTGCAGCTTTGCACTTAATATTTAATACTTTATTATCCTTCGTCTGTTTCTGTTTATTACTTTTTCATATTAATATCAAGAAATTCTGATATCCATTGTTACATTTTGACTTGATATCAGTTGTTTCATCCTGGAACACGGGCGCCTTCTACGTGGGAGGTTTCAATTATCAAGAAGACTTAATTACACTTATTTTTCCAAAGAGAGAACGTAGTAAGCCCATCGCCATCTGGCAGGGAACAAAGTTATGACTTGGAGATGAAACTCCCGATAATTTTTTCCAGGGACCTCCTTTTTCAGGTATGGAGTTCTTTAGCGTGCCGTAAACCCACGAGACAGGATCCAGAGCCCAAAATCCCTCCAGAGGGACTTACGCTCAAGAATTTTACATCGTTTTCGACGAGTTTGATATCACGAAACTTGAGTTCAGACGAGAGAGTGTTACCGAAACAGACCAATGTAATACGAGGCGTGTCCGGAAAGTAGGTACTGGTTTGGAAAAAAAAGGCAAACATTTGTTTTCACAACAATATTTATGTACATGAAAGAGCATTCCTTAACCTATTTTTGACATCTCTGGGAAGAAACTCAACAAGTAGAATGCCCCGTCTGTCCTAGAACACAGTTCACACGATATTTCATGCTGACAACCTTGTTTTGAACTTTTGTCGTTTGGGGGATCCTGTGGGCCTCCACTCCATCGACTATTGTTTTGATTCTGGAGTGACATGACAAGCCCAAGTTTAAGGTCACTATCATGCTTAAGAATTCATTTCCCTCATCACTGTATCGGGTAAGAAATGTCAAAGCTCTGTCAAGTCGCTTCGTTACATTCGGAAGCCTTTTCGGAACCGAACGTGAACACAGTTTGCGATAATTTAAACGCTTTGTGACAATCTTATGCACAACAGCTTTTGAAATTTGTGGAAACACATTACAAAGCATTCTTATAGTGAACCGTCCGTTTTCACGAATTGCCTCATTCATTTGTTCAACCAAATCATCAGTGACAACACAAGGCCACCCTCTCCGTGCTTCGTCATGAACATTGGATCGTCCATCATTGAATTGTTTAACCCATTTTATCACCATTCCATCTGTCATTATATTTTCGACCGTAAATCTCTACAAGATGACGATGAATTTCAGCTGCCTTAACATTCATTGCGTTCAAAAACCGTATTACAGAAAGTACTTCACAGTCGGCGGGATCAGAAATTGTCTTAAGCATTTCGAACGATCACAAACAACTCTAAAGACAACACGATCCAACTATAATGGCGTCAGTGGACAGGCAATGAACCAGAGAGACAAGTGTGGGTGCGTGGAACTGCAACACTAGCGTTGCGGTGGCGGTAGAACGAAATGGTTCTTACTTTTCGGATACGCCTCGTATCATCATAACAAATATTTGTTCAGATATTTATGGAGGTGATTTGGAATCTTGACTATCGAATTCAGGAACATTTTCTTTGTCAGAATCTAATGTGAATGTCAATCAGTTGCTAAAATAGCAGCTCTGCTACCTTCTGTAGGCTGAGCAAGCAGTTATTGCCGCCAAGGATTATAAATAAATTTGAATAATCTCCTAATATTCAAACATCTCACACTGCTAAGTGCCTCAAAGAGAGAATAAATAGCAGGATTACTTTTTGACTCCCCTTTGTAACACCGTATTATTGGAAACATTACACGTGTATATATTGCTTGTTGTGTTACCTTTGCAGAAAGCACAAATTAGTTTTAACTTCTAGCCAAGCAAGGCAATAAATATGCACTTCATATGAGAATAAGCTCCAATTTCTATTACCAACGCGTCGCTATTTGTCTTACTTTTCAAGTTCAACTATTGTTAATTCATTTTTTTTTTGTCTTCATGTTAACATGTGTGTTGTTTAAAGCAATTTACTGAGCACGGCCAGTAACCAGCTAACACAACAAAGGCTTGTACACCCCTATGTAACCTGCGGTGGTTGGTGTAGAGCTGTGTAATGGAGGTTGTTGTGCGGAGGCCCACCCTTGTCCATTACGGGGATTACAGCCTCGTGTAAACACAGACCCAAGAGGGGTGGCAGATCAAATTCACCCCATTCAATGTTATGATCTTCTGGCAAGAACTCCCTGGCACCTGCAAGAAGGCATAGAGTTTAATTTGCACTCCAGGGGCTCGAGGAAAACTTTATATTGCGAAGCAATGAATAAAACCTCTATGCAGCGCTTTTTGAGTTTCTCTCGTGATGCCATAATTCTTGTGCATGTATAATATTTTGCTCCAAAGCACATGTATCAGGTATCACACATTCTGTAGTTTCGATTCCCTATAACCACGCGAAGCATATTTTCCACTGAAGTCCCTAGCCACTCTCTTCCATCATCATCAATGGCTGTTGCTGGTCCGCTTAATGCACCTCGACGAGATTGTTGCTGGATATAACTGCGCGTGGCAGTGCGCGAGGATTAATAGTTCACTTCCGTACCCACAAACAAAGGAGGTGCATCTCAAATTGCGGGATGCAGCTTGGTAGGGAAAAAAGTCTAACAAAAACCTCTTTCCGGTAACCTCTGGTAAAGTAGATGAACAAGACGTTCTAAAAGTGTGCTGGACATTTTCAGTCTGAAGACGTCTATTTTAAAGTCCATACAGTCTTTTTATGAAGAAAATTATAAGTGAGCACTTGTTATGACATTAGGAAGAGGCAAATTTATATAAAGCGTTTTCCATATTTGAAAAGTGTTTTTTTTAATAGTGTTTAACGTCCGTTTTTACTACTGAGGCACCACAGGCGGTGAACACTAAAGATACATGAGATGAAATGATATATTGGGAAAGGATTTATTAGTTTTTTTGGGAAAGAAATGTCCCAGGCCTAAGTTTAGGGAATCTCCCAGGCATTTCCTATTTATGACCGAGGAAAATCCTGGAAAAAACCTCAGTCACGGAGAACGGTCCTGGAGGGATTCGAACAGTGTCTTAACGACCTCGACCACCGGTGGCGGTCAATAATCGGCGCCAGTCGTAACTCTCATATGCATTGAATTAGTGGCAGTGGCGTTACCAGTCCTTTAAGGATGTACGTTGTATACGAATATGACTTTTATTGACAAATTGAAGCCTTCGACTAATAATACGGTCCAAGGCTAGCCTGTCTAGCTCAAGCATAGTAGATATTTTTAAGTCACTGTTAGGGAGAGGTGAGGGTCTTTCATGAAGTTTTCCTTTTATACCCTATTTGATTATCTGAGCTTAAATGATTGGATCTGTCCTCTTCTGGAATTTTGTAAATCGCGATGGAGACGACCAATTTATTTCGTTAATTTTGGTTAACTGTGGTAATATTGAATGATATCAATATTTTATTTTAACTGTAAATACCATATTCTATGTTTTATTATTTTTAAAATTCATTCTTTAACTCCTTTAAATGAATTTTAGTTTATGCTCTACCGCAGGTGGTATAACAGTTGGTAGCTCTTCATTTATAGCTGTTTTCCTTCTATTTATTCTCTTCGTAGGTGAGCGGCGGAACGGTGCGTTATCTTACCACATTTTGAAAGAAAGGAACATTACGAAAAAATTAATTAGATGCCAAGAATTTCTTTTCTGTATACGCAAGCAGAAAAAGGAGCAAAGAAATTAGCTTTATGCACAAACAGATTTTAAGAGCGAGTCATCATGAAACATGAGTTTTTTTTAAATCTTGAGTGTAATTTAATTATATTATCACAAGTAAAAATGTCACAATTTTGAATAAGAAGCACAATGATGAATTACAGATACAGCAAACAGATTGCTAATGCACGAGATGTTGCTTCCAGCTTGCATGTGTCAATAACTTTCTGTAGACTAAATAAACGAAAGGCACAAGTAAGGACTACGATTCTTTACCATTGCATATACCGATATTTTAAAGTTGAACCGAAAAAACAACAGTAATGTACAGTATGATGTTCTGTAAACAAATGTGACTCACGTGTATTACGATAGCATTGCTACGTGACAGGTAAATCAACAAAGAACAAATGAAGGCAAGATCATTGTACGATGTTCTGTAAACAGATGTGACTCACATTACGTTATGCTAGCGTTGCTACGTGACAGGTAAATCAACAATGAACAATTGAAGCCAAGCTTATCGTTTGTTCTGTAAACAGACGTGACTCATATTACGTTATGCTAGCGTTGCTACAACAAAATGGAATCAAGAGTATCGTTTGAACAGCGTAAAGCAATTACACAGCCTTACACAGGAAGTTTCCTTTCCTACAAATTTCCTGGGGCAGGAGTACATTGTTTACCACCTTATCTCATTTTAAACTGGGATTATGAATATAAGTTATCTTGCCATACCAACGCCCAAGGAACGTTATGATAGTTCTGTATCTCCAGGTTCATGGCGTACGGAGTTTACTAATTAAGCTATGAAATATTGAAGAGCATTTCTACTTTACTTGGTGGTTCATCGCTTTATAGAAAGACCATTTTTTAGAGTAAAGAGTTTTTAAGATATAGTAGAGGAATATGAGTTTGGACATTTCAGTGCCTGTCATGAACGATCCAGCTTTTCAGGATTTGGAACTAAATGATGTCCTCGTAACCTTGATGTGAAATAACTGCAAGCAACTTAACCAGCGTGTATGTTTTGTGCGATGATGATTTACAACAGTTCAGCCGTACAGAAGTGGAACATTCGATCTTAAGCTTAATTTGGTTCGGCTCTTTGTCTAGCCTTTCTTTGGGAATAGCTACCCAAGATATTAACTATGGGTTGTGGATGTTCTTTTGCTTATGGAAGATAATGCTACTATTCAAGGTGCTCCCACATCAGAAGAAATGAGGGGGACGATCTTTCCATTTATAGCGAACGAGAATTCTTTCAAGGTAAAATTGTTGTATATTCGTATTTTCCTTCACCTGCGCATACTTTAATGTCATAAAAAAAAAAAAAAAAAAAAAACCGAAGACTGTTCATCAATTTATGACGGAATTGCGCCATATATTTGGTTCCAGAATGATTGGTCCTGGTTTATGGCCTGTTCGTTCCTCAGATCTTACGGTTTGTGGTTTTATATCTTCGGGGGTTATTGAAAAGAAAAGAGTATATTCAAGTGTTACACACCAGAAGGACTTAAACATTCCGAAACGTAGCTAATCCATAATGATGGGAGCGGATGCTTGTCAGTGATAATTTCCTAAGAAGGTATGAATAGTGTTTCATAGAAAATAAGCAAACTTCTCAGCACCTGCTGTGAAGAGAGGGGGGCGTAGTTTTATAATGGTGAATCGCTTGAGCGCCGCAAGTCTGTACAAGAAAATACCGGCAGCAATACGGGGTCTAACCGCCGACCGGCTGATGTTTAATCTGCTCTGACTGTAACTCTGTCAGGAAGAAAGCGTACTATGCGAATGTGGGATGATATTTTATGATGAAAAATAGTAAATTAAACATGTTCTCATCGAACAGTAAGTAACACCAACAATCGATATTATGCATCACTCCAAAAACACTAAATAAAATTGAAGCTTTTGAAACTGTATGGGTAACTACTTAAACATTGTTCAGGACATAAGAAAGAACATAAAAGATATCAAGCAAAGAACATTCTGCGTCACATAGAAAACGAGACACGTCTAGAGAGAGAGAGAGAAATAAAGAAAGGTACAGAGAGAGAACAATTCAATCAGGCTGCAATGAATTTTTTTATTAATTCAACAATGATAGCATCTACGTGTTGTTTTTGATGAAATAACTGTTGGTAAACATTTAGTGCTGCTAAGAGAATAAAAGGACAGAGTTGTAACTTATGCAAATCTTTGTTCAAGCTTTAATTTGACACCCTTTTCATTCGTATGGGCATCTAATATTTTGCATTCACATGTCTTCTCACAATTTCTAACTGAATATACAGTTTGAGGTAAGGTTTCGAAATGTGCTTTGTTAGAGCAATACTTGTCAAATTGTAGCATTTTTGACTTATGTTAAGCTTAGTCAATCTCTAGCCTCTTATTTTCGCTTTAATGAACTGCATATAATAATATTGCAATAATCTGATAATTATATTGCTCGTTAATCATATTAACGAACAATATTTGGACTATAGTGAAACAAATAACTTTATGTTTCGATTACTGGCCGAGGAACATGCATTCGTTTAATTTGTGTAAATATTGCTCCTATAATGAATAAAGTTAATAGGTTACTCTGTTGGGATTGTATACTCTTTCAGTAAAATTTCTGCGGCGCAATATCATTCTGTACAGAAGATTTAGGACTCGATATACTTGCAAATGAATGTTGTAAATGTGATAAAGAGTTCCCTACGGGATTTCCGGAATATAACCAACAAAATATAGACTGTAGACTGGAAAAAGGAAGCTGATAACACTATCTGTCGCCGTTTTCTCCTTGCTTCTGCTCATAAAAGATTTTAGCATCACCATCATCTATTTTACAATCTTTATTCCCTTTCTTTCTTCTACATTTCTTCGCGTTAACAAAAGACATTCTACTATATGCACTATATTTCACGAAATATTCTACTATAGCCCACATATTCATCCGCGGTATTACCTGGAGTGTTATGTAGGAATATGCTTAAACAACACGGACTACTTGCATTTAACTTGGAGATTACGTATTATGTAAGTCCATTAAATGACTTATACAAAAAACAACAATAAAATTAACTAGAAGTTAATGTTTAATAGCTTTGCAATCAAATCTATTTTAAAATTGCCATGTTCTTAAATCCATTATGGTGGGTACAAAGGTTTTCGCAAAAACCGGTTGCATTCATATGGTCCAACACAATCCCTTCCTTCTGACATTGCAAATAATCACTGACATTCCTTCATTGTTGAAGAAAGCTGTGAATATTGGCTTCTTGTTATCATCGAACACCTCGTCAACAATCTTAAGTCTGTCCTATTAGAACAGAACTTATTTTCAAAACATTTCACCACAATCTTGATACAGAAACCAATTTAATGTTAGAATGTTTGTTAACAAGTTGCTTAAATTCCTTAGAGCGCAAAGTTATTTTTTAGTTCAAGGCTTGTTGCTTATTTATATTAGCTTCATAATAAACGAATACCAGTTGCAATAACTTACCATAAACTCAATATACGGAGGGTGCCAAAAATGTATACACACTTTCACAGTACATATCTATTTAATATATTTCAAAGTTGGACCGGAAAACAACCATAATGTGTAGTATGTGCTGTAAACAGATGTAATTTGCATACATTATAATAGCGTTGCTACGTGACAGGTATCCAATAATGAACAAATGAAGACAAGATTATCGTAAATCAACAATGAACAAATGGAACCAAGATTATCGTAAGATGTTTTGTAAACAAATGCGACACACATTATGTTATGTTAGAGTTGCTATAGCAAAATGGAGCCAAGAATTGAACAACGGAAAGCAACTTTGAAACCGCGGCATGTGCTGCAATCTCTGAGGACACTTTCGTAAACGTTGCTCAATCAGTAGTTCAACGAACTCAGAAGTATAGCGACGCCGATGATGGACATTTTGAGCAACTGTTGTAACTGTAAAAGTCTAAGATGATTAGTGCTCATCATTTTCTGTTTGTGTGAATTCAGTTTTGTTATGTTAACACAGTTTTTTCTTTGCTTGAAGTATGTATACATTTTTTGGCACCCTCTGTATACATAATCTTCCAATTTTACACTTTTCTCATTGATTCTCTGTCTTTTTAATATACCGGGTGTAACAGTAAGATACGGCCAAACTTTCAGCACACATTCCTCACACGTAGATCTTTATTTTTGTATGGAATGTGTTCGGAAACGCTTTATTTTCGTCAGAACATGTCTACAACTCTTCATAGTCATATTAGTAATGGGAAACAGGAATAAAACGTGCCAGCATACCACACGAAACTCTTTCTTACATGACATTTTTAAAATGCCCTCTTGGACGTATAGTTAAGTTGTAATTCATAGATTAACCGCCATCGTTTTGTGTTACATTTGAACCTAAACCCACTACGCTTTTATTTGTGAGGGAATTTGAAAGCTCTTGTGTATCGAACCCCGGTGCAAGATGCAGAGAGTCTTCTTGTCCGTATTGTGGAAGGCTGAGAAACAACACGTAATGCCCCAGGGATACATCAGCGCACCCGTGATTCGGTGCGACGGTGGGTTGATGCATATATCAATACTACTGGATGGCATTTTGAACATTTCATGTAAGAAAGAATTTCATGTAATATGCTGGTACGTTCTGTTCCTGTGTGTTTCCTATGATTAATGTGCTATGAAGAGTTGTAGAAAATGAGATCTAACATGGGAATAAAGGTTTTTCGGACCCGTGTGCATATAACATATTTTCTTCTTCTACGTGTCCTGAGAGTTTGGCCGTATCGTATTGTTACACCCGATATTCATCTCCTCTTCCATTCAAAATTCATTTTCCTATTTCTTAACCATAGTTTCTAACATGTGTATGTTAGATTCTTTATATTCAATACCCGATGTAACACGAAAGGCATTTTTTCACATAAAGGACATCTCTCCATGTTAATTTCACCCCTTATCAGCATCATAATTCTTGTAATAGTCCATATAAATCCTTTCTTCCCAGATTTATAACACAATTTTATCATATTTTTTCTCTTCGTGCATTTCCTTTCAATACAATCTCAGATACCCTTACTCTTTTATTCTAGTAATATCTATTATAATATCTTCACTCTTAATTATCTTCCAAATCCTTCAGTTATTCCCTTTTCCCTGAACATTATCCATCTCAAAAGCCCAGGTTTTCCTTAATCGTTTTCTTTGTAATTAACATTCTCTTAAACATTTTTGCAAGCTGGCCTTATTATTTCACATCAGCACTTTTCCATTCTTCCCACATCTGTTTTTCCCATTAATGCTCTTTGCAAATCCAATTTCTATATAAAGTGCTCTGTACATATAAAACGTAGATACATTTAGAGTAATATAATAAAATAATTCGTTATCAAAATAACGTAAAGGTTGTAAGTGGAAATATTTTGAGCACATTCCTCCCTCATTTTTTTGTTCACTAATGGGATTTGGTGCAGATTTTTCGCACCTTAAAAGCCAGTGGAGAATATTATCAACGCCAACAGTGATATAAAAATTAGTTGATTCATAACATAAGTATATCATACTTAAATAATGAATAAAATGAACACTTTTTCATCCCTCCAATAATAGCAAAATAATTTATTGTGCAAATCTATTATTAATGATCTTGTGAGAAGTTAGTACTGTAGGTTCAATTAAAGTTAATAATAAGTACGATGGTATAATGATAGTTAAGTTATTTGTAGGTTGGTTAAGTATTTTTAATAGAAACCTATTTGACGCCAATTTCTATATTGGAAATACGTCAATATTTTCCCTCGATCACTAAAATGGTCTTTTTTCATATTTTTATAAGGACGAGCAATAAATACAGATGATATCTGCTATTAAGTGTATTCTCATAGTTTTTCCAGCTCTTTCGTCTATTTTCCAGTGTATAAAAATGGATAGTCAAATGTTTTCATCGTAGATTTTTCATTGAACAAACCACTGAAATCAACCAGCATTCTTGCTTGCTAAGGTTATGTAAGTTTGAACTTTCACTAGTAATAGCTCATTGTTGTTAACTATCATTTACGTTTCATTACTGACTAACAATACAATGCAATGCATTACTAGTTGAAAAAACTTGAATATCTCTTCTAATTATATAATAACATTAATTTGCACGTTTTATGACACATAATTATTTAATTTGATTCATGGGTTTGTAGAATGCCTAATACATAATAATTATTACTGTGACGAATAATTCATACATATAAAAGTCCGTCACACAGGAACTGCGTAAACTAAGCGAGTTCCTCATCGAGTTGAATAACGTTTAATAAAAATGAATATAAAATCTAAATTAAGCCTATTTAATTAATGAAATTATATAAGTTATGGCATTACATTGTAGTATTAGAGGAACAAAATTAGAATTCTTGCAATCTATAAGTACCACAAAAGAGGAACCAGATTTTTAGAATTATTATTATTATTATTATTATTATTATTAATGAGAATTAACCGCAAAATTAATGGTATACTATTAATTAAATGAAATGATAGAACAAAGACATAGTGTTTGATTATTTTCAAGCATGTTTAAATGTAACCATGATTATGAACTGAATCCTTGGTTTCATCATTACATTCACTAAAATAGAAAGAAACAATAGAAAGTTTCGAATTACATTGTGTATTTAAAAAGATGTTCATATGTCTCAATTAAAAAAAAAACATGTTACGGTTCGAAACAATTACAATGCACAAACAAATAAAAAAAATGAAAGTCATTGATATTCATTGGCTTTGAAATTTAATTTATATTTTATTTTAATAAAAAATAACTCAGTGCAAACTTTTACTGAAGGTTATTGCAGAGCGCTCTTACATAGAAATATAATTCTCATACACATATTACATTAAATTTCACAGGTGCTATCTTTACAATGATACTTTTTCTAAATATAAAACATACGCATCGTTATAAATACTATTTAATTTATTGCTTTGTTTTAAAACAATATAGAAAAAATTAAGAGCAAGAGCGCTTTTTCAATTTCGGTTTTCAAGTATAATCCCACTCCTAATGATCCAATTTCTCTAATGTGTATATTCCCTAATTTTTCTTAATTATATAAATGGAATATTTCGAATTTTGTTGCGAAGAAACAAATACTGGTGCCCCAAGAGCGATTTTTAAATTTTAAGTTTCAGGCTAACCCCACTTCTAATGGCCCAATTTCCCATTTTCAGAACATGTATTCTTTATTTTATATAAATGGTATATACAGAGTTTCGTTGTGAAAAAGAAACATTAATGCCACTAGAACGATTTTTAAATGTTGGGTTTCAGGTCAGCCCCCCTCCTAATAATTCTATTTAACTGATTTTCAGAAACTATTTTTCTTACTTTATTTCAATGGTATACCCCAAACATTTCCTTTAAAAACACTTTAAATTGTGGCCGCTAGAGCGATTTTTACATTTCGCTTTAACCCCTACTTGTTTTTCAGGTATACCCCCCTCCTAATGGCTCGATTGACCTGATTTTCGGAAAAAAAAACTTTTATCAATTAATTTTAAAGGAATTTAAAGATTATATACATATAATTACTAACATATATACACACTATATATAAGGATAAAACACTAAGAGAAAGTCACACTTGTAATCGCTATATTTCGAACTACTAGAGTTTGAAGAACTCTAAGGCCATAGAGGTAGTCCGAAATATACGATTACGAGTGTGACTTTCTCTTGGTGTTTTATCCTTTTCTGCTTTTATAGTTACTGTTAATTTGTTACATTGTTAATAGTGTTACTTTATTTTTATTTTATTTATAATTACATCCGTGCGTGTGTGTTTACAGATTTATTTGTATATTTTTTGTATTTTTCGATGCCTAGCACGTACGATCGATGGAGATTTGGAAATATTATTCAAAACGAACTGTATTAGTACAATCGCCATACCTTACATTCCTTCGGAATTCGCTAAAACAGAATGTACATATGATTGCATTTATCAGACTTTAACTGCATTTCGTTAAATTATTCTAGTGAAAAAAAATATATTTTAAATTTTGACCTAAAACCTTGGTTCTGCTTCAAGTATCCTGCCAATCTGAACCAAATGACAGATTTGCTCTTCAGAGCCATGGGAATTACTTACTACATAACACGTCTGACACTGTTCCCAGATTTTATGTCTAAAGGGACGGGGTGACACCGAAAGGATCAGACAACTCCATGTTCTCACAAATCAATGAAATTTAATATCTGAAATCTTTAATGGGACTTGAAACAGGAATATGGCATAGTGTTTCACATATACTTCTATACTTAGGTCTACAAAAAAGAATTATATTGCGTAATGTAATTTTTATTTATTGCTACATTAATAGCTTAGGTTAAAAAAAATTAAAAAAAAAAAAGGAAAAAAAAATACATGATCCCAATTGATCCGCTAGACAAAACCAAAGAAAGTGGTGATGTCAAAAATCATAACTGAGTGTGCTGAAAGTGTTTTGGAATCTTTTTGTTTTAATAATAGGCGGAGAAACTAAAGTATTAATCAGGGATCTTCTATTATTTGTTTATTTATTTTGTGAGACATTATCAGTTGGTGCAAGGCAGGATGAATAAGCTAATAGAAAATTTTATTTATTTAATGTTTAATTATTTATTTAGATATCTCGTACTGTATTCTGTCCTTTCCAGAACGGTTATTATTGCGGCGTTGTTTCGAAAGCACATAACTCCCTATGGTGCTTCAGTAGTAAAAACAGATGTTAAGCACTATTAAAAAAACATGTCTCATTTCATTTCTATAATAAAGAAATGATTTAATTTCAGCAGAAAAAATGCCCGAATCAGAATAAATCATACCAGCAGCAGTAAAAAGATGACCCAGATCGTTAAGATAAGAATTCGTGATTGGGAGAGCTGGGTTCTATTATCGCAGGACCGCCCTCTGATGTGTTTTTTTTTTTTTTCGGATTTTCCTCAGTCCTCATAAATGGCAAATTCCGAGGAAGTACCTTAGAATTTGGCCTGAAAAGTTTCTTTCCTTACAAAAAAACTATAATTTAATCTAAGGTATATATGTTGCCTCAGCAGTAAAACACATAAAAAAACAGCAATAGTAAATGCCTGACTTCTCAATAATATACAAATGTGGACAAGTCTAATGGCTGATGTTGATCTTTAATTTGTTAAACGTATATGAACTTCATAATTAATTCACATAAATAACCTGAGTTAAAGCTCTTGAGTTATAATATAACCCAGCAGTGTTTAAACTATAACTTCCCATATTTATTTCTTTCAACGTGCTAAAATATTTGCATTTATGCGGAACAAATTTAACGGTACCTTTGCTCTTATCGTGTTTTCCCAGCCGTGTTTCAGGGAAAAGGAACTTTTTATGAGAAGACGGGCAACCGTCGGCTAATGGGGTTTTATTGTGCAATAACAACTTTATTCACGTAGCACAGAAACTTTCATGTTACAGCTCAAGTCACTTTCAGTACTAGTGTATCACTTTCAATTCCTTTTTTACAAAGACGCTTTGTTTTCTAAAACATCTTCCAGTAAAAACTAAAGAGACATCTTTAAAGCTGCTCTCTTGCTTTCATTATTTGCTTTCCTCCTTGTACATGCCTCATTTATTTCCACTATTTTGATATTCTCTATCAATGTAATTGTTTGCCTTCGTATATTTTATTGCGGATTGAAGTGGTTTCTAGTGGGATGTTGATGTTGTCTTTGGACCGAGGGTTCCACTTCCTATCCTGAGTCTTTCAGGGGCCCGAAGTCGCTTTTCGTGTTTTTATTGGTCACAGGAGGAGAGAGACGGGGAGGGGTGGTTTAAATCACACGACCTTGCTTCATTTTAAAGGCATTGAAATGTTTAATTACACTACACTTATTGGCCACCTGGTTCGTTCTCTCTATAACTTTGATAACGTGCGGTAAAAATGCTGCATCTGTGTGCCTCTCGTTTACTGCCCCTGGTAAAACGATCTGGCAAACTGCCTTAATTTCCTGATCTGAACTGCCGTTGCTATCTGGTAAAAACGATCCGGCAAAAACGTTGCGGTAAAAAACACGCTGCCTTTACTTCCTGATTTGGTAAAAACGATCCGGTAAAACAAACAAACAAAAAAGTGCTTTGCTAGATTTGTTTCTCCTTATATATGAAATCCAGAATTCGCCACGTGGTTTCAAAGTGTTACATGGAGTTTACAGCACAGCGCCCACGGCTTCCCCTGAACCTTGGAAATATTGAAATATTATTGGTGAGCTTTTGAACTTCCAAACACGGTTATTTTAAATTCATCACCTCTTTGACACCTTAATGGCGAGTTCCTCATCATACGATGTAACAATTTCATCGCCCGACACCTGTTCCCCCCCTTCACATTTAATGAATTTTGAATCATCTTCAGCAACTAGGATACAAAATGATCTATTGTTCGGCCACCTGCATGCATTTAGCTTTGTTAAAGTGGAGAGACCCATCACTCTAGCCATTACCAGCAGAAGAATCACAAAAGATGACCAAAGGCAACGTTTTCCCTTTGTCATAAAGTCAAACGTCCAGTTAGCCGTGAATACATTTTCGTAACATGAAATGTCCCTGTTTCTTGCAACAGGCTATTTAATAATTATTACTATTTACATTATCTAAAGGCATGCGTAGGTGTGAGGATCTGTCACAATATTTAAGGTCACCACTCGAGCTAATAAAATTAATTTATAAGTAATTCAAGGGCATAAATTAAATAACAAGCAGGAATTTATACATTTAAAATAAATAAAAACCTATCGCGAATGGAGATGACTCTAGCAGAATTAACATTCAAAAACGGTAATAGAAAAGTATGTGTAATTACAATGGGACAGGCCTCCTACATAAAGATAAAAATAACAGAAAACACTAGACATATAACTATTCTGGTGGAACAGAGTGGTGGTAAAAACAGTTTATGTTCAAAATATAAAATTATTGCTAAATGTTTTATAGAAAATACATAAGAAATTCATCCTTGAAATACATGTGGTATATTTACTCGTATCTTGCGCCTCACTTCTCTATACACTCGGAGTTTGTATAGACATGGAAATTGATTGACCTTCAATGGGCACCATGTAGGATTGAGTTAAAGATCAGCTGACGCAAGCAATTGAGCTTGCTAAGTCAACAGTAAGTAAATGTTAGACTTTCTTCTGTGTATTGTGGAGTATGTCGAGAGTGAGATATGCGCTATAACAAACGATATTCATTTGTGGTTTTTATATACAATGGAAACTATACAAGTATTGTAGGAGAGAATTTCATATTAAGTATATAAGTAGCATCTCCATCGGGAAGTGCAATTTTCAGATTGATGAACAAAGTTCGAACCCAAGGCGTTTTCATTGACAAGAAGCCGAGGCGAAAATGTCAGGTTTTAACAAACGAGAAACTTGATGAAATAGATCATCTATTACAAACCTCTTCTCCAAAGTCTTTAAGCCCAGTTGGTGTATCTGTTGGCAGCGCGTATAAAGCCACTCAGCTGCTGCATCTCCATTCAAACGAAATTACCTGAAATAAAACCGGGGAGCTGAAACAAAATTTCAAGAAGGATGAAATGGGACCAGTGCCTCAAAATCTTTTCAAAAGGATTCAGGCATGGCTCACAGCGGAGGGCACGCACTTCGAGCATCTGCCATTACGGTGGGTACAATATTAATTACTAATAAGAAACCAAAAAATGGCAGTCATGAGTTCCGTTCGCGCTATATGATTTTTCTCTATAGGTTACGAGGGTGCTACGGAGTAATTTTCCATCGACAAAATCAATTTATGATTGCTTATCGCAATACTGGATAATTTTATTTCAGGTTTATATTAACAGTGTTATAAGAGATGGGAAGTTCTATTTGAAAATTTTAAAAATAATAGATAGTAAATTCAGTTAATTTTAACAATCCCTCTTTATTTATGCAAACACAATTATAACTTCTGACTAACAACGTGTATTATAGAGACCTTAATATATAATCAGAATATACGTGATTCTAAAACTCCAGTGATTGCTTTTAGAGAGGTTTCATTCGGAGCATATATTATATTATACTACTGAAGCATTGAATGGGTTAACTTCAAGTATTATTTGCTACACAAAGATCTAGATAGATGTAGAATAAAAATGCAGTGAGGAACATTTCACTGGGCGCCTTCAAAACACTTCACCTTTTTAAAAATTGGGCAATTAAAAAAATAGAAGAATTCATTGATCTTGTTTCAAAAGATGCTGGAAGTGTTGTGCATTTTGTACGATACATAATGTACATATTCTTGAGAAAATCTAGTCAGTTCTTCTGCACTGTGAAGGGCGTTCTTTTTGTAATATTTTCTGTAAGAACGTTACAGAATGTAAACTATGGGTGATTTCTTCACTCTACTCAAACGGAGCATCCAAATTTTGATTTGCATTTATCTACACTTGGACGAGGTCTAGCGATAGTTATAATCCATTTACTTTTCCTTCGCCAAACAGGATCTAATAACCCCTTAGGATTAAATAGAGACATTGATAAAATCCCTTTTATTCATCTTTTTTATTTATGGTGCCCAAGCTTTAAAGAGTTGAAGTGTGAGGTGTTGCATACTAGTAAAAATGGGTCAAAATTTATCTTGTTTATCTTAGGTTTAAATTTTATATTGTGCAGTAACACAACTTCAGAGAAAAATGATAAAATACGAAACAGATTCAATGTGTGGTAAGAAAATATAACAATTTATACAAAATTGAGTAAGTAATATACATCGCATGTAATAAATGCGGTTGCAATAGGATGAAATAGTCCGATGTTTATTGTACAAGACGAACAAACAAGTTTCTTCATAGATGGGCTGAGTAGAACTTTGAGGCAAGGATAAACTAAATATTGCTCCTGAATTATGCTGAAACTATGGCGTTTTGTGGAAGCCCCAAAGTTCCTTCTTGACTAACTAATAACTTTGTTTTTCCAGCTGACTCTAGACCTTAGTGAACAGCAGATTCTATTGGGGCTGAAAGTTCGGACTCCCGTTCTCCTAGAAAACTAGAAGACGTAATAAAGTACTTGTCACTTTGAGGTACTGACCTGAGGAGCTTTCATCACCCAGATTACGTTAAGAAATGTAAATATTTATTCCAGATTACTCACATAATTATTTGTTATTGTAGTGAAGATTTTTAGTATTAAAATACAGCATTTCAAGACTATATATATGGTAATTTAAAGAAATAAGTCATGCTACGTGATGGAACAATTATATCCACAGCTAATCGAAGATAAATTGAGCTCAAGATAGACTGTGGATTGTTGTACTCTTTTTCTAAAAGAATTTAATGCGTGATAATTTTCTTGCAATTTATCCGGTTCTTTTTTTAAATATAATTGTGTTATCATTTCTTTGAGTATTATTAGATTCTGGGTAGAAGAAAATATAGTTGACAGTGAAATGAGCTATAAAAATAACTGCTTATTAAATAAACTTACAAGAGGTACATTTTTATTTCCTCAATGTTCTGTAATATGTATGTCAAACTATAATTGAAATACGCAGGCATTAGGTAAGAGCTGACATTCTCAAATTCATCCAAAATGCTAATTCGCAATTTCTACCATTCAGCTCAAGGTTTATCCCCAGAAACTATTTGTTGTAAAACACAATGTAGTATTTGTGTGTTATAATATTCATTAATAAATATATTCTTGTAAATTATTAGACTTTAGCTTCTTTAAAATAAACGTCTACATGAAGAACGTGGTCAAAGGAAGGTTAATACATTTCTTTTGTGGTGAAAGAACTACTTTTCAGGTTTGGTTTCATGTCACCCTTAACGATCGTCCACGCCAGTATTTACCAATGTGCATCTCCCCTTTCGGGGCAGAAACAATATAAATTTCAATACTTCGGATTAGAACTGAACAGAACACATGCACATTACACAAACCTGGCAAAAATATTAACCTTAGAGCAGGTTTACTTATACTGTAGTACATCTTCGTAGTTAAACCTTATGAGTTTAACATTCTTTACTTTTTGAAATATCGAAACAGTGCCAGGGAAAAGAAATTTTCAAGTCATACTTGTACAAATAAATTATACATGTTGCCCAAAAATGACTTCATTACAGAATTTTAATATACTATGCTAGCAATTAAAATGCATATAGATTTTGAAAAAAAAAAAAAAATCAATCGCACTAACCAAATATTGCTAGAAAATCTGTATTTTATATTGCGCCATTAGGTAGTGAACGAAGGACTTTATGAGCGGTGATATAAACACAATAATTTTATTATTCCGATCTATTTAGTAATAAACTGAAAGTAGTTGCACTTTATGTTCTGATTTTTGTACTTTTAGCTGCTCAAATGCAGTAGTTTTAAATAATGTAACGCGGACAAGCCGCAGAGTCTTCTTGTGAAAACTACTTGTGGTACAAGGAATACCCAATCCTACTCTAAGCCAAACAATGCTCTTGAAGTCTAAAGCTTCGGAACTTTCTTGTAACAGAGTATGTATGAAGGCCTTAATAATTAAAAAAGAAACATTCTATAAGAAATTTTACTAATGCATCCATGCGACTAATTTGAACATATTATACAGGGTGTCCCACTTATCTTGCTTATCCAAAATATCTTTTTTTAATGAGCTAAATGAAAATTTGTTTGAAACAAAAGTTTTAATAGTATGGGGGAGTTCTTGATGAGGGTATAATTTTGTGTATCTTCATTAGTATAGGAGATACGGAATAAAACTCCGGGTTTTTTTTTAAATGACACTATGTGCATTTTATTATCCTCTCCAAGAGCTATTCAGAAATGTATCACACTGTAACACTTTAGTCAAGAAAACAGAAGCTATATCCTACATTGATGGAGATACAAAAAATTATACATTCAGCAAGAACTATCCCATGATGTTAAAAAATTCATTTGTAAGGTTATTTCGGGTGATAAAGATAAATGGCAAACCATGGGAATAACTGCATTTAAATAACCTGCTCCGGAGCACAAGGGTTTCTACTAGCGGAATGGTGAATTCTTCGTCTATCATGCAGTAAGTGTCATTTAGTTGGGAGTTAAAAATGGATATGTAAGCCATTTTTTTAATAGTGTTTAACGCCCATTTTTACCACTGAGGCACCACAGGCGACGGACACTGATGATACATGCGATGAAATGATAAATTGGGAAAGGACATTTTTATAGGAAGGAAACGTTCCAGGCCTAAGTTTAGGGTACCTCCCCGGCATTTTCAAGTTATGAGGACTGAGGAAAACCTGGAAAAAGTCCCAGTCAGGGAGGACGGTCCTGGCGGGATTCGAGCCCAGACCTCCCACTCACGAGTCCGGCCTTAACGACCTCGGCTACCCGTGGCGGTATAAGTGAGCCGTTTATACTATATCCAGCATGAATGTAAAGTAGCAGCGATGCGTGCCAATTAAGATTTGTGTTCTGAATGGTGCAGTAAGCTTATAAGAAGCATGCATTAGATAAAAAACGTCTTAGGGTGTCATAAAGATTCATGAAGATCTAAAATATTCTCCGTGTACTGGAAGACCCGTAAATGTAAAAGCTAAGGTCAATGTGAACATAATTATGCACATTGCAGACATTGCCAACATCATTTATGATTATTATTATTATTATTATTATTATTATTATTATTATTATTATTATTATTATTATTAGGATATACTGAAGGTGAAGGGAAAAATCACCGAGAAGTGATCAAATCTTGACAGTACGGGACGAATCTTAAACCATGCGCTTATCGAGGATGCATAGCTTCATGACATCATCAAAGAGGTATTGCCTCCCCCATTTTACGTTACGGACGACTTTCATCTTAATCAGGAAGCAGAAAAAAAAAAGTTTCGTGGTCGCCATTTTGCAGTAAGGGACTAAACAGCTTTATCATGGGTATTTTAACAGACTGTCAAAAAGTGTTCAGCAAGTTTTCTGAACAACGAATAAATCATTGGAGTATTGTATTTTATCAGACGGAGAATACTTAAATTTGTAACAGAATTTTAATGAAATAAGTGGTATGTGTTAGTTATAAAATTAATTCGGTAACTTTATGATACACCCTCGTATATATAACGGTTTGTTTGTTGAACAATTTAGCTATGTAATAAATACCATTTTAACCAGCTCACTAATATTTAATTTATAACTTATTAAATTAATTATAACGTTTTAAAAAATCTTAGCTACTAAACATACACCATTTACTAATCAGAAAAAAAATCAAGAAAGAAAAAGATAACAATATACCTATTGGCAATAAAATGATGATGCTAAATTTTCAACTTCTGTCAAAGCGCACTAGAAACTCCTTCAATGACAGTGTTTTGAGCAGGCAGGCATCATCAGGCCGTGTTTGCAGTCTCCGCAATGATGGTGGAGTAAGAGCGAAATGAGTAGCAGGGGAAACCGCAAGTACCGGAGAAAACGTGGCCACAGCCGTTTACAGCTACTGAGATCGAACATGGCCGCCTTAGTACGGGAAGCGATTAACATTACCAATTACCTGGTACCAAAATTTACATGCCGAAAGAAAATATTCTTGCACTTGACCGAAAGGAGAGGCCAGGAAATTCTTGAGAACGCTGCCGTGTTCAAACTTTAAGTGCACTCTTGCTCGCCTGCCAATCCTATCCAAAAAATGTAAGGAAATAGGACGCGAGGGTGAAAAAAAGGCTTGTGCGCCAGCAGTAACTCCAATGTGACTAGCACATTAAGCCACAGTTTATGACCTCTTAAGATATTCCGGTATCACTTTTAGTTATTGCATCTCAGCTGTTTCTATCTTCCTTTCGCTTTCACTGTTCAAGGTCTTACTTTTCAGTTCCACACGTCAACATAGACAGAGCCAAAACTTTATAACATTTATATATACACTTCGAAACTTTAACATTTTTAAAAATAATCGGTAGTAATTCACCTCACAAATTGAAATGCATTTAATTAGTTTGAGGTACTTAACTGGGTTGGTGTGTATCTAAATAGAATGAAATGCTTTTAGTTAGATATAATTTCATTAATTTAATTGGAACGTTAATTCGACGTTAGATTGACTGATTTGATTCTAGGCTGGTATGTATTTCTCATTTAAATATTTTTCTGTAAATAATCGTTGTATTTTCATTATTCTTTACTGTCACTGGGATTAAGCTAAGTGACAATCAATAAATACACATATACTACATACAGAATTTAAATAGCCAAAAACTCATCTCTAAGAAAAGTAATGCGTTATAGGCCGATTGGGAGGAGGAATTTGGGGCGCCAATCATTTGAAGCATAACAGGCTACTAGCCTTAATACACAGTTTCTAAAACGGTAGCTACAAGCGGGGAGGGATGCAACAAATTGTGGAATTCTTAAAGAGTTTGACATTTCTAACGAAAGTGTGAATTTAAAAATAAGAACAATTAAATACTGGTTAAGGATAATACGAGAAAAGCAAGCTCTTCTTCAAGTAGTTTGTCTAAGAGAACAAATAAGGGAAGAATGGGATACAGAACGGACTTTAAAAATAAGGAAAGGCTCAGACAAAATTGGATTAAGGTATATTTGGTTAAGGGGAGAGGACATTACACGAAATAGTTGGAAAATAGTTAACAGACGTTTGCGAGATATAGATAGGCAAAATATTTGTCTCAATGCGCAGAAAAAGTATTGCTGAACTTGCAGGCTCAAATACATCCGGTGTGGGGGAGGGGAGATTATTTAGATATCTGTGGCAGAGAAGAAAGAAGAGGTCTCGCATGGTTCAGATTAGGGCTTGGAAAGGAAACAAAACAGTTAATGCTCTCGGGGAAAGAATTTACCCATTGTGCGGAGAAAGCGATACCTGGAGGCATATTTTGGCAGAATGCATGGAAACGGAGATTTTAAGAAATGAGCATTTATCACCGAAACTTCTGAATTCCAATAGGACTTTGAACAATTGCCGGGAAGTGTTGGTGCATGCGAGATACACAATTTGGGAATATTTCTGGAGAAGACCCGACAAAGAAAGATGATGGCTATAATGAAGAAAGGGGATTTGGAGAGGAGACGTGAATAAATGAAAGGGGGCTCAACAGTAAGGGTTCCATTCATGTTTATATATATTTTTATATAAAATTATTAATAGAAAACGTAAATATATCGAAGTATTTGTATGTAGATGCAGGCAGATTTGTATGTTTGCAGGTATGTGTGTCTATATGGATGTATGTAATATATGTGTATGACCCTTTGATTGTTATAAGGATGGCATTAGCATGTACGGCTGTAAGGCCCATGAGATAGTTGTATTTATTTGAATGTATTCTAAAATGTATAATAAAACGTACATTACTACTATTACTACTACAAATAGTCGTAATATGCAATAAAGAACAAGGCATATTAAGAATACAAAAGGAGACAATTGATTGGTTTAATAGTAAGTGAATAGTGTTTAATTACTTAAGCTGGGTTATTTATTTCGTCACCTATTGATTTTTCATATAATTTTATCTGAGAAAAAAAGACTCAAATGGTTGTATTATAGTATATATAAAGTTCAAATTTAGTATAAAACTATAACGAACCAGAGTAGATCCTTTAACAGAATTAAATTAAAGAGAATTTTTGTGTCTTATATTCTAAATTTCCTTTATATGTCCCTAATTTTCTCTTAATTTTGAATTAGACTGTAGAAGCACATTTATTTAGCAAGTGTTTTGTAATGACCATGTAAGCAATTAGTAAACTCTTGACTGATAGGAAGCGACAGGAAACTTGTCTCAGCGTCTGTCTTGAGAAACAAGGAAACTCTTGGTCGGAGGCCAACATTGCCTGCAGACTACCATCTCCTTCCCTTCCTTCCCCTCCTTACTCTTCTTCATTCATTGCTCATCTTTTGTCTATGGTTCTTTTGTTTTCCTGGAGACTTAGTAGAAATGGTTATACCTTTGTGCAACTCTCAAGCTCCTGACTAATTCCTGCTATGCATTTACAACAAAGAAGAGCAGACAAAAATCATTATTGTCCAATGCAAATTTTTGTCGCACAAAATAGAGCGATAGCTCTTGTCAGCACCCCAGTCATGACTGTATAAGTAAAACTCGCTGTTTCGATATATTGGGCTGGACTATTTGAATGTGTATCGGAATTATCATAACGCCAGAATTACGGTACGAGGTACGTCTTTGGTATGTTCAACTTTTTAAGGTGACACAAATACATTAATTTTGTCATTTTTCAATATAGTTGTCAGAAACTATTCATCTCTATGAATTAACCCTCCGTAGAGCGCAATGTATCTGAGATGACTTCCCACTTTTGCTTTCAAAGAATTAACATAGCTGTTAATGCGAAACGGTCCCAACCCATAGTAACTTCTTAAAATCTATTATAGCACTTCCTTGATCAGCTTCTATCTCCACTTTTAAGCTAAAGTAATAATGACCTTTTTATTGTACCCGTTTTAAAATACACTCAAGTAAGTACAACTGTCGCTTGAGCCATACATGCTAATGTTATATATATATATATATATATATATATATACATACATACATATATATACACATACAGAACCCTTACTCTTGAGTCCACCTTCCATTTACTCACACGCCTCCCCAACTCCCCTCACTTTTCTACAGCTATTAACCTTTTTTTATCGGGCCTCCTCTAGAAATATTCCCAAATTGTGTATCTCGCATGCACCAACACTCTCCGGCAGATGTTCAGGCTTCTATTGGCATTCAAATATTGCGGTATTAAATGATCATTTCTTAAAATCTCCGTTTCCCTTCATTCTGCCAAAATATGCCTCCAGATATCGCTTTCCCCGCACAATGGGCAAATTCTTTCCCCGAGAGCACTAACTGTTTTGTTTTCATTCCACGCTCCTAATCTGAGCCATGCGAGATCACTTCTTTCTTCTCAACCACAGATATCTAAATAATGTCCCCTTCTCCACACCGGCTGTATTTGAGTCTGCAGGTTAGGCATTCTTTTTCTGCACATTGAGTCTCAGTACTTTGCCTATCTATATCTCGCAGACGTCTGTTAACTATTTTCCGACTATTTCGTGGAATGCCCTCTCCCGTTTACTAAATATACTCTAGTCTAATTTTAGCCTTTCCTTATTTTTGATCCCCAACCCGTATCCCACCCTTCCCTTATTTGCTCCCTTAAACAAACTGCTCGAAGAAAAACTTGATCCCCCCGTATTATTCTTAACTAGTACTTAATTGTTCTTAGTTTTAAATTCACATATTCATTAGAAATACCAAACTCTTTGGGAACCCCACAATTTGCAGTACTCCAACCTATTTGTAGCAGCCATTTTAGAAACTGCGTTTGTAGATGATTCAATTCCTCGGTATTTTCCCATCCCAAGATTTCGGCCCCGGACGCCATAGTTGACCTCACAACCTCCCTGTACACCAACTACGTTGTTCTAGGTGGACTTTCCAGTATGTTTAGTATGATCTTTAGACCTTCTATATTTTTAATTATGCATTTCGGTTTTGTGTTGTCTATGTATTTTGCCCAGTTCCCGTTTATAGCTAAAGCTACTTCCAAATATGTGCATTTCTTAACCTTTCCAAGTGCTCGACCTGCATTCTCCCACCTTTCTCTTCTGCTGTACATCGGACCGTTCTTGAACGTCATTGTTTTAGTCTTCTCATTAACTGCTATTCCCCATTCCTGACAATACCCCTCTAAGCAGTCTAGTTCCCTTTGCAGACCACATACCGCCACGGGTGGCCGAAGTCGTTAAATCGCGGACTCGTGAGCGGGAGGTCTGGGGTTCGAATCCCACTAGGACCGTCCTCCCTGACTGAGGTATTCTCCAGGTTTTCCTCAGTCCTCATAAATGGCAAATGCCGGAGGTACCCTAAAACTTAGGTCTGGAACGTTTCCTTCCTTAAAAAAAAATCCTTTCCCAATATTCATTTCATGTATCGACAGTGTTCATCGTCTTGGTGCCACAGTAGTAAAAAGGGGCGCTAAACACCATTTAAAAAAAAAAGTAAACACTTTTACTGTCCCCTTTTAATTACCACCATTTCCTTCTTCTTGTACCGCTTACCCGTGGCTCCTTCTTCCCCTCAATCCTTACCTCCCCATCTTCATTCATCTCCTCCTTTTGTAGTATGTTGTTTACTATAATAACTCATGTCTACCCTTGGTCTTCTTTCTACTTCATTAATTGAATGGTTGAGCAATTGATGGTGTTGTGTTAATGATATATTTGTGATCGATTATCACTCCCTTCTTCTATCTTTGCTCTTCTCCTTCCCTCATTTTCTTCCTCTCTATGCTGTTAGTTATTGTTTTGCAATCATTGATATAATTATCACCAACTTCTTCTTTTACTCCTCGCTCCTCTGTTCTCTTTCCTCCTTCCTCTTTGTCTTCTTTTTGCTCTTCTTTTCTTCTCCGCCTTACTCTCTGCCCTCGTTATCTCCACTATTCCTTTCGTTCTCTCCATCCTCATGATTTGGTATTCTATTTGCTGAGTTTAATATTTGTAGCCTGACTGATCTTCTTAGATTCCAAGAAATTTAGAAAATTTTCCTTTATTATCTGTGAGAGAGCCAGCTGAAAACTTGATAAATGTAAAATGCCTGATGATGTTTACCCATATATTGCGCAATAAAAGTTATTTTTTCTATTGTTGTATGGCAGTAACAATAACTTATTTTATGTAATATAAGCACATCACTTCAATACAAATACTATAGCGGGTAGAAGCTGAAGTGTGACCTAGGGGGCTATAGTGCCGCTAAAGAGGGCATAGTCTTGCCTATTTATCTGCTACGGTGTGAGTTGGTCCTCTGCGATGTCATGAAATGCTTCGCGTAAACAAAAATCTCCACTTTTTAAAATCTATTAAAGAAATGTTAGAAATATAAAAAAGAGATTTTGGAAAGGAAGAGTTGGTCTCGAGAGGTGCGGAAGGTACTAGAAGGCATAGGTTTGAGGCCTATATGAAGAGCAGGTGAAAGTAATGTTAATGGATTTTGGAAGATAGTGAGACAGAGGATAGAAGATATTGATAAGCAGGACATTTGGGCTCGTTCAGAAGATAAAAGTTCCTTGGTCGTATATAAAATAATCAAACAGAATTCGGGACGAGAGAAATATATTGAAATTTATGGTCAAATGGGTAGGATGGGTTGGGCGTGAATGCGTACAGGAGCAATACCCCTGAAAGGATATAGAAGAAATGTAGTATGTGTGGGAGAGAATTCAGTGTGTCCCATGGTTTATTGGAATGCAATAAAGTCAAATAGTGAAAGAGTTTGGGACAATTTACAGAAGGATTTAGTGTTAAATAAAATGTTAAAGAGTGTAAAAAAAATCCAGAACATGGGAGAGAGTTTTTAGGTAAAGTTAAAGACAAGTGGGAAGGAAATAGGAAGAAAGTAAAAGAAGGTTTCTTACAGTCAGACAACCACGTGGTTAACGAAACTATTTTGGAGGATGCTGCTAGGATGTAAAGTAAAAATGGTAGGTTAATAATGTATGTAGAGTTGTTATTGTAAATTTAGGATGATGCAACAAATTGTAAAATTAATTGTGGAATACAAAAATATGCTGTGCATTTTTGAAGAAGTCAGGTACTGACTTCTTTCAGCCAAGAGACGAATGCTTTTATGATCTTGTTCTTTCAAGCTGGTTTTCCATAGTCCCATGTGGGGACTTCGACTTACCGCCACGAAAGCTGCGTCTTCCTTCTGCATCACATGATATCATTGGCAGAGTGCAGTATGCAGGGCGTATGTGATCAGCACACCGCATCCCGCTGATCGCTATATCGCGGTTTGCTAGATCGGAGATCGCCACCTCTCCATCAGGTAGTTTCCCAATTGTCCTCATGAGACTGGGTGAACCCCATTCCAGACCTTCCTATCTTAGGAAACTTCCTAAGTAGGTACCGGGAATCGAACTCGGGTCTTACGGCCAGCAGACAGCAACACTAACCACTAGACCAAGGAGGTATTCATTACTACTGTGAGATAAGTGTCCGCACAAATTGTTAACAGAAAAGTCTTATGAAGCCGAAACCCTTCCCTTGTAAGGCAGCCCTGGATTCCGTTTCCGTTAGCAACAACTTTAACTTTCTTTCACTACGAAGGGTTACTTCCAGATAATTTAAGCATTAAGAACTCCGGACTGATAATGGCGTTATTAGTTATATACTGTCTTGAATCTATTGGAGCTTAGCAAAGGATTTATAAGAGCAGAGAGTTCGGTTTAATGCTAATTTTAAAACATAATACACACCATCATGGTTATTCACAAAATTCAATGAATCTTTCCTTAGCCTTCTAAATGAACCACAGCGGCTATAATAACGATAAATAATGGTGATTCCTAACTGTTATTGCTATTTAGATCACTAATCATGTTTAGACTATGTAGTATTTGCTATATCGTGTCCGAAAAACTTTCTCAAGTAATTAAAGTGTAAAGCAAACACTGTGAGGGGAAGTGGGTAGAATGATGGCATCGAAACATTAAAATCATTAAATAACATGCGTATGTGTTTGTCCATATTGAGATGGAAATATGGGCCATTTATTTCTTTGGGAACGAATTCTGATCTAGCATTAAAAACGCTAGAATTGTACCTGGTGGTTGCTCATAAATCAGTTTTAACATTAGATGAGAACATGTAATAGTGTAAACGGAATATTTCACTGATAACTTAGGCAGTTAAAAAAGGATTTCTTTAAATCTCTTTCCGTAACTCTGTCTTTGGCTCAATAATTTGTGTTAATGCTGGAAACTCGATAGATAATAAAATACCGAACATCTCTGGTGTTTCTGTAAACCAAACTGCTATTTTAGATCCAATATCGTGATGCTATTAAAGCTATTTATCCGCACAGGGAAAGTGTTTCTAAACTTGTTTTACATTTAAAGGGGATAGAGCGTTCCAAGCCAGGAAAAATAAAATCGTCACTGCATGAAGGTGCTATGTACAAGTTGCTGCTAGAAAACAATCAGTTGTCTCCCTTCCTCGACGTGTAATTTCGCTGAAACAAAGGAAGTCAGGAATGAACATTGAAACTCTAATATACGGAAACTGTAGCACTGACTCGTGGAATTCAAAGAAGCGTAAATCCGTGGATGTTGCGTACGTCTGACGTATTACAAATACCCCTATCAGGAACTGGAACAAATGAAACTCTTCGCATAATGAACTTTTTTCAAGAGCAACACGGATGTTGCAAATGTGGAACTAGCTTTGCAACGTTAAAAAGACATGTGGTATTAAAGTTCATTGGTGCAATGCAACTGTAATATTAGTTAACCCATGAATTGGTTTTTGATGCCAGTGAATATGCAAGAATAATGTTTAGCAATAATTTTCGTATTCTCATTTTTAAAGTAGATTTCACTTTCACACAAGTTCATACATTTAAAACAAAAAGTTAAAGGTGATGTTCAGAGAAAATGTGGAAAATCTGACAAATATTTTACAGCAAAAGTAAATCACAATTGAAACTATATAACATTTTCAACCTATATTTCAAGGCGCTTCTTTTACTATTCAGTGACCTTAGCAATAAAAGAAGAGCATGAAGAAAATGATTTTAACTTTCCTAATGATAAAATGGTCGGATCCTCTACATATACTTTAATGAATATTCTACGCTAGCTTAATGCTCACGTCTGTTCTTATTGAGTGGCAAACTTGTCGAAAGTGAAGCTACTATTGGCAGCAGAACACCATATCAATAATCGCACTGTATAACCTTTCAAAGAAAACTTTAGGCCAAAACGCACCTCCTAGCTAATAGATCTTGAATTTCCATTTTAATTTCATTTCCAATTATTCGCAGTTATATGGATATTGTTTAAGCAAAAATCCCTTATTGATCAGTTTTATAGCATTATAGTTTTTTGATACAAAACAGGTCTTCAAAAAACTTGTATACCTAGCGCAGTCCAAGATTGAATGTAATGAAAAGTAAGATAAAATGCTTCAGGCTGCACCCGTCCCACTATGCTGTCAGTTATAGTAAATACAGTGTGATTATTTCAGTTAGAGGCCGGGAGAGCGTGGCTGAATACTGCAGTAGCAGCTGGTAGCTAGTTTAAAGGAGGTTCTGTAAGTGAGTGATTGTGTGTTTGTGTTTTACTTGGTGCTTTCATTATTTCTAAATTGTTCTTCCTTAGTTATGCCACTATATATATATATATATATAGTGGCATAACTATATATATATATATATAGCCTTGAAGAACAAATTTTTAAGATACTTATGTGAAAACTGAATTTTCTACAGAAGTGATGTAAGTCGATTTGCACAGAAACTCCTGGCGTGTTCCAAGTACAGAAATGTTCGCCAACTTGTTAAAAAGTAACGAGAGATAAGAACTCTCATTGATAAGAAACATATTCCGAACCGCCGTGTTCTTTCGGAAGAAAAGTTGAATAATGTGCACAAAATTTCTAAGCAGATGCAGCCAATGTACTGCCGCTGAGGGGCATCGTTTTCAAGATCTCTTATAGCACAGGTTAATGCTAATCACTATTATCAGTTTGAAATAATATTATTTTATACTTACAGTAAACATGCAAATACTGAAGTAAAAATACTAACTTTACGTGCGGCGATACTACGAGTATTTCTTTTATTCTTGTTGCGACAACTGCACCTCCTCGTTACATAAGCAGCTGCGCTTAGGGAGCTCTAACTAAAATAACCACAATTTATTTATTATCAGTAATTTGCAACTTTTTTTTATAAAATAGGGTTTAACTAATTAAATATATGTATGTACAAGAATGGAGGAAAGGATTGGGAAAAATGAAATTAGATATACTGTTTTGGATTCCCAGGGGTAATGTTATTTCTTCCTCTCTGATTGGTTTACGCTGACTTATATTTTGCCACAGATGTTGAGACTCTGCTGCTGGATACTTTTATGGTCCTGTGACCATGGGGGAAGGGGTATATGGGGATTGATAGGATTTATCGTAATGTAACACAGTTTATTGTTCATAAACTATTGCACATATAATGTACTGCCGTTATTTTCTGGAGAATATGTGCCACTTTCGCACTAACTATGACGATCACTCTGACGTTTCTTAATTTGATAAAGACTGATCCTGAAATCAACTAATCCTGAGACGCAACTGAACTCAACTAATAAAGCTCTTTCACTTAATACTCTTCCACTGAACGGAACTGAACTGACCGTGCCTAACTTCCACACTGATAATGTCCCGCTGAATACTCATGCAAAACTGACTGCGGGACGCAAAATTGCAAGACTAAATAAACATTGCCTACGTGGCTTTTTACATGTATATATAAGCTCAAGCTGCTAGCTTTTTCCCTTTAAGAGGTTATCGGCCTGTCTCTTCATTCCTATAGCTGTCATATGCCTACTCTGCTTTACAATTCTCTAAAGGGAATACAAATAAACATATCACTCAAGTATTCTCCTTTAGAAATTCTCCAGAAAATATCCGATTGCTTGGGTCATCTTTAAAAATATTTATACAATAGGCATTAGAAATTCCCAGGTCAGATTTTATGGCTGGGGTAGCTTTCTGCCCTCTGGCAAGAAAATAACATTTTACACACAATAATTCAACACTTATACAGGAAATAAAATGATATTACACTTATGACTATAATAAAGTTACATAAAATTACTTGCTATAATTACTCTAATTAAACATAGAGGTGGAAGCTCATAAATATTGTCTCAAATTATTGAGAGGACAGCATTTATATTTAAGGTTAAAATAGTTTAAATACAATCATGGAAACATGTTAATTAGGAAAGCGTAACATTCTTGAACATATCTGTACTATTTTCAGACTGTACAATGAGTAGTCAGTGAGGTGTATGTCGATGATATAATGTTTCTTTCCTGCACCATGCATACAATAGTGTGTATTAGTTAATATGCAAGAGGCTGGTACAAGAAGCTTCTCTATGCATAAATGTCAAGTGTTGAGTAGCCAAAATATAAAAATATATACAATGATACTTTTTTTTTGAAAAAATGATCATGTCTCTGGTATAGAGCAAATGATCACTTCTCAAAAACTCAAGAATTAGCCTTTGAAAATTTCTGTGATGTGTAGAATTCCAGTTCGCACACACCCAGTTAGTTTGGTGAAGCCGCTATACGCACTCTTTGCATCTAGTTTAACAGCGGTTATCTTTACAGCACAACAAAATAAAATACGACTTTCTTTTGGTTTTTGTCATGTCTTGAAACAAGTGTCACCTAATTCCTCTTGAGCAAGTTGAAATTACTGCCCACAGTATATCCTTCTGGTTAAGGTACGGAATCTTTTGACACAAAACCATTAGGACCGTGCATTAGATTTTGAGCATACCTTGTTATTCATGTTTAGGCAGAGCCAAAGAGATAGAGTATGTTTTAAAAATGAGCTGTCGATGTAGTAACTTCACAATGAACATTTATTTCTATTCTATGTAGGCATATTGCATGACATCTTCACGTAAACCTTTTGTATTAAGGCAGGCGAAGTTCAGGTCAGAAGATCTTGGCAGTGGGTTTTCAGTCATGAGTTACATTGCCTACAAGCGTGTATTCTGGCAGCTGGCATATCTTCTTCTTTGTCTTCACGCAAATTCCCAAGGGAATATTAATTACCTCTCTAAGCATGTTTTCTTTTAGTCTATCTATTTATCTCGTAACATTATATATGTGCAGCTATATTTAATCGTATGTCTTCTGCTCAATCTACATGGATATTGAACACATTGCATCTTTATTTTTGTGAATTTCACTAACGTTAGTTCCATAAAAGTTACTAACAGGAAACATCCTTTTTACTTTTAACTGTAATTTAAAAAGTAACTAAAGGTCAGTCATCATTTCTGTTGCATAAAAGTAACCTCGAATTTGCAATAACCGTCAAATCTATAGCAACATCGCGAAATAACAGAGAAATTCGTGTTTAGAGCGGGTTGATGTTCAACTGTTCAACCTAAGAAAAGGAATGATTCTTTTTTTTTTTCCTCCTTCCTTAAAAGGTCTTTGTCTTCAAACATGGGTAGGGAAAAGTCAAAGCGAATGCGAATGAAACATTTTAGCAAACATGAGAAGGATATTACAATTGGCCTGGTGCTAAAATTTCAGGAAATACTTAAAAATGAATCTCAAACAAGGATAAAGAATGTACAAGAGGGGGGATTTTCCAAAGAGTATAATTCGATTCTAAAAACTTCAACAGTATAACACCAACGCGATATAATGGGTATATGTGTACAGTCTGTAGCACCGAAAACTCCTGGAAAGTTGCGAATGTTATAGAAGCCTAGCATCAATTTCTTTACATCACCCTCTTTGGTTGGTATTTGCTATTGCTGTAGTAATTTTACGAACGGTTCTACAGACCGTTCCTTTCTCTAATTTGAATATACCTCCAACAACTATAAAGCCAATAGTGTCATGAACATCGAATTGAAACCATGATTTCGCTTAGTTTGTGATTGTAATTGGGGGCATAAGATGTGTTCCATTTCTTTGACATCTTTTGCTAAGCGAAATTATCGTTCATTTCTAGGAACGGATTATTTCCTTCATGAAATATAGAAGGGACACGGTGAAATTCAACTACGAATGAGATGTCGGAAATCAGAAATCTGTACAATATACCACTTGTACGGTTAACCTAACATAACCTACAATTTAACGCAACTCTGTCTGCGCTCTTACGCGGAAATGAAAAGTGAAACATTGAAGAAATTTTATCTACAGAAATTAAAGTTAACGTAACTAATTACTTTATTCATAAATGAAGCGTTTATACAGTCAAAATTTCCAAGCTAAGTATAACTGATGATTAATTTTATGCCCTAAACTCTGGCCCTAAAGCTGTTATTTACACTATTGTATATTTGTTTAATTTTGTTCTCTATTTATTGTCAATGACCCTTTAAGATATCCATCTCTGTCGTTTTCATTAATTTCTTTGTTTTATTAATCTCTGCTCTAGTTTCTGTGGCGTATATAATTATTAGTCTTGTTTTATATACTTTTATTTTATTTGTAGTATTAAGGTTGTTATTCTTCCTAATTATAAATTGTAAGTATGTTCAAATTGATAATTTCCCATGAACCTGATATATTTATCATTTATAATATTATGTACATTCACTCACAAATATTTAAAAATCATAACTGGTTTTTCTAAAATTTAAAAGTATGTAAACTCCTCAAAAGGCAGAAATAGTAAACAAATTTCAGATTCGGTAAACAGTAGTATAAAACAAACACAAGAATCATTCTGGGAAAAGTTACACTAAAGGTATGGAATCGGGTCCATAAGAAGTTCAACAGAAAGTAAGGAAAATGTTAAGGAGTAGAAAAACCTAAACAAATTAATAGAGTAGTATAAACAACATTTTTAACAATCGCTTTAGATGACGAAAACGACTAGATAGACTCCCCGAACCAGGAAAAGAATAAATAATAGTTTTTTTTTTTTTTTTTTTTTCGATTGTGATTCGAGTAGAGAAAGTTCTTAAAGAAAGGAAAACAGTAAAAGCTATTCCTATACATAAAAATTAGCTGCAAAAAATTCCCAGGAAATTATAGAAATTTATTCTTCTACCATGAGTATCAACTTACTTCAAACAATAGAAAATAAATTTCTGTTTTTTATGTATAAACATTAGAGAAGAACAATAGTTACACAGAATAAAGGCACTCAGTTCTCTGACAGGTTGGGTAAAGACGAACTTTAGAGAGAGTGCGCAAGGATTTCTTTGGCGACGCTCTAATCTTGCTCTTTTGTCTTATGTTGGTGATCTGGCACTTGCAAAGACATTCAGAATGCTCTCAATTTTCCTTAAATTTTATTTAACAAGTTTTGATATTATCTGCTTCGCCATTGTGACTTGCCAGGCACTTCTCTCCGTATATTAAAACCCTGTAGCTTCCAGTTTGGTAGTTATAACGTTTTGAGACATCAGTGTTTTTCGGAATTACTTGATGAATTACTTTGTATAACACACTATCTGAGTCTTTGAAGAGAACCTGATGTAAACAATAGCACATAGCTGGGCAAAGTTCAACTGGTTGCTGCCAGTGGGCAATTCCTGTGCTCATTAACGCAAATATTCATAAAATAATCATTTTGAAGATGTATTAGTTCCTCACAGTCCTAAGGCTTTGTCCTAGACAGTTCTTAAATGGTTAAAGGACACTTCAGGAAGTTGCATTTAATGCAAATTAAAATGATTTATTATACGTTACTAAGTTTTAATGATAACCAGAGCCCTAAAGTTCTGGCATTTATTTTGGTTAAACCAGTAGGCAAAAAAGGCACTTAAAATACTGAAAATAGGCGGTAATATAAAATAAGCTTTTGTTAAAAGTGAAAACAGAGAGTAACATCACTCATTATTACTGATTGAAAATAGGTATTTAAGATACTTTTTCAAGCAACAACAAGGCGTTTTATTTTTCAAGTCATCAACTGTCATAGTCAGCCGCTTGCCAAAGAGAACATTTTTCAACATGGACAAAGAACGTTCTACTTCCACTGAAGTAAGTGGTTGGAGCTTATTTAAAACAATCTATTTCGGAAGAACTTATACCAGTTACGACATTCAACTTTCACGACATTATGGAAATATGATCAAGAAAAAGTAAAGTGGTTTTGAATAGTCCTGGCGAATGAGCAAAAGAAGCACAGTGCTTTATACGTTTATAGGGTAATCAGGTTAGCATTTCTCTTACTTCCGTACTGAAAACATTGTATTGTTTATTGTTTATTGCACAGCTGTACCGCTTTCATCTTTCTCGCTTGCTATTGTTTGTTACATCTTCCGCTGAGAAATTACCCTTACCATAACTTTTCTAGAATTGTCTCTCGCAAATCGATACAAGGTCATTCGCCAGGACTATTCAAAATTACAGTACTTCCCCCATCCTCTCTATTTCCTGATATGTCCGAGTAATCGTGCGTTCCTTTCATTAATGAAGGTTCTGCTATATACAAAGAACTTAAGTGAATGGTCGAGGAGAAAGTTTTTGATTGCTTGAAAATAAATAAATTCGTATCAAGCTTCTCAAAAGATTTTTTTTTTTTTTGTGAAGCGAACATGCCTACTTTTATAACTTTTTCATTTAAATATATTGAAATTCTATATGTACTTTTTAAAATGTGCAAATAATCACAGAAAAAATCCACAAGGATAAAATAAAAATGTTTTTAACCTTAAACAGACAACAGAAGCAAATACAGGTAAAATAAAAACTGACTCTATCGATTCAAAATGTTCATTTCTATCTGACTCTCATAGCCATCCAGATAGAAAAAAAAACTTTTTGCCTAACTTCGGACTCTGACTATAAGCGAATTTAGACGGAAAGGTCCCGTATTTCCTCTTCTCGGTAGATGTAAGCAGGAGCGATTCCTCTAGGAGGTTGCCGCAAAATTTTCATAGTCTAATTTCCTACATATATTGCTTGGTGGCTTTTTAATGTAGCATTTAATTATCCGTAAGGGGCTTAATTTGCAATCGCAGTGCAAACCAAAGACTCGGAAAGCTTTATGGAGTATTTTAATGGGGGAGGTGAAAGGAAGCGGTAGAAGAAGCCTCTTGCCCATAAGAGCCATTATGAGTATGCACCACTTGAAACGTCACCTCTTGCCACGTGCATTCCCAGGAAAGTGTGCCCCTAGTTTTTTATACCACTAATTGTTGTGTTACAAATTAAATAAACTATTTTAAAGGCTACTATATAATGAAGAATAAAACATATTTAATTAAATATTATTGACCATTCTCAATAAACAAAAATTCACATATAAATTAAATAAAACAAACAAATAAAGCAAGAATAAAACTTTCAAGAATAAAAACTTATCTATTAAATAACCCTTTTAAATTACAAAAATCTAGAAATAAATAAAAAATAAACCATATGTTATAAAATAACTGCATATGTTCTCACATATATAAAACTTGCAGTTATTTTAAAATAAAACAATATTACATTTGAAACAAACAATGTTCTCATACAACTCTCCAGCAGCAGAATCAATCATTTCTTTCATGTGTCGTTGAATGGTAGGCTAATGAAATTTCGTGGGCATTTCTGAAGTAGTTGCTTTATATCGTTTTATGTTATTAACCGTAAAGAAAATGAATATTATGCAAAGATTAATTTCTACATTTTTTTCTTTGCGACCATTTGAAGAGAAAATCGAAATGAAAAAATGGGTTGACCAACTGCATGCATTAATTTGAGCTGAACTATAATTAAAAAACGAGGAATATCTATTTACCTAGAAGAGAAAAATAGGGCTATACTTGCTTTTGGTACTGAGAAAATGTGATATATAATCAAAGCAGCTAAGTAATTCAGTGCTGAAATATTTAATATCGTTCAAGTTCCCTTAAAAAGCTGGGTAGAGTGGAGACCTCTGGGGGTTTTGAACCGATATGCTTCCTAAATATGCAAATACTTGAAAACAAAGGTGTATATGTAGCGAAACCACAGCAAAAGGAACTGTACATTTGCATGTTCGTTAGTCCTATTATTCTTTTTGGCTTTTCCAGCATTGCGTATCTATTATAGCTGCATGTGCGGTGCGCCGTATACTATCATGAACAACACCCGCGCACTAATTTGATTTTGGGTGCCGCATTTCGCTCGACCTGTCGCCGTGAGCGTTGATGAGCTGGCCGCGGACAATTACAACCTCCCGACACCCGCTCTGCGTCACTCAGGCGAACTGCGGGCATCGATATCGAAACGGCTTTTCCTGGTCGATTAGCGTGAAATCCACTGCATCCGTTCACCCATAGCACATCCAACTTCTCTCATTTAGTGAAATGAAACGAGTTTTGTTAGCAACTGACCATTTCCCAGTTGCAACAACAAACGTGATCTTCGACAGCGACCACTCCAGTAACAATGCATTCCTGCAAATTGCTTTTCTTGTTTAGTGCTTTTTTATTCTTTCCCTACCTACAAACATGGTCCATTTTCTGCTGCAAATTGAACATTTTTCTCCTATAGTTTACGAGGTCATGGAAATATAGCATTAGGTTGCATTTAGAACATCTGACTCTGGTATTTTCAGCGAGCGACTTGTTCACTACGATACAAGTGGATAATAATGATCAAAAGTTATTTCAAATCACCACAAAACACAAACTGCAGAAAACATAGCAAATTCAAATATTGGGCGAGCCATACAAGTATCGACCACTCGCATGATATTCCCTATTCCATTGTTTAAAGTAACACCACGCCAGTTAAGAGTTAGCTAAAACATGACTGCTATGTGAGAAGGCTTATTATAATGGAAAGGTGTGTGATTGCAAGGTGTTTTATCTCTCAGCAAGTGCTTTCTCTTGCAAGGCAATGTCTATCTATAACTAATATGTACTAGTACAATTTGAGCAGATATATGTATAATATAAATGAAAAATAATGTAACACTATTAACAAAATAAAAAAGATAACAATAACTAGAAAAGCAGAAAAGGATAAAACACTAAGAAAAATTCACAGATTAGCAATCCCTATATTTCGAACCGCTTGAGTTCTTCTTTGGCAAGAAGACTTAGAAATTGCTGGGAGATCCGGTGCCTAAATAAGTGAAATTGGCTATGGGTGCTAGGAGCTATAGCGGACAACGGTAAATGAATTAATATTCCATTAGGACAAAAACCAGTAATAGCACAACAAGAAAGAAAGCCAACGTGCCTTGTATATTTAGCTAATTGCTTAGAATGGTACCTACATTTGTTGAACCAAAATTTTATAACATTACCTTCGATAGATGTCATAGTATAAGATGTAATAAACAATAAAGTGTGTAAGAAAACACAGAGAAAGTAAGAAATAAATTAAAAGAATAATAGATAAATAATAAATAAGTCAAAAGCAAAACACGCAAGGGCAAATTAAAATTAATAAGCCAAATTAAAAGCAATACCAGAGGTGCAAACAATATAAATTAAAAATAAAGTAACGCCATTAATAATGTAACTTAAATAATTATAACTAAAACAACAGGAAAAGATAAAACACCAAGGAAAAGGTACAGATTAGTAATCACTATTATATAAATAAATACACGCGTTTCAGAAAATGGGTAGTCTTTGGAATAAGAATGCAGCTGTTTCCTATTGAACTCAATGCTCAGACAATATTTATAAAATCGTTAGTTAGGTGCCCTTAACATAAACGGATTTCCTTACGAGAGTCGAATGGTGGGTAATTTTTTCTATAATGTGCGGATTATGGTTGTGATAGTTTCAGCATTTTCATTCCAAATGTGGATAAGTGGTATATTTAAGTGACTTTTTTCGTAACATTTCTAAGAAATATTTAATTTTCATTAACGACACTTCCCGTATATTAACTAGTCTGTGAATAATGCTCCTTGCGTTATTCATAACAAAACTGGGACTGTAGTCTCTGACCATAAGAATATAGACAGATCAGTAAACTACATATGGGTATCAAAGTTCTAAATATTAAAATATCAACAGAATAAGAGGAAAACCTATTCGATGAAATGCACAAATGTTTATAGTAAATAAAGTTAAGAAAATAGTCATTAAAGCTGACCAACCTTTTTTGCCAGGCAGAAAAAATATCCAGTGTGTACATTCATATAACAGAATTTAGTAACTTGCTAATAAAATATGTAGAGGGAACATAGATTAATAATAGATTAATTCCACTCCTCTATGGCGCAACAACAATATCGGAACTGGACCTATCGCAATGACCGCTGTGATCCTCCGATTCGTTTTGCGATATCAACATGTGATCAGCATGCCGGCGCCCCGTCTAATAGCGTAATCGGAAATAAAATAACCTTTGCTGCTTTCATAATTCAAATGCAGTTCTTAAGTGTTTTTCTGGGGGACTACTGATTTTCACTGATATTATTTACTACTGTTTCGAATACAAGAAGTGAATATAAATAATAGGGGGCTGCAACAGAATTATCAAGCTGTGAGCATAAACTGAACTATTACAAATTATTATTGTAATGTTAATAATTGTAATATTAACAAAGAAGTTATATTTTTCCCACAACTAACTAATTTTTTATTCTTTCTAAAATAAAACAACAACAATAACAGTGCATATTGTCATGCAACGATATAAAATAAAAACGGAGAAAATAATTTAATTATATTTAAATTTTAAATTTCGTGTGGTAGGTGTTTCATTTGCAATGTCAAATCTTCTAAATGGACGTGTTTTTTGTATAAATGAAATATATTATACATAGGAGGTTATTCAGGCCGGCAAGTTTTGAAATGAATGTTGTGTATAATCTCTTTGGTCCTTTTTAATATTGTAAACAAATCTAAAAATCAACAACTGAAATATGTACAAAATACGAGTTTGTTGCATATCTGTATTTCAAAGTTTTCTTTACAGCACATTTATTTTTATTTGTGTATATTCAGTTATAAAAACATTTACGTTACTTTTTTCTTTTTCGGTTGATGAAATAATAATAATAATAATAATAATAATACAAAATACGTTTTAAACGTTTAATTAGAGGACTATGATGATTCTGTCTATTGCTTCGTGATTCTATATCAATTTTGTGACAAGTTTTCATTACGAACAGCTGATTATCTGCCACTCTTATGTTTGATTCTACTTTGAGAACGCAAAGAGTCAGCAAAATTTACATCACATCTATTGATATGTCTAAGCTCGGTTATGTAACAGAAACGCTTACTGCAAACCAAGTTTTCTAATCCATACGTTTAGAAGATAAAACGTCCCCCTACCAAGAACCTTAAAAAAGATCTTGGTGCAATCTCTGGTGATGCCTCACTTCGACTACGGCAGTTTTCTGCTTTCAGACTTAAACTCTAACCTAACCTATGTGCATACGCTACATCTGCGATGTGCATCTGTTCGGTCATATCCTCGATATGTCTTGGTTTCACCTGAAAGACCGAAGAAACATTCATTGTCTCACACTACTTTTCAAATTTGTTCCATCTTTTTTATCTTCTCGTTTTAAAAAGCTATCTTTCTTTCATAATCTTAACACACGTTCTGAATCCCAGCACGATCTACTATTACATTGTACCGAACATCACTTTACCGTAACCACTGCTCGTCTCTGGAATGCAATGCCACGGAATGTCACACACTGCTGAACTTTAGGAGCATTTCATAAGAAATTGTTTAATATTATCAGAAATAATCGATTACCCTAGATTCAGATTCCTTTATTTATTTGTTTTACCCTGCTATAGAATTATTCATTCTATTATTTTACTACTATCATAAATGTTCCTATTTCCTTCATAGGATTGTCAGGGTTTAATTTTGTTTTGCTTGTATCTTTATTTCCACTTTCAGGAGTTACCTAGGTTGATATATGTGTAAATTGTCATTTCCGGTCCTTGTTGTATATTATTGTGCTTTTATTTTCCTTATTTTTTTCTTAAGTTATTTTTTTCATTTTTCATTATCAATATTTATGCATTAGCATATATTTATTTATATACATAATGTTTTACATTGGCTTATATGTGTACGAGTATTGTCAGTTTTACTATCAATGTTATGATTGTAATATTGTCGCTATAACTTCATGTAATTATTATTAGATTGGTAGAGCGGAAGGGAAGGCCTAATGGTCTTAGCTCTACATGAATAAATATATAAATACGTCATACTTGAGTTATTTTGAGCTAGTTTAAATTGGAGTGCAATGTCAGTATTTATGTATCTTACTCTTCTTCATAATATGACCGATATAATGATGTCTGACCACTGGATGCACTGGAGCAATATTAATCCGGATCAGATGGAATCGAGCGTAGTTTGGAATATCGATTACTGGAACAATATATATATATATATATATATATATATATATGGAGTAACATAGGAAGACAGACCAGAGAAACTGATGGGTTGGAAGAGAATGAGAGAGAGAGAGAGAGCTACGTTCACTGGTGACTTACTTATTCTTACTGGAGAAGTTCTTAGTTTGTTTCCTTTTTCTCTTTCGATATTCAGCCTTAATTGTTCAGTATCGACAATGGGTTAGTTTTGAAACGTTCTACACATTCGTCCGTTTTCCTTGAAGGCCTTTTCTCATTTTTTTGTTGCAGAAGAATGTATATTGCTATATATAGAGAGCGAGGTACTTAAAACATGCCACCTGAATAACACAGTGATTTTTAGTGGTAGAAGATCCTTCTTGTGAAAAAAGTAGGGGCGGCTTGTTAAAGAAATGAGACGTGAACTGCACCATTTTTAAATAACCAACCAATCAGAGAGCAAACAAATATAAAATATAATACTCACTCATTGCCGAAAAGAAATATCTACTTACTTAACCAAAGCACCAAAATCCAAGACGGAATTAGACGTTTTCAAGTGCTGCGGGGTGTTTGTTTCTTAAATTTATATGTTAAGATATGCATGACTATTACAGCCTCTCCAAGCATCGTTGTTTCCAAGAAACATATGCACGAAATTCATAAGATAACTGTAAATATTTCACATTCACGCACAACTGTTTCCGTACACTTTCTATTGCTGTTTTACACATGCACTTATCTTTTCTCCCCCATAGGTTTTTGCGTAACGTTTAGATCTGAAGTAGGTGTAGCGAGCTATTTAATTTCCTTTTTCTCCACAATTTGAACAGAAAAAAATTCTCTTTAATTCGTTTTCCACTGTGCTGATCGTATTGTAACGCACACAAACTACAAATTTCACACCTCACCCTTACGTTTAAGAGCTAGTTGGTTTGTAGTCAAGGGCCTGCCTGATGACGTCAGATCTTCGTTCCCCTGTGTACAGAGTAGAGTTCCAGGTGCGGCTCCAGGTATATTTCAGCTCTTACTACTAGAATATATTCGAGGCAACGGTGCAAATGTTCAACACCCGCAGTTCATAAAAAAGTGTTGTTGAGTTGAATAAATAGTGAGCTACTGCTCATTAACTCATAAGGAACGGCCACCACTGGAAAAAGTCGCTTGGATATGGGAGACATATTTTATTATTTTAATTTTATCATAGTCGAAGGAGATATGAAAGTCAATTTCGTTATTTTACATGGATTTCTATGTTTTTATATTTATCTTTTAATAATGCGTATGAAAATGCTTACAGTGAACATGTTTGAGGGTTATTCGAAGTAGTTGAAGATCAATGATGAACAATACTTTATATCAAGGAAAGGATCAGAAGATTTCTGTGAATGACGTACATTATAGTACATGTTCCAAACTGTGAGCATTGATACATACTGAAAAGTGATACTGCACGTCGAATTTCATCTGAACTTTTCGCGGAGCAAGCAAAGACAGATTGCGAAGGTGCAGTATGATCAGACTTGTTTCAGAATACAATCGCACTGCTGCTCTAACTTGGGAGGGCATTTGTCACAAATTAAAACCATATAAACTTTTTCAGCTATCATATAACGCATTGTGAACGTCTGAATCATTTGAGGAAGTTTCGTTTGATCGCTATCATAGCATACCACAGACTGAACACAGATACACACGAGTCTAATGCGTGTTTACATTTGGTTGTAACATATTGTGTTGTTTGCAGAGTACAGGCTTCTTGAAATAAACTATTTGTCTTAGTCACTAGCCTTCACTTATCTTGAAAGACCCTAAAACACAATCGTTGCATGCTCTTAAAGCCTTTTTAAAAGGAAGACAATAAAACCTATCAGTTCGTTTAAAATTACAAAGTTGATTTTCATATCTTCTAGACAACTCCATCTGTAAAAAAAGTTAAAAATATAACCACCAAAGCTAGCAACTTTTGTCTGAAAAAAGTTTCTTCTATCACCAAAAATGACTGTTATTCAGGTGGCATATTTTAAGTGCCTTAACCTGCACGGGTGTATATATATATAACAAAGAGAGTTGGAAGTGACCCCTATGGCACACAAGTTTAAAAGGAGAAAATATAAGCCTAAAAGAGAGAAAGAATGATTCCTACGGCGTCACAAGCTCCATATGCCAGCGTCCGGAGATGTGTCTAGCGAAATATTTCGTCCCTGCCTGTAGCAAATGGCTCTCACTCTATTCGGAACTTGTGTGTGGAGGCATCTCAGACCGGAATCTGGGTCGTAACTACAAGTTAAGGGGATGGATGAGCAATACTGTCAACGTTTTCGCCGGAATGGCAGTCGGCCTTCGGGATGAAGGGGTGAAAGAGAACAGCAAAGAGAAGAGCGATGATAGTATGAAAATGGAGAGGCAGAATCCTTGAAAGAGCCTTCACGCAAATTCACTACCAATGTTAGAGGCATTAACTCGGCTCCACAGTCATAGAAATATACCACACTATTGATTAATAATTGACGACGGGTGCTCAATAACTGTGTGCAAAAAACAGGATATATTTTTGGGGAAAAAGAGTTTTAATTCTCAATCTATACACTTATACTAGGGATGTTATAATTGTTTACCTCATCCATTAAACACGGTTTCTTGAGCTCTGCAAAATACGCAAATATTTCGTCGACACCTTCTCACTTAATGTGATTTTTCCTGCTAGCCGTTTACTCATGTTGGGAACAGGAATAGCAAATTCGGAGAGTATGTGGGATGAGAAAGGATTTCATACCTTGAGTCGAATAATTTTGAAGTCTCAACCGCAGATTCCTATGCGGGCGCGTTATCGTGATCATACAGAATTTTATCTTCGTAAAAATGAGGATGATTTTTCTTGATCGCGTCTTTTAATTGTTTCACAGTGTAGAATAACATTCACCGGCTATAGTTTGCCCTTTTCTGAAAATCCAGTTAAAATTACGTCTTGAAAACTGCAACGGGACTATTAATTGTACGAATTTGCTCCCGTACAATTCATTAACTAATATCAAGATTTAATCCTGTTTAATTAATTAATTTCCATAGATCAATCTATGATATGTGTAAAAATGAAATTTTTATGCAACTCAAGCGCCTTCCTGGTGCCATAAACAAGATCATTTATCCAATAGTTTCTTTTCATCTTCGTACAATAAGTCCTTGAAAAAGACCGTGGTGAATAGCTTTCACCTTGAGCAACCGTCCCTTAAGAAGAGAAATTCTCGCTCCTTTAAAACGTCTCTAGCTAATGTACAATGAATTAAGTCTAGCCAACGAGTTCTCGTATTTCAAAATGTCTTTCGAGAAGCTTCTAGTGCAAGAGATTAAGTCAACCAAGAAGGAAATCTGGTAAAGCATCTGCAATGTTCAAAAATTTGAATTGTTGTAGAAAACGCGCAGGAAGTATTCAGTTCGCTTTAAGAGACGAGAGAAAGAAACGCTCGTTTCGAGAGACGACAGAATTCAGTTCGCTTGGGAAGACGAGACAGGGCTCTTCAATTTAGATAGTGAGAAATATAACTTGTGAAGTGGGGCAGTAAAGTTCAATTTGCTTGGAAGATATCAGTAACGTAATTTTGTGTATGCAATGCGAACGACTAGACAATTTGTATGTACAGCGTCAGGCAATACTTAAAACTCTTCCATCCCCTTTCTAATGGTATGGAAGTGTCGCCAAAAGAAAAAGAATAACATTAACAGTGAAGTGTGAACAGTTTTGTCAATTGTAAAGCCTTAATCCGCATTTTCTTCCTCCTCTGGTAAGTTTCCAGAAAAGCTTTAAGTCATTTCAGCATCCCTGAGACGATCGTGGCAGCAGGAGGGTTCAATGCTGACTTCTTTCGTGGCAGTGACATCCTACATCAAAAGTAAACATCAGATTCCAATTCAAATCAAAATCAATTAATCCAAAACCTTTCACAATCCGCCGCAATTTTGGTAATTCAACGTGGAACTGACAATAAAATTAAAACCCTCCTTTCATAGATCCCCGCAAGATATCAGAAAAAAGTCGCTGTCACCTTTCTGCTAACGGGATTCTTTTTACCTCTTGGCAGGGCTGTAACCCTCTGTTTCGACTACTCCGTCGTTCCCGACATTTAGTTTTTATCACATACCGCTTCTAATTTTACATGGATTCTGTATAAACTGCTGCAAATTCTACAAAAGAAAACTCGTTCTCTTTACTGGCCAATCGTTAGCAAACGCCGCTTCTATCACACAGAGCGCTTTTTTATTTGCAAATTACTGTAAAAAATATTATTCAGAAACGCCTTAGCTTCAGAAATCTCTTTCATCTCCAGTTCCCGATCTCTAAGCACTATGCTAATAGTTTTGCAAATCGCTACCAGACAGACATCGGGAACGATTCGCATTGCTTGCGCTGATTCGGTCACATCCAAACTCACCAAATCCTTTATGCATAATTACAAACGAAGATGCAGATAAGCCCTAATGTTTGTCTAGCTTCGTCTTGGTTTCTACAGATGTTTCCCCTTTTAAAGAGAAAAGTATTATTACTAATTTTTCTCCAATTTCAACGGTGGTTTACAAATTTAGGTGAGAAACACATTTATTTTGCAACTGTTTATAAGCACGTACATCATACTTCAACGTTCACCATGTTGCCAAGGAAACGTTGAAAAAAATTGTAACGCTACTACCAGCCCTGTGCAAATCAAATTGGAAATTTATACCCCATTTTCGTTTTCAAAAATATCCGCTGTGACGAACGGAGGCCGCTAGTGCATTTTGTGAATTTCCCACATCACACCGCGCGAACAATTGAGGTCATCGCCATTTTGATTTTGTAAAATGTATTGGCAGTATAATTTATAAACATAAATAGTATGAAGAACGCTGTAGTTAGAGCAGAAAAGATTTTGAAATTTCGGAAGAGTAGAAAGAGCTGCATCTTCAAATACTGCAAGTTTTTTTATTAGTGTTTAACGTCCGTTTTTACTACTGAGACACCACAAGGGACGGACACTGATGATACATGAAATGAAATGTTAAATTGGAAAAGAATTTTTTTTAAAGGAAGGAAGTGTTTCAGGCCTAAGTTTAGGGTACCTCCCCGGCATTTGACATTTATGAGGACTGGGGAAAACCTGAAAAAACCTCGGTCAAGGAGATTGGTCTTGGTGGAATTCGAACCCCAGACCTCCCGCTCACGAGTCCCGCTTAACACCTCGGCCACCCATGGCGGTCAGGGTACAGCAATGGTGGTAGTCGCAAAGAAGCAAAGCTCCTGAGTTTTCTAAATGAAAAACAGCATAACAGGTAAGGCATTTTTTTCTCTTTTAATATCATGCAAGGAAACAGATTGTATATGTGTGTGAACATAAAGAAAAATATCCATAGTAGGCTTTCATCACAGTTTTATAAACATTAATAGCAGTATGTCAATGGTTTACTCATTTCCTCTAAATATTTTTATATTTTAATTAATCTTGATAACTCTTTATTACTTGCTTAACATTTACATTGCAATATACTGACTTACAATTTGTCGCATCCCGTCAAATTAGCTATAAACACATAAACACATTCACTTCTGATGGGTCCTTTATAAAACAGCAGAGCCAAACTGTAACTTTGTAAAATTATATTACTTAACAAGTTCATAAGTGTCATGTCACTGTGGAAATCTGTACATTGACATTTATGGTGCATTTCATTTCAAAGGAATTAACTTCACTTTTTATTTTTAACTAATAACATACTTCAGAAGCATAACTGGCCACTTCTAATGCCATATGATGACCAACACATTTATATGTTGAATTATTATCTATTGTCATGAATTTTGCTGTCAAGTATTTGGTGCTCTGGGTCTGTGTGTCTTAAAAGTACTGTAAATTTATTTCTTTTTACATATAATGCTTTATAAAGAACAATAAAACAATTTTAATTGTTGCATAAAAGATTCATACATCAGTAATAAAGTGAAATTTGCATTTATTTTAAGCATTAATTCACAGCTAGACTAGCAACATATTTATATATCTAGTTTAAATTTTGTGATATATTAGATGCAAATGCCGGGAAGGTATCCTACATTTAGGCTTGGAAGGTTTCCTTCCTTAAAAAATTCTTTCCCAATATATCATTTCATTTCATGTATCATCAGTGTCCACCGCCTATGGTGCCTCAGTAGTAAAAACGGGTGTTAAACACTACTCAAAAAATTAAAAAAGACATCTTTACCTCATTGATTTCGATTCACCTTCTCACATACTAGAAATCATTTGATGCAGGATGCATGGTCATATCCTCACTGCTGTCGTAGACCTTCCGCACCTCTCTCTTCTCGCCTCGCCCGCACAACCCACGAAGTAAACGCACAACTATGTGGAGTATTTAAAAAGAAGCAAGCGCATCCTCTCAATTGCCAACTTGCTCAAAATAAAACCACTAACTTCCTTCCCTGAGTGTTTTTCCGTGGCACTGTTTTGTCATGTACTTGTCAATTGTGGCAATGAATGCTAATTACACTGGGCAACAATGAAAATGTTTCGGGCTTAAAAATAGTGAATTTACATGTATTTCCATCTGCTGAATTAAAAAATCACCATAAAATGATAGATTAGCTCTTGTTTTGAAGATAAAGTGACATTTCATTTTTTAGAGTGAAGATTTCAAATTTGGAGAAATTTTTTTTCGGAGTTGGCACACCTGTCAAATAACAAAACAAAAATGCTCTTCAGCTGTTTGTAAGTCATAAACATAGATACTGTTGCTGTGACTGTGAATTACATGTAGTTTCTACTCAAATTAATGCAAAATTTCTGGTTCGCGAGTGCTTTTTAGTGTAAAATTTGTAAAAATGCCACGAAAATGTGTAAATATGGTGAATAACTTTTGTTATATTTGTGGTGAAATAACATTTTCTTCACAGAAACGCAATCTGACGCCTCTTGTAAAGACTGCCAAGGCTCTTGTGGACCCAAAAGACGTTCTTCTTCCACCCCTGCATATCAAGCTGGGTTTGATGAAAAACTTTGTCAAAGCTATGAACCGAGAAGGACGGGCCTTTAAGTACATCAGAGAGAAATTTTCGAAATTAAGTGATGCAAAAGTTAAGGAAGGTATTTTTGTCGGACCACAAAAAAAAGGAACTTGTAAAGGTCCTGCATTTGACTTAGTTTTGGAGGGGTAAGTAAAGGAAGCTTGGGAAGCCTTCAAGGGTGTTGTTCATGGATTTTTAGGAAACAAAAGAGATGACAACTACAATCATTTGGTGACAGTACTCCTGCAAAAATACCGTAACCTTGGATGCAACATGTCCCTTAAGATCCATTTTCTCCACTCCCACCTAGACTTTTTCCCTCCTAGTTGTGGAGCTGTTAGTGATGAACATGGGGAGAGATTTCATCAGGACATTTCTGTTATGGAACAAAGATATCAGGGCCGTTGGAATGAAGTAATGCTTGCGGATTACTGTTGGTCTTTGTATAGGGATTCTGCGGAACTCCATCACAAGAGGCAAGCTAAAAGACGACGAAGTCAATAGGCCACCACATGATTCTCTTCAGACACGACTATCTGCGAAGTATTTTTCCAGCAATTTAGAACTCTTAGCATGTAATTACCAGTTAAAAAAATCAAATGCACTTTCATTGTTGTTAGCATGTAAGTAATTAAAATGTATCCTTTTCTCTCAATCCGTTAATATGTAATACTTCCACCTTGTGTATATCATAGAAACTAGAACTAATAAAATTTTGTCATTGTCATATTTGTTTTTCTCAACCCAAAATTAGTAGGAATTGCCTCATGAAGTGCTCGAAACATTCAAAAATTATTTTTTTGTTGCCCAGTGATATCATTTATACAGATAAATTATCGATTCTCACATCTATATGCAATAATAACCACTGTTTAGAAGACATTTTAAGTTGAAAAAAGTGCAAAATCACACTTTAATTTCGAAACCATTTCAAAATTGTTTTTAAAAATAGCTTGGTCGAAATTCGGCAATTACAAATAATGACTACAACTAAATATATGCAACATTTCATTCTCCTAGAAAAAAGATACTTTATTTCAGAAAAGTAACATGACAGAAATAGGAAATACAATATATCCTTACAATCTCTCCGCGAAACAGTAAGGTAAAAAGAACCTGTTGTTGTGACTGAGCCACCGAAGCATGTGCTTCTTTTATCTCGAAGTCACTGTGACGGTCGAAGGGCGCCGAAAGAGAGATGCAAGACTCGATTTTTAACGTTGAGCTATGCGTTATCAGTTTATCTATGATACTACCTTTTGAATTTTGCACGAATATATCGAACATTGACAAATCACTTTGTACCTGAAAACTATTTTCATAGCTAGTAACAAAAGATATGACAATTTTATGTTGCTGGAGTATGCTAATTAAATCATTATTACAAAAAATAAACAGTTAAATTTTCAATCTTACTAAACATCACATTAAAACAATACAACATTTTCACTAAACTCAAAAATAAATTCCATCACACTTAATTAATAACAACTCCTAAATTTATATACCTTTAATCAATAAATAAATGGTATTTATTAATAAATAAAACACATTTTAAAATTTATTAGCCATTAAACTTATTTTAACGATCAAGAACAGGTCATAACTAACTAATGTAAGAGAGGTATTAATGCAATCAATACTTTTAATAGAGCAACTTACAAAAAAGGAGCACCTAAAACTTTCGAATTGCAAAAGCAAACTCTCGCCAAGTTGATTTGGTTTATTTACGGACGCTCTTTAACATCTCAGGTCATCAGCGTCCCGTTCTGTTCAAGGCGTGAAACAGCCGACAAATTTTGCTCAGAGGCCTCTTCTTTCAGGGTCGAGGTTCTTTTTCGTGCCGTAAATGTACGACACGGGACCCACGGCTTTACTTCCCTTCCGAAGGAAGCCATACTTAGGATTTTCACGCTCGAAAAAATCCATCGATTCTGTCTGGGTTTGAACCCGCGATCTTGGGTTTAGAAGGCAAGTATGGTTACCACTACACCACCAGGACCGACACGCTTGTCAAGGTGATAAAGCCTTCAAGATGGCTGGTTTAATTTTTCGCAACCTTACTCTTTGTTTTTTTTAGCAGTATTTAACGGCCGTTTTTACTACTGAGGCACCATAGGCGGTGGACACTTTTTTTAATTGATTTATTTATGGACATCTCAGGTCACCAGCGTCCCATTCAACACAGGGCGTGAAACGGCCGGCAAAGTTTGCTCAGAGGCCTCTCTTTCAGGCTTGAGGTTCTTTTTCGTGCCGCAAATGTACGACACAGGACCCACGGCTTTACTTCCCTTCCGAAGGAAGCCATACTGAGGATTTTTACGCTCCGAAAAAATCCATCGGTCCTGGTCGGGTTTGAACCCGCGATCTTCGATTTAGGAGTCAAGTATGGTAACCACTACACCACCAGGACCGACGCGGTGGACACTGATGATACATTAGATGAAATGAGAAAGGAATTTTTTTTAAGGAAGGAAACGTTCCAGGCCTAATTTTAGGGTACCTTCCGGGCATTTGCCAGTTATGAGGACTGAGGAAAACCTGGAAATACCTCAGTCAGGGAGGACGGTCCTGGTGGGATTCGAATCCCAGACCTCCCGCTCACGAGTCCGCACCTTAACGACACCGGCCACCGTGGAGGTTCTCTTACTCTGAAATACTTAAGCGATACAGAGGGAATTGTAGCATAACTCCATTGCTGCTCTCACAATAAAAGGAAAAAAATTACTAGTGATGGTTTTCTTTCTTTTTTTCATTTCCTCTTTAAGTGGGAAGTTACCGAAAAAGGAGATTAGCACCATAACTGTAATGTTTTTACTGCAATTCTCTACGTTCAAACTACGATGGAAAAGTGTCTTCATTTTTGGCTCATGCATGCGTGTTGTTCGTTTTTAACATTTTTTTTGCATGTTAAAAATAGCGAAATTCTCTCAGCACGGTGCAGGCATAACTTTAATTTTATTGTTATTATTTTTCCAGCCGAAATGCGCGGTGTTATGAGCAATGCAAGGAGACTGCACATGATGTCATCATCCAGCAGGGCGCTCTTGTATAAATATGTAGTGTTCACGTAATGAAATTCCGCCCGCTTGTCCTTATCCGGAAAGAAGAAACTGCCGGCGCTCATATTTCTCCCTGCACCCGCCTGGGTGTGCAAATAAATTCGGTGGTGGGGGAGAGGAAAGCGACCATAACGCTCTTTTTTTTCTCTCTCTTTTTTTTTAATTCCTACAGCCATTCCAACATGACTTTAACAAGTAAGATTACAATTCCCAGCTAAGGATACACAAGAGACATTGTTAATTTTTTTCGGACATAGCCCGAAGATAGAACGTCTCCCTGAAAATTCATACCTTTATATTGCGAACCTAACACTAAGAGAGAACGACGCAATCAAAAACCGTGACGCTTTGTTATTAAATTACTTCCTTAAAAAAAGAGAGCGCGCAAAGCACGTTGATTAGAAGGGAAATAGATGCCCAAGAGAAAGACCAATGCTTGAACACGAAGCAAATATTCAGAAGTTTGGATCCTAAATGTTCAATATTGTGCCAGTATAAAACATTTAGTCTTATTCAAAAAGTAATACGTGTAAAAATTACCAGTGATTTAAATAATTCAGTTTTTGCATGTACCGAAAGAGCCATGTAATTAGAGACTATTTGTGCAGCATTTTATCTCACGGTCGGCAGAGGCGTTAAGCAAGCCTTGGGCACATCAATAATTAGGCAGTCAGTCAGTGGGCGACCGATATTGCGCTCTTTCCTCCATTTTATAATAATAATAATAATAATAATAATAATAATAATAATAATAATAGTAATAATAACAATAATACGCTATTCTTATGTGGTAAAACGCTGCAAGAAAAGGAATATAGAAAAATTAACAACTCGACGTGGTATTTGTGTAGTGAAATTTGTTTAATTTTTGGTTAATTTATGGGTGCTCTTTAACATCTCAAGTCATCAGCGTCCCATTCAATTCAGGGCGTAAAACGGCCAAAACATTTCTCAGAGGCCTCTTCTCTTGAGGTTCTTTTTCGTGCCGTAAATGTACGGCACGAGACCCACGGGTTTACTTTCCTTCCGAAGGAAGCCATACTTAAGATTTTTACGCCTGAAAAAAATCGGTCCTGGCCGGGATTGAACCCGCGATCTTGGGTTTAGGAGGCAATTAGGAGGCACAGGCCCGACGAACTTTGCTGTCGGATAATTGGTTATCTTATAAGAGTTTATTTTATTTTTGCAGAGCATCAGTCATATCTCTTTATGTTATTTTTCTCTCTTTCCCCTACCTGATTATGGAGTAAGGGTGTCATATGGTAAACTGCTGTAAAGCGCGGAAAACAAACACAATATACGCTTTTCAGAGTTCTTCATTTACAGTAATTATAAAACTAAGCTACCCTCGCCAACTTCTTAATCTAACCTTTTCATATCAAAAACTTAAGTTGTTACACTCTCTCAGTTAAATATGGAGTAGGAATTAGGAGAAATAACAACAATAACAACAACAACAATAATAATAACAATAAAATACTTACTTAAAATACTTACCGCCATTCAAAAACCACTATTAAACAATGAAAATCACACAAAAATTAATGTGGTTTTCTACATAATTACCTTTTAATTCAATAGCAAACACGAGAATTTTATACGCAGGATGTCCACTTTATCTGGCTCACCCAAAATAGTTTTTTTTCTGATGCTTCAAATGAAACATTGTTTCAAACAAATCTTTTTAACATTATAAATTATTTTCGGTAAGCAAGATAAATGGGTCAATCTGTATATTAAGAAAATAAAAGACGTATTTTCATTACGGTTAAACACAATTAGTAATAAAGTGTCATGTAATGGATTCATTGAAAACTACAGCCAACTCGGAGTCGCATTTTAGGAGCACAAAATTCAAATTTGCCGACACAAGTTGTTATAACTGTATATAGGATATGCATTAAAGTTTTAACACCTCGGATTATATTTCTCAACACTGGAAATAGATGGAAACATGCGGTTTATTTTAAAATACGCGGGTACTTGAGAATGCATGATAGAGATGGTAGCACTGCATGGGATATATAACTCTTGCAGAAGCGGTGAGAGTGAGGACAGTTTTTGATACTTCAAAATGGCGATGTTTTCATTACAAGAACAGCGTGTAATTATCCGTTTTCTCCTTTTGCGTGGTTTGAAATTCATCGCAGTAGAGTGAGACATGTAGTGATGGTGTCATGGGTGTCTAATGTGCGTTCATGGGTGCGACAGTTCAAGCAAGGCAGATCGTCGTGTGGCAACAAACCAAGGCGATCTCGACCTCATACAAGTCGGGCTGATAACATGATCGAGCGAGTGGAGAAAGCTATTTTTAAGGATCGCTGAATGAGTGTGGAACACATCCCATCCAAAGTTGGCATTTCCGTGGGATCTGTGCACACAGCCTTGCATGAAGACCTGAAAATGCGCAAAGTGTCCTCCAGGTGGATACCATGAATGCTGACGGACGACAGCAAGGCTGCGCGTGTGGCAAGTTGCCAGGCAATGATGACGCGTGGTGACCGCATGAATAGGACGTTCATTTCATCGATTGTGACAATGGATGGGACACAGATACCGCTTTTCAACCCTGAAACAAAGCGCCAGTCTCCTCAGTGGAAGCACTCAAATTCACCGCCAAAAAAAAAAAAAAAAAAAAAAAAAAAAAGTAAGCGCAAGTGTAGAAAAAATTATTGTGGCCATGTTTTGGGACAACGATGGGCTAACTTACTCATTGCATTCCAAAGGGCACTACGATGACAGGTGCATCCTACGAAGATTTTTTGAAGAAGAAGCTCTTCCAGCATTGCGTGAAAAACGACCGGAAAAGGTTGCACGTGTGCTCTTTCACCATGACAACGCTCCAGCGCATCGAGCGAACGTTACGCAGCTGTTTCTTCATGAAAACAACTTTGAAGTGATTCTTCATGCTCCCTACTCTCCCGATCTGGCTCCTGGCGACTTTTGGCTGTTTCCAACGATGAAAGACATTCTCCGTGGTCACACATTCACTAGCCGTGCCACTATTGCATCAGTGATTTTCCAGTAGTCAAAACAGATTCCTACAAAAGCGTTCGCAGCGGCCATGGAATCATGGCGTTGACGTTGTGAAAAATGTGTATGGCTGGAGGGAAATTAAGTCGAGAAGTGACATAAGTTTCGTAGTTTTCGTGTGATTAGTTAGTGATAAAATCGGAGCTGTTATAGCTTTAAAGCACCTCGTACTATGGGATAGTAATAAGCCATATAGTGTGATGCTAAGGTATTATTTGGACGTGAAATAACCGGAAATTTTATCCTGAGACATTTTGTTTCAGGTATGGAGTTTTTAGCGTGCCTAAAATGTATGAAGAGCCCATGAATTTAAGTCCCTGCAGGGTACTTGCGTTTCATGTTCATATTTTCTGAGTTAGTCAATACTTGAATTAAATATTTTTATACCTCGTGGAAATGCTAATATACTTGATTTCTGCTGTATTAAATTTTGCAGAGCTAAAATATTCAGAATGTACAATTTGTTAATTTCTTCCAAGTTTATTAATCCCCAAAAATTAATGAATTTCGAATATAACCGTACACACACATAATATTTAAAAACTATTTTTATTTATTTTTGGAATACGCTATGATACCCGGCCGGCATCAAAACATTTGTTCAACATTTGAAAGTTCAGCGATTCCAAGTGTAGACAACAATACACCCTTTATGATAGTAAAGTTTCTTTGAAGGAGTATGGCAATTTATGATTTTTAATAATATAACATAAGGCAGCAGACTTTACATAATGCGTAAACATTTTTACAGAGCACGCTTTTAAACTTGAACTAAGTATTGAATTTCATATTTGGGATCCCTGTTGTTAGAAAGAAAATTGTCATGCTGACTTAATGGATCAGCAATTACTACAGAAGCTCTGGGGTCCGATTCCCGCCAGGACATACCTTCTTGACTCAAGTTTTTTTTCCCCAGGTTTTTCCTCATTCTTCATAAATGGCAAATGCCGGGGAGGCACCCTAAACTTAAGTTCTGGATCGCTTCCTTCCTGAACAAAATCCTTTCCCAATTTTTGATTTCATCTCCATGTATCCACAGCCTGTGGTGCCTCAGTATCAATTACTACAGAAAGCCGGCGGAAATATGACCAGATTTTGTAACCTATTTATTTTTTCAATGATATGTAATTACAGACCAATTTTAAAAATAAAAATAGCAGCTGAATAATCCAGAAACGGGGGAAAAAAAAAAACTAAATGTAAATTTTTTTAAGAACAACGTAAACTTGCAGGAAAATTTACAACCGATCCAATACCATTATGAAATGATACATTAACGAAAGCTAACCATTCGTTAAGTAGATTTCGATTGATTTATACTGCATCAGTTTGCCCCACTGCTCACATCGCAACTTGTGTAGGGAGACAGGGATTTAGTACCACGAAAGATTCCGCTTGAATGCAAATTTTCCATTCGTCTCAAGTGAATTGGAAAGGAAAGAGAACAGAAAAACACAGTAAAATACGATAGAAATCATGATGGAAAACAGCAAGAGAGGGAAAAGAAGTAAAAGTCCATTTTTAATACACGTATTGACTTCTAATTTTGATATAGTGTTCTTCTTTGCCACTGAAAGGCAATTTACAGCACAGCCTCCGAGTGGAGTACGTACCCTGCACACTTAAAGTATACATTCCTCACATCGATACCATCAAGGTATAATTCTTTCATAAGTTTTGTCAGATATATCTGTTATCGCTCCATTCAATTAGTCTTTGGTCTTCCTCTTACAATGTAATGTGTACTTTTGGCCATGAGGTTTCTATTGAACTTGATATTGTTTTATTACCATTTAGGTTGAAAATATTTAGTTCTTCTATTTCTTTTTATCCCTTTTTTATCCACCCTTCTCTATCCTCTTGTCATAGACTATAAAAACTTCATTTATATTGCCTGAATACCTTGAAGAAGTTTTTGCATGGTGACTCGCATGGGTTTTAACTTAATTGCTTTGATTGTACAACGTTGGTAGCAAAAGTTTGAAGGAGTTATCGGTGACGGAAAGAATGATGATGGAAGTTTGATCATATGCAGATACAGCTCATCACTAAATAACTTTTTTTCTCCATCTACAGGGATGTTGTTGGTTTTTGGGATTTGAAAGTGCCGGATTGAGTGAGGGGAATTAACGATGATGTGTTGATGAGAAAGAACACCTTGTTATCTGCGGGTTAAAGTTGTTTATTCAACGAACAAGTGTGTACTAGGGCGTTTCTGTTTGGATCGCATTAATGAGACAATGTGCAGACAGGCTGAGCTATAAATACTTGACAAACAGTAGTTTTGTGACTGCTAAGAAGAAGCACCGAGTAGAAGTGAAGTTCGAATATTGATGTTCCTGTGCGAGTTCCCAGATTCATTTTCAAAAAGGGGGAATTTCAAGTCCTTAAATACTGAATAAGGCTTGCTTGGCCACGTGATAAAGGGAAGCTCTAATGTGAATTTAGACATCCTTATAGGTTATCCGTGGCATCATGCAACGCTCATATTATTGGCTAGTCAGAATGTCTGAACGTAACAACTGGGCGATTCGTCCACGTTCAATGTCAGTTTCTACCGCACGTTAGAGTTCAACGTCCTTTAACGGTAGCACAGGTGTTAACGGTGTTCGTCTTTGCAACATATTTGCCGAGGTAAAAGCAGCCCCTTCCAATGAGCAAAAGAAAGAATTTACTCTATTGTCTGCCAGAACGGTCCCCCTGCTGTCCGAGTGAGAATTCCTGCTTTTTGTGACATTTTTACACACTTACAGAACCCTCCACTTACAGCTTGCTACATATATTCTAATTAATTTCTCACAATTGATGAGTACCAAGGACGGTATCAACCTTAAACACATTTCTTTGTTAAATTCCAGGTTTGGCAGTCATAAAGTGCAATCATAATTTTCAATTGAATGTCTTTCTTGTTTAAACCATAACTTTATATGGTTTTTATTGAACCAGGATTAATTTTTTCTAAATCGCATTTGTAGATTTTTATAATCTTCTACTAGACACTCCATACCATTTCGAGTCTTGGCCTCCTAACTAAGAAAAAGTTTACTATATCAACCAATTTATTTACACTTATTTTCCTATAGAAAGTAAAGTGTTAGGTGGTCAACCAATCGCCTCATGCCATCTGTAGGGAACTAAGGCGTGAAACTACCAGCAATTTTGTCCAGGAAACTCTTTTTCATGTATGTATATTTTAACATGTAAATCTGTGATGATTTTTATATTACTTTTAAAATACCTGAAAGGGGTTGGAGTGACGGTGGCTTGCGCTTTGGAAGGCTTTTGATATGGAAGTGTCTGATATGGAAGTGCCCCTTCTGAGGTGACCTCCGCCGGTATGGAATATTCTATTTGGAAACAATATTAGAGAACCAGTGCCTCGCTCCCTGTGGATCCTAACCTATCAGTGACTCCCTTACTTTATCCCTTCCTCCCGGAGGTTTCCCCTTCAATGTAAGCTGACCAGAATAATTATTGTATAGGATAATGGAAAAGGTTCCTTTATTGAACTAATATTTTTTCTGATAGCTGTTGCACTTGAAAAAGGTTCTGCTTTTAGCCTACATATGTATTTTCAAATAGTAGCAAAAGTTCTCCTGTACATCAGGTTTTCATTAAAAATGAAGTAGTGTATTTTTGAAATAATGATTTCGTTTGTTCTCCCTGATGCGATAGCAATTCTTGTCATGCCAACCAGTTGCTAATTGGGGTTACACACAAGTTTGTGTGTGTGTTTTTTTCTTTGTGTCTTTTCATCTAAAGATAATGTCGATTGCTTTATTATAGAGTCTTGTCAATGCCTAGTGTGATTCATTTGCTCTATAAGGACCCAGGATAGGCGAAATCAACTAATCCGTGAAAGATGAATGATGGCTATAATATATCTTTTAACACAAGCTCGTTCAGCTTAGCACTTTGGATTCTAAAACAAAGGGAAGGAATGAAATTATATGAAAAGAAGGAAAATAAAATTCGTGGAAAAAAGATCCAAACCAGCATATGTCTAAGCGACCAAGGAAAGCCATCCCAAGGTTAGGATGTCCGGTCCAAAGGGATTTGAAACCAGAAATGTGAGTTTCAAGTGTTGCTGCTTTAGTCACCCTACTCGATTTGTCTGTGTTAAGTTTTTTCAGTACTAAATTATGTAATGTACACCAGATTTTCTCAACATTAGAGATGTTGAGCTGTTTTTTTTTTTTTTTTGCTTTGTCTTGTAGATATCAACTTAAACTAAAGCAGTTGAGAATGTGTAGGATTAACTGAGAATCTGCACACGTAGGAATAAGGGCCAATATTTAAATAACTATCGTTTGCTCCTCTTTGCAAAACATCCTTTGAAGAACATGTAGTTTAAAATGGAGGCCAAGGTCTTTTTCTCAGTATTCTATTTCCGCTTGTTTGGTACAGATATGCTTTCTTAAGTGTTCGACTGTCATCCATTCTAAAGAAACGATCTTTCCAGGTGGATCCATAATTTTCCGGCGTAACGATTTTCTAGGTATGATAAAAAAAACTATATTTCAATTTTAAATATAGTTACCTTTTATTGCAATACATCTCACACATCTTTGAATTAACATTTCAATCCCCCACCCCAAAAAATACTCTGAAGTATTGTCTGCAAAATCGGCATAAACAGCTTCCATCACTTCTTCGTCACACCAAATTTCCTTTCTCGAAGGTCCTTATTGAGTTTTGAGAAGAGGAAATAGTCACTGGGAGCTAGATCTGGGCCGTAGGATGAATGTTCGGTCTACTTGAAGCCACATTTCTTCACAGTTTTCTTTGCAACAAGATCTGTGTGGAGGGGCGGGTTGTCTTGAAGAAGACACATACCACCATTCAGCTTCCTAGCCTTTTCTCTTTGATGGAAGCACGTAGTATGTGCGCAATACTCTCCAGTTACTGTGGTGTTCCCCTCCTTGAAGTCAATGAAGAGTATTCCTTCACAATCCCAAAAGATTGTGGTCAAGAGCTTCTCTCTCGGCAGAGCCCAAAAATGCCTGACAACAGATGACTCGTTGCTGCTTTTGGACTGAGGAAAGAAGTCTGGGCACCCAACTTGCACTAACCTTATTCATGTTTAAATATTGATGAATAAATCGAAGAACCGTTATTTTGGAAAGGCCCAATCTGCTGCTATTTCTGTAACTTTGAGTCGTCGATATTCCATAATTTCTCCTTCCACAAGAGCGATGTTTTCAGGAGTGAGCACCTCCAACCGACCTGCATTCCCTTCGTCTTCAATGCTTTCTCGATCCATTAGAAAAAGTTTGGTCCTTTCTTTTACGGGAAAATATGTGAGGGGAATGCTTCTCCATATACCCCGTCCAATCGCTGTTTAATTTCATTTGGTGTAAATCTTTTATTTGTGAGAACGTAATACAGTTAGAAACTCCATTTTGAACATGTCACAATCTTCTACACATAGCCTTCTTTTTACAACTATATCCGAACAACTGAACACAGCGGAGGGGAAGTTACCTACCCTTGTATATATATATATATATATATATATATATATCTTTACATTGAGCTTGGATGACTTTAAATGCTTTAGTGTTTCAGTTATTACTTTTACCTGCCCACTGAGCGGACATTAAACAATATTATTTTTATTACTACTTATATCGGATTATTTAAGTTTCACATGTACATACCATGAGTATGAAAGAATATCGATGGCGGTACAACTGTCTGGCTCATGCGTCACGCATACCTAAGGCAACTGAAGCTGTGAGCTCCATACAACTTGTCTACTTTTTGGTTCAACATGAGTAAAGTTCTCTTATCATTTGACATTGAAAACAACCCAAGTTTCCAGCATTTTCCTCATGTTACTGACATTGGGTTTGCGTTAGCTCATGTTGATCCGGAAAGCAGGCAGACAATACGAATTTAAATAAAACATCACTATTGTTAAGCTATCTAACTGCTCATGGTAAATTTTACGCATGTCCTGTCATGTGTAAGCAATAAAACAGCATTTGTACATGGCATGTGGTCGGAATTTTGTTCAAACAGAGCTATACCTTTATTTACGTTTCCCTTGAAGTGATAAAAACAAACCAACGTATTCTGCCAACATTTTAGTAGGTTGTATCTGCAAAAATAGTCAAATGTACAATAACATTGTTTAGGCGAAATATTAGTATGAATTAGGATTAAAGAAAGGTGCTATTGACAGCAGAGGATGCAGGATTACCAAAAATTGCCGAAACCACCGGTCTTACTACACTATTACCAACATTATATTCAGTACTTGTGAATTTTAAAATGAGCTTGCATGTCTTATGTTTCTCGTGTGGTAGTAGAGCATAGGAAAGGCAAATCTAATACTAGAGATAAAATCATCGTTTTAAAGGTGTTTAACAAGTTTTGCTAGAAATGTCTAATCTCTTGCATGAGCGTAAATGTGAGATTAACTTAATTTTTTACTGATGAATATAGTGTGAGGGGGGAAAAATTATGAAAGAAAAGGTTTCCACCCCAAGCAAGAAAGGTAAATGTGTGAAAATATATCTTGTTGTGCTTTGCGACACATTCGTGCGTTTTGTGTTGCATACCTTTTATGTAAACAATAAATTACCGTTCTTAATTTTTTTGACAGCTACAAACAATAATCTTTATTCGTCCTAGTTAAGCAATATTTTTCATATAATATTCATAAAGAAACCAGTTTTGAATTTTTACGAAGAAATCGTAAAAATGCCTTATTTGACTGGGACGATGTTGTTTTGTAGCCATTTATTTTTATTTCCATAAAAAAGGAGAATTAAGGAGAGAAAGAGAATACAATTTCTCGCTTGAATGAGGCAATGAAGGGGATAAAACAGAAATTTTTGGTATAGCAATATAATTAAAACAAAGAAATGAGCAGTTTTGTTGGGACAAAGTACACATCTTTTAAAAATGGCGTATCCATTACTGAAGACCACCTCAGCATTTGCTTTGTTGTTCTTAATTGCTTATTTTTGCATCTTATTGACAATGCCTTTGGTGATTTTATTTTATCATTCTTCTTTATACTAGCTCGTCGACTTATGACCGAGAAATCGGAGACGAGCATAGGATAAAGAGAGAGAGAGAGAGAGAGAGAGAGAGAGAGAGAGAGAGAGAGAGAGGAAAAACACTTAAAAATAAATTGAAAAGAAAAAGAGGTTGGTTTTTCTCCACATAGTTACAGATTTGTTTCCTGGAAGAGGAGTAGTTGCTTTTTCAACAACAAAAAAGTGGGGATAGCCATGAAGAAATGACCGATAATGTTTTCATATCCTGATTCGAAAAAAAAAAAATCGAAATTAAAATGGTATTATTACAATTTTCATTGTCCCATACCACAATCTGCAATATAATGCAAAGGTCAAAGAAGCCATGCGGAAAGAATTGACACAACAAAGTCATTCATTGCAGCAAGAACCTAGTTAGGACCGAATTAATAGAACTAATAAGGCCTTTAAAAGGCGCCTGTTAAAAGCACTTTGTACTAGGTATTTCAAGCAGCAGAGTAGACCGTGGTGAGCGAAATATGCGCGTGGTTGTACAACTCAAGGAAAGAATGGCGTTACATTATATTCGCTTTCAAGGTTTAATTTGATATGTAAACGGCATTCAAAATAACTTATGTAATGTAATAAAATATTTGTCAACATGGCTACGTTGTATTTAGCAGTGACTATTACTAAGTGTATTATACTTACAATATTATTACTGCATTACAGTATACTCTGTGTTTATTCTCGAATACATTTGCCATAGCTTTAAAAAATTAAACGAATATATATATATATATATATATATATATATATATATATATATATATATTTCTAAGGTGCTTTGATTTTTTTACATAAAATAGTTTACCACTGTCATGTAGTTCGTTTGCGAGGGCACCATTGCAAAAAAAAAAAAAATTAAAAAATGCAACATGCCGCTGTAAAATAACTAAACGCAAGTTCATACTTATAAGAAAAGAAATAGAAAATGCTGATGTATGGATTATGAATAGTTTAATTTTTTCAGTCATACCATTTAGTTTATTTATCTCTTGTTTTCACACGCCAATTAAAAATATGGGTTTGTGGTTGTCATAGTCATTTTCATTGAACCAATTTAGAGCAGAGAAATTTTAATCCACATAAAGTTTTTATTCTAAATTGAACATGGTAGGAAGCCCTCTAAACCCTATAATTCTTATAGTTCACTCTTAACTGACAGGTTAACTGTAGGCCATATACAGTTAATGTCAACGCTGATATAATAAATGCATTACAACCAATAATTTAAATAGTGAATAGCAAAATAAAATGAGAAATATATATTTTAAGTTTCACGTATTAAAAGGATGTAATTAATAAGGCCTGCGATTTCTGTTTTAACAGATGACAGCCTTTCCCTCTGCCGGCAAATGATCCGTCATTGGCCGCTGAGTTCGGATGCGGTACTACGTGAAAGTGCCGTAACTATAACTGACATAGTCTCAAAAGTTTGCATTTTCTGTCTGACCTAGGCATTCTAATGCAAAAAGAAGAACATGAGCAGACGTAGAAGGTATCATTCAACAGTATAACACAAATGTTTTAGGAATTAACTGTATGACAATCGAGTAAAACGACAGAAACTTAACACGTAGTCTTACGGGAATTAGAGACGGTTAGGCCCAAAATGCAGCGTGTCCATACTTGTATAATAGAGGGCTTTAATCTGGGTACCTGGTGTAAAGTGAGGTTTTCCATTGTTCATCAAGAAGGAGTAACTAAAACTTATGGATTTTCACAGTTGCTGCAAAAGTTGAAGCGTTTGCAGATTTAAAACAGTAATAATACACGTCATAAGAATCCTGTATGGAACGTATGCAGAACGCAGATAACGCCTTAGCAATTTTCTCCTTCTTAGCCAAGGTATTATTACCTATTTTTTTTAAATTCCATTGGAAAGATGACATTGTGAATATGCATTTTAATGTCTACATCCCTTGAAGAATCTCCTGATTAGACTTTGCAATATTACGATAGTGCGTGTAGATATAATGCTTTTAACAATCTCGCACAGTATGTTGCGATCAATTTTTTCTCTCTCGAAGGGAAAAACGTTCTGGAATGTTTAATATTGCAGAGTAAGGTGTACCTATATCGGATATGAAGTGATGTCGTCAGAACTTCCTTCTCTAAAGAAACAATTTAAGCAGCCCCTTTAAGCTTAACATGGCTAAGTAAAATTCAATTATAAAACTGGTCGGGTTAGACTCTCGTTTTATTACTGCCGTAAAACCAGAGCACCTGAGCCAAGAAGAGACCAACCAACCTGGGCAGCTTGTGCGGTGCACGGCAGCTCCTAATTTATTCCCTAAAAGTTGTTTGCAGTGTTATGTGAGTCACAAACTAATAGAACAAAGGTCTGGCAGATTTACTGCCTGGCATTCAGCTTCCCTGAGTTTGTTTCTGCAGGACAATACGATCGAAGTTTGACATTACGTGTCGCCGAGGGAAAGTTTTATGAAAACCAGGTAGAAGTTTGTTTCTTACACCGAAAAGCAGCTTCGAAATCTTGTCTGAGCTTCCATGGAACTATCTCCTAGTCCCGTCGTCTCTTCATAGTCCTCATATCCTTATAGTTCCTACGCCTTAAGCAAACACTGATGTCACTAAGGAAATAAAAGCATAACAATGAAAATTACATTTACTTATTAATAGGTGACAGGAATAAATTTTATTGAGATGATGTGTAATATTACAAGAAAGGAACAAGACAAAGAAATACTTGGGTCAGTACATTTAAGTACATTGTGGAAAGACAGAGAAGTAAAAGGGAAAAGTTTTTGGTAAGAAATTAAGTTATGGATTGAAGATATTCAAGTGCAATAAATATATGGCGGCTTTATTAATAAAAATCCTGAAATTTATAAGATACATGAATAAGAATGACAGAAAAGGTTTTGCATGGACCAGAACTGAAGTTAGTTGAAAAAAGGAAGCGAAAGAATGTGTCGAATGTGCGGGGAAAAGGACATTATAATTTATTACAGTGTAAAGAATATGGATGAGAAATCACATTTGGAGAAATGGAGTAAAGTTCAAACAGAGTAATAAAGAATAAGATAGTACATTTAATTAAAAGAAAACTTATTAAGAAATAGAAAGCTATTCAGGGAAAGTGATGAAGAAAATGGTTGATGTGAAATTAATAAACAAATTAAAGAAATGAAACGTGCGGAAAATTATTAGAGAAGATGTTTTAATTATATGGATGAACCCAATATATGTCAGTCCTGATGGTGTAGTGGTAGCCAGACTTGCCTCCTAAACCCAAGATCGGAGGTTCAAACCCGACCAGAATTGCTGAATTTTTTTCGGGCGTAAAAATCCTAAGTATGGCTTCTTTCGGAAGGGAAGTAAAGCCGTGGGTTCCGTGTCGTACATTTACGGCACGAAAAATAACCTCATGCCTGAAAGAAGACGCGTCTGAGCAAAACTTGTCGGCCGTTTCACGCCCTGATTTGAATGGGACGCTGATGACCTGAGCTGAAGATCATAAATAAAACAAATTAATAAAAATAGACTCTCAAGATATGCTTTCCTAAGTTGAACATCTTGCCCATAGCCACCTCATGATCATCAAATGTTATTTGTTGTGGAAATATGTTATATATGTAATTCATTATAAGTAATGCTATTGATTTATATTATATGTGCTATTGGCAGTCATATTTATCTGATGTGATATAAGATTGAGTTCTTTCTTTTTCTAATAATGTTTAATGCCCGTTTTTACTGCCAGGGCATCATAGGCGATGGACACTAATGATACAAGAGATGAAATGATAAATTGAGAAAAAAAAATTTAATTAAAGGAAGAAAGCGTTCCAGGCCTACGTTTAAGAATTTGCCATTTATGAGGACTGAGAAGAAAGCTACAAAATCATTAATCAGGGACGGCGGACCTGGTGGGAATCTCCTGAAAACGAGTTCCTGTCTTACAGACCTCGGCTATCGATGTTACACGTTACATGTAACCTAACGTTAAACAGTTTACTGATTGCTATTGCGGGTTCAAGCGATAGGATATACGCGTATATAAATGACATAATGAAACCTCCAATTTTCCTTTAAACCTAAGGAAGATATATTATTTTGAAACTTCTCCCTTTAAATAAATTACATCTTGGAGCTACTTTTTACTCATGCGACAATTGCCGCTTTATGTACTGTTGCAATGCAGTAAACTCAGTCACTTGAGCTCCCAATTTCTTATCAAAATCACGAACAGATCCCAAACAGCACTCTCGGCTAAGGATTAAGAACCTACTCGCACCAAACATTAGACATAATAAACAGACAAATTTTCACGACTTCCTGAACATAAACATAAAAGCAAATGCAAAATCATCATGAATGTTGTGACAACTTTAAATAAGGTGGAAGAAGCACGACCTCAATGCCTCGTTCTTTGGCGACGTCTTGAGTTATGAAGGATCGATTAACGGAGGTATTATTTTGGTGTAATATTCACTCCGTCCTGGCAAGATCTGTACACTTCTTAGTGGTTTTTCTTATCAGTGGCCCCATTAGCAACAAAAAAAAAAACAAAAAAAAAAAACAAACAAACCCGTCGACGACAATAATAATAATAATAATATATTTTATTATTATTATTATTACGCAAGATGTCGGTAATATCTGCAAGTGTTATACCATGTTATTCTTGCACAATAACGTCAATTGTGTTCCCATTGAATTCCGTTTTCGCTGTTACAAGTCTTCCAGGACGGGGAAATTCTTTAAGGCTTCATGATCCTTCCTGAATCGCTTACTTCAAAGACTTGTATTTTGTCTAATGCATGAGCCTTATTTTCAAGGTTTGCGTAGGACTTTTTCGTAACAAAACACTCTTTCCTGCATGCTGAATATAGTAAACAGACTCATGTATCGGCTTCTGACTCCCAACTGAATAGTGCCGTCTGCTGAAGATAAACGATTTACGCCGGTAGGAGTAACCACGCTTCAGAGCGGTCTATTTAAATTGCATCAAATAGGTCAATTTCTTATACACCCTCATACTGTTTAGTTACACTGCAGTTGTAAAAATTTAACAATTTTGTTTGGCAATATCCTCTTCAACATTGTCACTTGCTTAAAGTAACTAACAATCACAACACTTGATACATTAAGCAGATATGAACGTTATCAATTGATAGGGCTTTAGTTCTCTCACCGAACTAAATTTCCGAAAAGTTTCCACTAGAGATAAAGCATCTGGGCATCATAAACGCCCATGAAAGAATAACAACAAGGAATGGAATGGAGAAATATAAAAATGATCACTGAATATCCCCTATATGAAGACCTGAGATGATAAATGAAACCTACAGCACCACAAGCTCCATTTGCCAAATAAACCATGAGGCATATTTTTTCTTCGGTAATAACTAAATCTCGCACCAAATCGGGATTTGGATGTCGAAGCGAAGATCCTAAAGGAAAGTCTACAGCAAAGTAAAGAATGTTCAGGAGATTGGTGAGGGCAAACAGATGATATGTTCTCACCAGAGACGAAGTGCACACCCAAGAGAACGCTGAGGATCCGATGTAGTAGGCTCCACGTTGGGAGGCCAAAAAGTATGAATTCGTTTATTGGTAGTCGAGATAGATAGCGAAATAAATTGATTTTGCGCGGCCTAAATAAATTATAGGTGTTTGGGTTGTGAGGGATGATGATGATGATGATGATTATTGCTTAAAGGGCGCAAAACTACGAGGTCATTAGCGCCCAGACACACCGAAATCTGCGCAACAGTAGCACTTTGTGCAATAATATAAAACCCGCTTTTAATAACTGGGGTTAAATTTTCATCAACAGACCAGATCAAAACGCAGCTGCAAGAGCTCAGATATTAAGTGTTATAATGGCCTAAAAATATAACAATGAAACCCCTTAAAACAAAGAACAAGGATAAAATTGGCTACAAAAGGACAAAAGTCTTAAAATATTCGGAAATTACCGTCATGGGTAAAACCATTAAAATTTACACCTTGCACCAAAAGTCACAAACACGGATAAAGCGGAGCACTCGTTCCACAGCAACCACATCATCGGCAAGTAGCTCCTCAATAGAGGAGGGCAAACCCAGGGAAAGTCTAAAAGTTGCCAGATGAGGGCATTCGAGTAAAATGTGACGCACTGTAAAGGGGTGGTCACATCGTGGGCAATCTGGAGCTGGTTGACCATTAAAAAGGTGACGGTGACTAAATCGGCAGTGCCCTATTCGAAGACGAGCTAAAATCACTTCCTCGCGACGGACTGCGCGAGAAGAAGTCGACCAATGAAAAGGGGTGGATTTAATTTCTCGAAGCTTACTGTGGGGAATGATATCCCACTCATCGCGCCAGCGCGAGAGAATTCCTCAACGCATACAATGTTTAAAATCCCCTACATAAAAGCGTTGCTCGTACTCTGCAGGGTCTAAAATGGCGGATTTAGCTGCGACATCCGCGGCCTCATTACCCGGGAGTCCCACGTGTCCAGGTACCCATAGCAGAGTGACTCTGACACCAACGGCCAGAAGCGAAGACACTGCATCCTGAACTTTCTGCACAAGAGGATGGTAGGTGTACAGGCGTTTAAGAGATAAAAGGGCACTCAGAGAATCGGAACAAATGACACTGTTCCCCAGCCCGTGGTCAGAAATAAATAAAATAGCTCGATATATAGCATAAAGCTCCGCCATAAAAATAGATGTCGCAACGTTAAGACCATATGTAAAACTAGCTCCATTAAAAACAAAGGCACATCCTACACCTGTGTCGGATTTAGAACCGTCGGTATATATAAAATTACATCCAGCAAAGTAAGAGACAATCTCGTTAAAATGACTAAGAATGAATGGTGCTGCAGTCGAGGACTTAGGACAGGCCGTAAGCCCAAGATGTACGGGGGCCTCTGCTAAGAGCCAAGGGGGAGAGGAGGTTTCCCCGGCCAAGAAAAAAGCAGGTAAGTCCAGGTCCATCGTCCTTAACAGCTCCCGGAAACGAAAGCCAGCGGGCTTAGGAGTAAAAGACCGAGCAGCGTAAAATGGGGCGAGAGACACATTGAAAAACGGTTCATTCGCAGGATGACGAGGTTGCGTAGCCAGTCGACAACCATACGTAGAAAGTAAAAGATCCCTACGATAAAACAACGGAGGTTCCCCAGCCTCCGCACATAAACTCGACACAGGACTGGTGGGGAATGCACCAACAGCGAAACGGATACCCCGGTGGTGAATGGGGTTAAGACGACGAAGAACGGAAGGTCGCGCTGAGCCATATACTATACAGCCATAATCCAGTTTGGACCGGATTAGAGATCGATAAAAACGTAAAAGAACAGTCCGGTCGGCTCCCCAGGATGTGCCACTTAAAACCCATAAAATACACAGAGAACGTTCACACCGGCCTCTGAGCTGTGCTACATGCGAAGACCAGCTTAATGTTCTGTCAAAGATTAAGCCCAGGAATCTAACTTCGTCCGCGAAAACAAGAGCTTCTGGGCCAAGGTGGAGAGATGGTGAAGGATACACCTTATGACGCCAGAAGTTCATGCAGACGGTCTTCTCTGCGGAGAAACGGAACCCATTACGTACGCTCCAAAGGTAGAGGCGGTCCAGACAGCATTGGAGGCGGCGTTCCAAAAGACAGGTTCTCCTGGAGGAAAGATAAATCGCAAAATCGTCTACGAATAACGACGATTGGATTCCCGGTGATAAGCACTCAGCTATGGAATTGATGGCGATGGTAAACAGTGTACAACTAAGTACCGAGCCCTGCGGTACACCGTTCTCTTGAGTAAAACGAGAAGATAAAACTGACCCCACGCAAACGTTAAAAACCCGGTCCATCATAAACTCCCGAATAAAAACAGACATCCGACCACATATATGCCAATCATTAAGCGTACGAAGGATACCGCCCCTCCAGCAGGTATCGTAAGCCTTCTCCAAATCAAAAAATACCGCAACAGTTTGGCACTTTCTCACAAATCCGTCCATTATATGGGTGGACAGAGACACAAGATGGTCGATGGAACATCGATGACGACGGAAACCGCACTGGATGTTCGTCAGTAGGTGCCGCGACTCCAACCACCACATAAGCCGCCCGTTAATGATTCGTTCCATCACCTTGCACACGCAACTGGTGAGGGAAATGGGACGGTAACTGGAAGGAAGGTGTGGGTCCTTTCCAGGCTTAAGGATAGGAATGACTGTGGCCACTCGCCAAGCGCATGGAAATGTGCCATCACACCAAATACGGTTAAAAATTTTGAGTTAAAAATGCATGCCCTCAGTTGATAAATGCTGCAGCATAGCAACATGGATGCCATCTGGCCCTGGAGCGCAATGCCGAAATGCAGATAACGCATGTTCCAATTCCCTGGACGAAAATGGGACATTATAGCACTCTTGGTTGTCTGAGGCAAAGCTAAATCCTCTAGGATCAACTCGCTCCTGAATAGAGCGAAAGGCAGGGGGGTATTGGGCAGAGCTCGAGATCTCAGCGAAATTTCGACCTAAGGTATTTGCTACATCCTTGGGAGTAGTAAGTACACAATGTGATACCTTGAGTCCAGATATGGGCGTAAATCCAGGTTTGCCCGCAACCCGGCGCAGTCGGTTCCAAACAACAGATGAAGGTGTAAAACGGTTAAAAGATTTGGCGAAGGCAATCCAGGACGCCCTCTTGCTGTCTTTAATAACTCGGCGGCATTTCGCGCGCAATTGTTTGTAACGGATGAAATTCTCTAACGTAGGGTGGCGACGAAAGACCCGCAAAGCACCTCGACGTGCACGCAATGCGTCCCGGCAATCGTCGGTCCACCAAGGAACCGGAATTCGTCTCGGGTGGAAAGACGACCGGGGAATAGCCTGATTTGCGGCTTCAACAATGATCGTGTTTAGGTGTTCGACCATGGCATCAATGGAGGGAAAGGGACACCCGGAAAATACGGCCAGAGAACGGAAGAGACTCCAATTTGCTTTTTCTAGAAGCCACTTCATTGTGCGCTGAGGACGTACTTGGGAAGACAGGATACGAATGTGACAGGGGAAATGGTCGCTAGAGTACAAATCAGAAAGAACGTGCCAGGTAAAGTGTACGGAAAGCGAAGCCGAACAGAAAGACAAGTCCAGATGGGAAAAACTGTGTGTGCTGTCTGAGAGAAAAGTGGGCTCACCTGTATTCAGTAAAATAAGATTGTGGCGATCCAAAAAATCAGCCACCAAGCTACCCCTCGCACACTCTACAGAGGATCCCCAAGAGGGATGGTGCGCATTGAAGTCCCCCAAAAGCAGTATAGGGGGTGGCAGCTGGTATAGAAGGTTGTCCAGATCAACCACGGAGACAGGAACAGATGGAGGTAGGTAAATGCTGCAGACTGTGAAACTAAGGTCAGAAAAAGAAACCGTAGTTGCTACCGCCTGTAGATTAGATTGGAGAGACAGGGGGGAAGTATGCACGTCATCCCTGATTAATATTAAAACTCCGCCATGCGCGGGAATGCCGTCTTCGGCGGGAAGATCGAATCTTACCGAAGAGTAACCTCGAATATTGAAAGCATCCTGAGGACGAAGTTTGGTCTCCTGGAGGCATAAAAGCAGAGCATCAGTCGATCGTAAAAGCAACTCTAGTTCAGGTCTTCGGCTGCGGAGCCCACGTACGTTCCATGAAAGGATAGGCATTATTAAAACCGTTAAAAGAAATAAAAACACCACCTTACTTTTTGGTCGGACCGGGACGAATCAATCGTCCTTTCTTTAAGCGTGTGGGACTCGGTGGTTTAGCAGTAGCAGGCGCTTCCTGCTCCATAAAATCCTCGGAGGGAGGGCTCTCCCGCTGAGATGGATCAACCGATTCCAGCACCTGGAAACGGTTGGAGGTGTTGAGAGGCGGCGACGGTGACCGCCTTGCGGGTTTGCTCCCAGAGCCATCGTGGGAGCTCGACCTCCGAGGAGGTGATGGGCTTTGATTTTTCTTCTTAGCCTTTCCTTCATTTGTGGACGATTTTAGAAAGTCAGTCCGTGTGTAGGCAGTCTTGAATTTTACTGGATCAGCAACAAAAACCACTGGCTTGGGTGCTGTTGAGCGCTTGGTACTGGTAGGAGTAGGCGTTTCGGTGAAGACCAGGTCACATATTTGCGTGCTACTGTCCCGTCGGGATATTGCAGTGGCCGCTACAGAGCTATACGTACCGAACTTAGGTACAGGAGGTAGACAGGCTTGATAGCGTTTCCGGGCTTCAGAGAACGAAAGTTTCTCTTTAACGCGGATTTCCTGAATAGAGCGCTCCTCTCGAAATCGAGGGCAGTCGCGGGATGTTGCTGGATGAGGACCACGGCAGTTCACGCATACAGGGGCGGATGAACACGCTCCCTCGTGGCTTTCTAAGGCACATGTAGCACAAACAGATTTAGGGCTCTTACAAGACAGGCGGGTGTGACCGAAACGCTGACATTGGAAACACCTTAAAGGGCTAGGAACATACGGGCGGACTGATATTACCTCATACCCTGCCTTAATCTTGTTTGGTAACTCAGCTCTATTAAATGTGAGGAATAGTGTTCGCGTAGGCTGCACCTCACCATCTCTCTTAGCCTGCACACGATAAACTGCGGTGACATTCTGCTCGGCTAAATAACCCTGAATTTCGGTGTCCGTCATACCGTCGAGTATAGAAGTGGTTATAACCCCTCGGGAGGAATTCAGGGTACGATGGGACTCGACACGGATCGGGTAACCGTGGAGTAAAATTGCCTTAAGAAGCGCAGTAGTTTGAGATGCACTCACAGTTTCTACCAATAGGGACCCATTGCGTAGGCGCGTGCACGATTTAACAGGCCCAGAAATACTGTCCAAACCTTTTTGAATGATGAAAGGGTTCACGTGAGTAAACGACTGACCTTCCTCTGTTCTGTTAATTATCAAGAAACGAGGGAAAGACACCTCAGTCACCCCTCTTATGTCCATTCTCTTACGTTTAGTATTTATTTGAGGATTTTCTTGCACCATAGCGGATTCATCCTCCACCATTACACCTGTCTCCGATGGCAGGCTGCTTCCTGGGCGCCACCCCGGCTTAGGTTAGTTGCCCTGGCCTGGAACAAGTAACCTTAGGGTCACACCTTCCTGGGTATAGACAAAGGGACCCAATCGCCTACAGGAAGTCTACGGCGCGTGTAATGGCCCCTCCCCGGGCCTGGCCTTTACCAGGGGATACGCTCTAGCTCTACATGATGGCCCAGCGCTGGGAGTCACGCCCTTACCCAGTCACCGTTGAACCGTATCAAACACGGGGGCATCCATCAGACTAAAAGCAGGGAGGTTTAAAATTAAAAAGTAAAATGGAGACCAACTAAAAAGGAGTCAAACGCGCTGAGCGCGGACCTGAGGGAGCAGCTCGGGTGCCTCGGGGTCGCTACGCCCCGTACCCAATAAATTGGGCCCCTGAGGGAGTTGTGAGGGAAGACCGCAGATGCTACAGATCACCAATTCTTCCTCTTATAGACTATCTACGGGTCTTCCGCTGAAATTTTGGAAGCTAAACTTTGGCGGGACTGAGTGAGGGAATTATATAGGGAAGACATCAACATATAACTCCAAGTTGCTATTTGATGGAGTTTATTGCTCAGATTCAAGTACCTGGGCGTTCTCTTATCTCAGGTCGGACCAACGGGCTATAAAATTGGCAACCTCTAGATATTTTATGCTCGCCAAATAAACCAGAATTTTATATAGATGCCACTGTTGTGCTATTTCAGCGCGGCGCTATGATTCAGTCAAGTAACTCATCTCGTAAAAATAATTGATTCTCATCGATTATTCAATTTATGCAGCGGACTGCCGGAAGACGCAGCAGTTGCATTGAAATGAAGCATTGAAGATTCCAAATTGCGCGCTTCTATGGGAGAATCTGTTCCTTATATACTTGATATAAAACTAACGCTACCATTAAAAACTGCCGCTAGGTTTAGTGCCATTTTTGTGTCAGCCTTACTCATACTGGTGTTAACATCACTGATCTGTCATTCTATTCGCTATATTATTTTACTGAAAGTACAAGCTTTTCTATTCGTTCTAAGTTGGAGCTCGAACGGAAATCATCCGTTAAGACCAGTGCTCCATAACGAAACATCAGGTGCTTTCACACGCTGTCTCTAGATAGTTTCCATGCCTGGAGGGTAACTGTTCCTTCACTTGCATATCAGAGCGTATTAGCATCTATTGTCTCACTTCCAACCAGCCTGATCATGGTTGCAGCAAGAGAACGAGACCTTCCCTAACATCGCTATAATCTACATACATTTAACTGAAATAAAGCATTATACACACTATGATTAATTCTAAATATTATAAAATCTTAGCTCTGCACTTTATAACTGATTCATTGAAGTTTCTTCGATGAAAAAGGCACAGTACACCTGTAGAAAGTGGTATAATTACTGATTCGAAGTCATGCATGATAATTACATAAATTATCCTATAACTGATGGGGATACCAAGAACAGCTTTAGTTCATAGAAATAGTAACCTTATTATAAGAGAGAAGGTCAATAAATTTCCGGCCTAACCATTTTCAAGCTATGATAAAAATAAAAATTATATTTCAGTTTTCAATATACTTACCCTTTATTGCAATACACTTACCCTTTATTGCAATACACTTCGTACACCTTTGAATGAACATTTCAATCCCCCCCCCAAATAATCAGAAGTCTGGTCAGCAAAATGGGCATAAACAGCATCCATCACTTCTTCGTCACACTTGCAAAAAGAGCTGTGTGCGCAGGCGCGTTGTCGTGAAAAAATCGCACACCACCACTCACTCAGCTTAGCTTTCCTCTTTCGCCTTTTCTCTTTGATGGAAGCACGTAGTCTGTGCAGTAGCCCAGCATAGTACTCCCAATTTACTGTGGTGTTCCTCTCCTTGAAGTCAATGAAGAGTATTCCTTCACAGTCCCAAAAGATTGTGGCCATGATCTTCTTGGTTGACTGAGTGACCTTGGCCTTTAGAGGCGGTGCTTCGCTTCCATTGATTCTCTTTTGGACAAGGGATCACAGTAGAGGACCATAGTTTCATCTCCTGTAGCGATGGTTTGCAGAACTTCTCTCTCGTTGTCATGGTAGAGCTCCAAAAATGTCTGACAACAGATGACTCGTTGCTGCTTTTGGATTGAGGAAAGAAGTCTAGACACTTATCTTGCGCAAACCTTATTCATGTTTAAATGTTCGTGAATAATTCGAAGGACTGTCGTTTTGTAAAGGCCCAAATTTCTGCTATTTCTGTAACTATGAGCCGCGGATGTTGCATAATTTCTTCTTCCACAGGAGCGATGTTTTCAGGAATGAGCCCCTCCGAGAGCCGACCTGCACGCTCTTCATCTTCAATGCTTTCTCGATCCATTTCGAAAAAGTTTAGCCCATTCTTTTACAGTAGAATATGAGGGGGATGCTTTCCCATATACACCGTCGAATCGCTGCATAAATTCATTTGGAATGAGTCCTTCTTTTGTGAAGAACTTCATTAACAGCTCGAAACTCCATTTTGGACATGTCACAATCTTCTACATATAGTCTTCTTTAAGCAACTATACCTGAACACAGCAGAGCGGAAGCTACAGCTGCAATTATTTACTTAACAGATAAGGTATGACACCAGATAAGGGTTTTGTGAACGAGAAATCCTTATCAGGGAGGCCGGAAACTAATGGACCTACTCTCGTAGAAGAAATGTCTTCATGGTAACTTATATTATTTAATAAGCATATCACAATACGAAATGTGTATATAGGTTTGTCATATATAAAGTCTAGGGGTGCATTAATTTAATATGGTCGAAATTATTAAGAGAAAACTTAATTTTATTTACTTGAATATTTTATACTTTTTGCATATTTCATTTGAATCAGAAAGTTGCAAGTTATGAAATAAAAATCCATTGGTTTACCACGATGACGGCTTAAGGGGTTTTACCGTGATATAATCTTCCACTCAGCAAAAACCAAGAATTACAATGAACTTAGCACAATTACGAATACTATGGAAAGCCTCTAAAACTTATGCACTCTCTTATCATTGCTTGTTACAATTTACAATTGTTTGTTTACCATATTTCGTAAATATTACACCGTAATGTACAGGGACTCTCCCAGGTGATTGTGAAGTTGTATTATAAAGCAGAGAGCCATAAGATGCGCCTTCTTTGCTGTTCTCTCGATGCAACGCTGATGTCAGTCAATCGGCAACCTCGCTTTAGGTGACATCACCCAGAGTTAATGGCCCCGTCAGTCTTTATGGCTTGGTTTGTAAAATTTTAAATTGCTATTTATTCTAATAATAAAGATAGAGGAGATTCATATACATGTACCTTACAATGGGATAGGCGAACAGACAGTAAAAGAATTAGTCATGGTAAATATTTTTTCATTACACTTTTGGGAACTCCAAAAGTTACACCCAATTAGCGTGACAGTATCCACAATGATATGGACAGACCTAGGTTCAGTGAGACAGTTTTTTTTTTTTTAAGCGGTTTTGGAGCTACGGAGGGGCACAACAGATTGCAGAATTAAGCAGAAATACCGAGCATATAGTTGGACTATAAAATGCACAGTCAGATTAGTTAAGTACTGGCTGCGAACTTTCACAGATTTAAACTTTTATTACCACCTTGTACTACCACGAACATACAAGGATGGGAAGAAACATGACATGGACAAGAGCAATAGAAACAGCGTATGGAGGAAGCTTAAACCTCTTGAAGGATATGAATAGGCAGCAGATAAATGCGCACTGCAAGAAGATGATTTCGCTGGAAGTACAACGGGGGTTAACATTTGAATAGAGGATGTAGCAGTACATCAAAACATGAGCCAAACCAACTAGAGGCATGACGAATGATAAGGGTTGAGAATGTACGCCCCCTGTGATGAGGAGTCGTGAATGCATATAATGGCCGATTATGTTACTTTTTGATGAAAGTCAGACAGCTGAGATCTGAAAAGTCCGATAAAGAAGAAGGGGTGTGAATTAGAGTATGAGATATTCTAACTGTATTTTTTTTATTTTATTGAATTGTTAAGCATATATTTTATACTATATTTAGTATGAAATATCTAATATATAATTTAATATATTGTATTAAATTAAACAGAATTGTGTATTATAAAAGTAGATCAGGATAAGAACTTAATTGTAATGGTGCAACTGGATCACTACCACTACTTAATCAGTCTGCAGAATATGTCAAGGTCAAGACTTCAAGTTTTAAATAATTAGCACTTGCAAAATGCAAAGAGCTGTATGGTTACATTTAACGGAAACTATGATGGACATGAACGACGATGCCTGCCTGCGAGCATTGTTAGTGGAATATGTTAGTTTGTTTACTAATTTGCAGCACGCCATAACGAGTGCAGTACCGTATTAACACTGCACATTAAATATAGATACATACATGCGGAGTAGCAATCAAGCACTGTTGTCATTTAAGTTTCACGCACGCACACACGCACAGAGGAAAAGCATGATAAATGATCAGCAAAACATAAATAAAATATTTGGAGAAGCGGTGAGTAGTGCGGGAGTGAGGATTTATCGCATTCTGTCCCGCCCCTTATCCGCACAGCCTGAAATACCGCTCTCCACTGCCGCAGGCACTTTGACTGATGGCTACCTGCATCAAACAGAACGAACAGCGGTGAGTTTCGAGGGCCACTTCATTCTCTCGACAATATTACCAAACACCACTTCTATGTTTTACGTTTCTACTCACTGCCACCTATAATTATTTTGATAACAGGAAACATATGAAAATCATGGCATACTATATTATTGCATTCGCGAAGTGCCACGTTTTGATGCTGGTGGCAGCCAAATTACAATTTTGATTCATTTATGTATTTGTACCTTTTTTATTTTTCCTGAAGCAAAGTGCGTAAATCGATCAGCCATAACGAATAGAGTATCCTCCCTACTGAGGGGCAAGGAATCGAGGTGACATTTTAGCAGCATCGTTAGTTGGGGGGGGGGGTTTGATCATTGTATGGAATATAATAAATAATTTCGGAAGTGGTAATTGTGCAAATTTTCGCAGTGTTCAGTTAAAGAGAAGGACTATCAACGTTTTATTTGCAATGTAAGAAGTAGAAACAGAAAAGAAGAAGAAAAAAAAACAGCCTAATAATGGACTAAGAAAACCACCTAATGAATGAAAAGGAATAAATTCATTATTGCCAAGTAATTTGTATATACCGATCGTAGCTGTAAGGTTAAAGTTATCTCATGTACCACGATAGTAAGGTTATTGCTATTTCAGGTATTATAAATGCAAATATATATAAAAGAAAAAGAAAAAATAAAGTAACACTATTAACGTGTAACAAATTAACAGTAATAATTAAAGTAGAATAGGATAAACACTTAGATAAAGTCACACTTGAAATTGCTATATTTCGAACTGGTTCAGTTCTTCAATGCCAAGAAGACAAGTGACGATTGCCATAAAAGTACTCCACGAGCCCGGAATATAGCGATCTCAAGTGTGATTTTTTCTTAGTGTTTTTACTATTATAATTACTTACTGTTAATTTGTTTTATATATATATTCCCTTTACAGTAATATTGGTTATAGGAAAATGTATGTGAATACTAAGGCTGCCTTCTTGAAAATTTGCAGCCAGAACCAAAGGGCCGTTAATCTGATTTGAGCTAAGAAAAGAATATCTGTTATATGTTTTTAAACAAATACACCCTCAGATACTTCCTGGGGGGATGAAGGACGTGTCCTTGACAAGGAGGGCCCTTTTGTAAATGGCGAAGTTCTGCTTTGTTATATAAGATGGGGAGAATCGCCATAAAACCGAGTGATGCAAACGGAGAAATTAGGCCAATTATCTTTTTGCTATGGCAGAAGTTGTATAGTTCAGAGAGTCACATAGACTGTTGATTTAATAAGTAAACTAAAAATATATTATAAAATTATGCCCATCAATAGAAGCCCGTATATTGGGAAAGTTATATGAGATGCTCCTGGGCACTTAGGTTTAAAAGAACAAAGGTGGCGTGGCAGACCGAAAAAACACATATTTCACTTGAGCTGATGATTTTGCGGCCCAGCATCAGTTCAGTATCCGTTTAGTGTCTGTGAGTTAGGTAGATAATGGGGCATCCCATACCAGTAATGGAGTTTAAGTCTGTGAAGTTTAAAATTGTAAAGAAGTTATTTTGGACAACGTTTCATAAAAGATTGGGCATAGACTGGAGTAGGTGGATTTAGATGCTGAGCTAATGAGTCAAAGTGTAAGCATGGCAGAACTATAGAAAGTGTTGTTAATAGTTGGTTACTGTGATGTAAAACATTTATAATCACGCCCGCATTGTGGTCAATTTGAGCTGTGAACGTTTGTAAGAACGGTGAACGCACAGCACACCAGAAAAACGCTGGTGACGTCATAAGGGAATTGTAGTGGTTATGCGAAAGTAATGTATATTCACCTAAAATTCTCCAGGCAGTAACCGAGTTTTCTTTCAACACAATAGACTGAACAATATAGTACAGTTGAGCACACAATACAACAAATCTATTTACTCCTTTGTCAACATCCTGGTAAATATCTCTTTCCCTGTTATCTAAGGATAACTAGAATTCAAGGTAGAGGGTCTCGCCGGAGCAACTATAACATCGCGGGAAACTATCATCGAGGAAGAAGGCATCATCCCTGAGATAAATGCCACCAATCAAGCAATCAATCCTAAATCTCTAATTATTCACAATATTCTCCGCCAATTAACAATTAAGCATTAATTAAAATAATTATACCTTATCATCCACATAGTTAATTCTCGCTGCATTGTTTCATTTCCTGTTATAAAAAGTGTGAAAAATTTTAAATCACATGCAGAAAATTACAATAAACAAAATTGACAGAAGATATCTTAGGAGAGATAAAGAGTTTTCGTGCAAACGTTACGTGTAAATTTTGGTAATGATCTCATTGTTGAAAGACTCATTTGTAATGCAAGGCAAAAGGGTCGAAATTCCACAGCAACGATGAAAATTAAAAGCAGGCACTGTCAGAAGGAACAGAGAGTAAAATTAAACAGGCCATGAAAACAGTTCACTTGACGCTGCCAGCGGCAATATTTCTTAAGATTGACCGGCATACTTCCCTTGGAGGTCACATTGTGCGCCAGGCATCTAAAACGACAAACGCCAAGGAAATTCCTTGGAAGAAATTCTTGCTGCAAAGACTACAGTAACATAAAGGAAGTGCTTCCCCCACGCATCCTTCAAGTGGAGGAAATAATTTCACAAAAACATGGGACACAGTTTATGGGAGATATATTACTTTATGTCGGTCCTGGTGGTGTAGTGGTAACATGCCTACTAAATCCAAGATCGCGGGTTCAAACCCGGCCAGAATCGATGGATTTTTTCGGGCGTAAAAATCCTAAGTATGGCTTCCTGCGGAAGGGAAGTAAAGCCGTGGATCCCGCGTCGTACATTTACGGCACGATAAAGAACCTGAAACTTGAAAGAAGAGGCCTCTGAGCAAAATTTCTGGCCTTTTCTACGATCTGAATTGAATGGGACGGTGATGACCTGAGGTATTAAAGAGCGTCCGTAAATAAACAAATTTATTTTACATGACTTCCTAGGAGTTTAGGTGCCCATTTTATCGAACTTGATAAACAGGGCATGTGAAAATCACATTATTGGCGCTATTCCTAAACTAGCTTTACATTATATAAAGCGCATTCTTTTATATTTTTTGTGACAAAATAATTTAAAGGAACTGAAATATTCAAAGTACACAAATCTGCCAGGAAGTTCTCTAAAGTGTCTGACAAGTGAGCATTAGCAAGGATTAAATCAACAGAAATATAAATACATTGCGTGTAGCTTGTTTCCACTTACTTTGTCGTTAGAACAATTAACATTTAACGATTGCAAGAATGCTCTTTGGAAATTATTCTGCCATAGCATTTATTCTACGCTATATATTTTCCCAACATAGCTATTTTACATTCTTGCGATTGTTGGGCAGTTAGGTACTGAGTTAATCAGCGGTAAATTAAATCTCTGTATTCTCCCATAATTTACCGCCAAGGGTGGCCGAGATCGTTAAGGCGCGGATTTGTGAGCGGGAGGTCTGGGGTTCGAATCCCACCAGGACCGTCCTCCCTGACTGAGGTTTTCCTCAGTCCTCATAAATGGCAAATGACGGGGAGGTACCCTAAACTTAAAGAAAATCTTTATCCAATATATCATTTCATTTTATATATCATCAAGTATCCATCGTCTGTGATGCCTCAGTAGTAAAAAGGGGCGTTAAACACCATTAAAAATGCCAATATTTGAACTGGCGGGCTCTCTTAGTAGAATCAATGCCATCCGGCAGAGAAACCCTTGAACTAGGCAAGTGCTCGCTTTTTCTCATCCTCTTGCTACGCCTCAAGCTATAACCTGACGTTTAAGCAGAATCTGAACTGCCGTGTACATTTCTTTCACGAAATTTCCATATTTTGACATCGAAATGCAAGCACTTGCAGACAATAAAAGTGTATGATTTTTTGCAATAGTAGTACTGGGGTGTTCTAAAAGTTCTCGGCCGAATTCAGAGATGTCGTGAAGATGACCAAATTACTATGATATTTTTCAATATTATCCTCTAGATGGCATGCTCTAAAGTTTCAGACGCTTAAGTGTAGTCACCTGTTTTTGACATCGTATAAACAAACTAGTGTCAACACTTTCAACAAAATGGGTACAACTGAAATATGCGGACTGTGTTAAATTACTTCATTTTGAAGGGTTTAACCCTAACAGAAGTACAAAAGGAGTTGAATTCTACATTAAAGGGTTCTTCTCCTTCGTTTTCGATGGTTAAAAATTGGTTAATCGTGGTCGTATATCCACCCAAGATGATGAGTGATCAGGACGTCCCAAAACAGCTATGACAGATGACATTGTGACTCAATAATCGCCGATTGAAGATAGGCGAGTTGGCTGACATTGCAAATACCTCGATAGGCCGGGTCACTACATTTATACGAAGTTTTGGATATGCGAAAGCTTTCCACCTGATGGATGCCGCGTTTGTAAAAATGGACTAAAAACATTTGAATGAATATTTCGCAAGAGTGTTTACACTTTTTAAATGCAATTCCAAAACGTTTTCCTGAGTTTCATAACCTTAGATGAAACAGTGATTACTTACTACACACCAGAGACGTAGGAGCAGTTCAAAGATTGGGTGGAAACAGATGAAATGCACTAAAGAAAGCAAAAACAGTTCCGTTTGGAGGTAAAATCATGGCTACAGTTTTCTGGGTTTGTCATAGTGTAGTGCTCGTAGACTACCCCCAGAAGGACAGAATCATAACCAGGAAAATTACGCTCACTACTGCACCAACTGAAGGGTGCTATTCAGGCTAAACGTCCACACCTTGTGGAAAAGAAATTTCTCTTAATGCGTCTTCACAGAAGTCTCTGATTGTTGCTGCAAGACTGCATGACTTTCGCTTCTAAGTGCTTCCTCCTCCACCATATTTGCCGCGTTTATCTCTCCTTTATTTGTCTTGTGATCAGTGCAGCCAACTCTGTACCTCCATTACATAATTCCTGAACACGCATCACTGACCACTTTTACTACAGGCGGCGGGGAGCTATTGATAGCAACAAAAGCATGGACAATCGACAATCATAGCACAAAATGGAGGGTTCTTCATAGCGTTTTGGTGATGAGACAAATGTGCAAATTGATCTTATCATTAGGACTTCCAAACCGCAGAATACAAAGATAAATAGAGATACTCTATGTTTTCTTTCTTTCTAGCTTTTTATTTTTCCCCTCTCAGTTGGTATTAGAAAATCGAACAATAGCGGTTGTAATAGTTGCTTTTGTGCATTTCAGTCTCACGGTTTCTGAATTGAATAGATATTCATAAGTACAATATTTTATACAAGTAAAGCAAATAAATAAACAAATAAATAAAACACAAAGTCTCTATTTTTCTTCATATTCTGTGGTTTGGAATTCTTAATGACAAGATCAATATTTGACGTATAACCAAAACGCTTTGAAGAACCCTCCATTTTGCGTTATGATTGTTGATTGTCCATGCTTTTATTGCTATGAATAGTTCCTCACCGCCTCTAGCAAAAGTGGTCAATGATGCGTGTTCAGGAATTAAATAGTGGAGGTATAGAGTTGGCTATATGACCACAAGATAAAAAACTTATTTAATACTTTTTTTCGACAAGTTGGCTCCGTAATCCGGCTATGATTGGTCAAAACTCAAAACTTTGTTTGGTTTCAGTGGTCAATTTTAAGATAAAAAAAAAACTAATCGAAATAGAAATAGTGTGTGCATTTAATTAGGATTGTAGGTTATCATGCTTCAATTTTGTTATCAAACCTTAAGAAAAGTTTCAATGAAAAAATAAAATAGCGTTTCACGTAAAATGACCTCCATCTGTTTCATTATTATTGAAAATTACTGGATTTGCATAAATCTTAAGTGTATTTTACGGATATATTATTTCATTTCATTTCATTCATTTTATTCACTAAATATTAAAAAATAAATACTACTTGAACTTCAATTCTATTATTATAAATTTATTCTCAACTTCGTTCTTCGTGAAATTATCGATACAATCTGGAGATCTTTTATATCACTAAGAGATATTGAGGCAATATTTATGAGCTGCCCCCCATATTTAATTAGAGTAATTATAGAAGTAATTATATGTAACTTCGTTATAACCATGAGTGTAATGTCATTTTCCTGTAAAAGTGTTGAGTTATTATGTGTAAAATGTTATTTTCTCGCAAATGTGCAGAAAGCTACCCCAGCCATAAAATCTAACATAGAAATTTCTGTTGCCTGTTGTAACAGTATTTATAAAGAATCCTTGAGCAAGATGTTCGTTGGTATTCCGTTAGGACATTTCTTAAGCAGGATAGGCATCATAAAACTTTTGGTGACTGCAGGGATGAAAAGACAGGCCGATAATCTCTTCAAGGGAGAAGTCAACCGCTTGAGTTGATTCTACATGAAAAAAGTCACGTAGGCCATGTTCATTTAGTTTGCAATTTAGTGGCATGCAGTCAGTTTTGCAAGAGTATTCAACGCTGCAATATCATTGGGAGGGCTTTCTCAGTTCCGTTCAATTAGTGGAAAGCGATAGTCAGTTTTGGAAGAGAATTAAGTGAACGATCTTTATTAGTTAAGTGCAATAGTGCAATAGTTTATGTACAATATTTTATGAACAATAAACTGTGTCACCTTCCATTAAGGAAAAATATTATTAATCTCCAAGATACCTTCCCCTATCGTTACAGGACCACAAAAATATCCAGCGCAGAGTCTCAACAGACGTGGCAAAATATAAGTCAGCGGACATATCACCGGAGAGGAAGGGATTATAATCCCTGAGATTACATCCAAAACCTATTAAATCAAATTTCCTTTTTCCAAATCATTCCCTTCACTCTACACACATATAATTTAATTAAAACACGTTGCCGCTTTTTTTAACCGGTGTAATATTTTTTCATTTGCGTTGTTTATTTCCAATTGAGTTTATCCTTGACATCATAAATACTGTGTTCTTCAGTTGTTTAGGTGGAATACCGACTAAGTAATGTATAATGCCAACAACTTCATGGTTTCAATAATGACGAAAAAGTTATTTCTTGAAATTACTAAACGATACTAAACTTAGAGCAACTAAGAGGGTAAAGATATTTCGAACGTACAACATTTTATGCTGCACAAAGCAGGTAATCTGCTTACAATTTATAAGCTTTAATATTTTTCTTTTCATCAACACTAATCCAGTGTTTCGTTGATCTAAATAATGCACTATAACGTTAATAAGTTGATAATTAAATGTATAACAGACTGCCACAAAAGTTGCCGTTATTTAATCTCTTAGCTTTTAATATATAAAGAGAGCCACTCCCAGAAACATTAAAAGCCATTAACAAGGAAAGAAGATTAAAACGGAACCCTAACAAAGGATAAAGTAGGTACAGACAAGCCCTAAAACAAATACAGGTAAATACTAAAAGTTACAGGGGAAAAGGAAGATCGCATTTAACAAGAATTATATGTAACAATGAGAAAATATAGTTAAAGGTTAAAGTTTTGAAATAATGCATGACACGTTCACAGATGAATACAGGTGTTATGTTACTCATTAATTACAAGGGACGTGCATTCCTGTTAAGGTAATTTTTGCAATATTTTTATATTAAATACCTAAATGTAACACAGATTGGCTTTTGAAATATCTCTGCAATAACATTTTTTATAGTAAATACCAAATTCACCTCACTCATTTGTGTTATGAAAACAAGCATGAGCTCTTTGGGGAATGTGGGAGACATAACCTCGCTCTGACTGCCAACATCAATATTATAACATCCAAGTATACTTATGTACCGGAAGTTACAAGTGAGAAAGGTTTCTAAATTCTTACACCAACCGATACAAAGTAATTAAATAGTTACTTGATGCTCAGAAACAATTAGATATTGATAATTAAAATGAAGAATACAAATTTGCAGAGCATGTGTTCACATGTTTTCTTATCGTAATTTATTTACTCTTGTTGCAATATCACGTCGCTTGCTCTTAGACGAGGGAAGTGAATATTCATTGTAAGTAAGCTTCATGACCTTAATACACCAAATATAAGAATTACATTAATTGGTTCAACAATTTGATGGCATTCCTGACTGAATTTTAAATGAAAATTGACCATTGATTACACTTTTCATTTTATAGCTCATACAACTCATAGCTCATTAATACTCCCTATTAATATATCTTCAAGAAAATATCATTTTAACATTATTTGCAATTTTTAATCGTCTTTCACCATCTTTTCAATGACCTCGTGCACAATTGGCATTTACTTTTTAGTTCCAGTACACTTACCTCTTCACTGTTGCCATAAACTTTCCATATGTTTTTTCAGGTGGAATTGAATGTTGCAATTCACTACGAGAAACTGCTTCCAGTACTAATTTTGTTTCTGGTATTTCTCATAATATTACTAGGTCTATGGCAAGTAACGAATAGTCCTTGTTAACATCCTCTGAGTGCTATCAAATGTTTGCTTGTCTAGTGATAGAGACTCTAAGTCTGATCGAACCATTATTATTTTAACTTCAGCCAGTAGCTGTCTAGGATTTAACAGTAGACAAACTCCGTGTGAGATATGGTGGAATGTAGCTTAACTACAGCCCCGGAACATTTTATAACGGTTATTGTTGGACACTTCTTTGATCTGCCGGTGGTTAAAGAGAATACTGTGGCAGTAGTGACGTGCAAGCTAGGATCTATTTAGCTATTTCTAAAAACAAATTTTGACAAAGAATTACTTTATTAATACTCTCATACAATGTAATTTCCATTCTATTGAATTGATTATTTAGTGTCAAATTACTAAGAAATATAATTTATTTATAATTAAAGCGTTTTAATAATGGAATTACTTAATTCGTTGAAACATTTTAAGTCAAACTTCAACCTTCAGATAAAAAATATGAAATAATTTAAAAGCAGTACATTTATTGTGTTTAAAATATACAGCTTCTCAATATTCTAAAATATGTTGTGTGGAACAATTGTATCATATGAAAATAATATATAAAATATATTATAATATTAAATTTTCAGAGTAAATTATTTTATATTTTACAGTTACTGAATATTATTTATTAGAGCATGTGGTAAATTTTAGGAAATATTAAGTGATTGCTTTATAGGTTTCAAAATTCAGTCCTGGCTGCCCTGAAGGTTACGTTTAGGTTTATTTTATTTAATGACACTCTTTAAAATCTGTAGTCAATTCAGGGAGTGAAATGACAGATAAATTTTGCTCTTAGATCTCTTATGAGGTTCTTTTACATGCCATAAATCTACGACACAGAACCAACTGCTTTACTTCTCTTCCGAAGGAAGCTATACTTACGATTTTTGCGGCCTAAAAATTCAGCTGGCCGGTTTAAATCCTCGAGCTTGTGTTTACGAGAAATATATGGCTACCACTAGACCATCAGTACCCACGTCCTTAAGGTTGAATAAGATATTCGGGTTCAGGTACATGGTGTATGCAACACTTTCGGTCTCTTGATGCCCCAGCTAAAATCCCGTTCTTTGGAGCACTTATGGGCTTCTTCCTAAAGTCAATGTCCTATTAAGGCAGTCTAAAAGCTAAAGAAATATGACCACTAACGCGCACACAAAAATACACACAACCTCATAACTATTTGTTCTAATTTTATAAGCGATAGGAATATTCAATTAGGCTTGTAAATCATTCCATTCGTAGATTTTGAATTAAGCTTGGTTGTTTCGCGTTTTTTTTTTGTTTGTTTGTAAGACAACTAATTATCATACTGGCCGTGCGGGCTGGCTCAGGTAGTAAAGCTTGTAATTTGTATTTGGGAGGTTCCGGGTTCAAATCCCTTGGGAAACTCTATCTTTGCCTTCGAATGTTGGAATGGATTTATCCTTTCCACGAGTTTTTCGCTTTCCCATTTCACATCATATTTGGTTGGTTCTGTTGCAGCTTCGAAAGTTCCAGGGCGAGTAGGTGGATGCGATAGTAAAAGTACAATAACTAACAAGTTGTAATTTTATCTTAAATGCCACTTTGTAGTTAATCCACTCCTAAATTCAATTGGAAGTAGCCTAAATAAAGAACCCTGTACACGACAAGTCTTTACCAACAAACTATTGTTATTGGTTCCTTAGATGAAGATAGGCTGACATAACAAGAGTGAAATGACCATTAATTTGGTTATACAATTTCATTTTGTTTCCGCTGCTTGAAAATTACAATAAATATTTTGGAATCAAGAAAAATTTGTGTATTTAAATAATGGCTAATAAGAGACAATGTAGTTTCTCTCTCTTTTGTTTTGCCAAAATACAGAGGGTGTCAAAATGAATACACACTTCAAGCGAAGAAAAAACCGTGTTAACATAACAAAACTGAATTCACACAACAAACAGAAAATGATGAGCATTACTCATCTTAACTTTTAAAGTTGCAACAGTTGCTCAAAATGCCCACCATCGGCGTCGATACACTTCTGAGTACGTTGAACTACTGATGAAGCAACGTTTGCGAAATTGTCCTCAGCAATTGCAGCACGTGCCGTTTCAATTTCTTCCCGAAGTGCTGCCAGTGTAGCTGGTTTTCTACGGTATACAACATTCTTAAGAGTTCCCCATAGGTAGAAGTCCAACGGAGTTATATCCGGAGAACGCAGTGGAAACTCAATCGGACCTCTTCGTGATATCCAGTGCCTTGGAAGATTGTCATCAAGGTACACATGTACATCTCGGTGGAAATGTGATAGTGCTCCATTCTGTTTGAAGTAAAATTCATTTCCATAAAGTGTATGAATGGCGGGTAGGATGGATGTGCTTATCGTGTGCAGGTACCTGGGTCAGTTAGACCCCTAAATGACAACCTACACCAAAAATTAATTCCAGGTAAATTAATAGCCTTTTCCAAAATAATATGTGCATTGTTTGCAGACGAAACAATCCACAGTATGCCGTTAAACAGTTCCGTTCAACAAAATTGTGTATAATCGGACGAAACAACTTTCCCTTCGAAGGCCTCATCCTCTTGCACCATGTTCCGAAACCACTCACAGTGCTGCATTCTACGATCAGGGTCATCTTCATTTCATGCATGCAAAAGTCTTGGGATGAAAACTTTCAACTTTTCTACTTTGCTGTTTTAATAATATAACGTACTCTGGTTTTGCTAATCCCAGTCTCACGTGCACATTGCTTTGTAGATTTCTGCGGTCAGTGCTCAAAATGATCCAAAACTATAGCCGAGGACGCGGGGCTTCTTCCTGTGTGAGTTCTTCCATATCTGAACATTGCACACGGTACCATGAGTCTCAAATTTGTCTCGAATGCTTGCAATTGTTACTCTCATTGGTGGTTCTGTTCTGTACACACGTCTCCATTGCATTTGAACTTCAATAACATTCTCGGTTTTCCAATGCCGCTTCAAAAATGTTTTCCGCTATTCAAAAGATAATCTTAGCTTCATTTTGTTGTAGCTACGCTAGCATAACATAATATGAGTCACGTCTCTTTATAGAATATCATACGATAATCTTGGCTTCATTTGTTCATTGTTGATTTATCTGTCACGTAGCAACGCTATCATAATGTATGTGAGTCACATCTGTTTACAGAACATCATACTACACATTACTGTTGTTTTTCGATCCAACTTTGAAATATATTAAATAGATATTTACTGTAAAAGTGTGTATACATTTTTGGCACCCTCGGTAATAAGTAAAGCTTGTTTGTATTGTTTACTTTCTGTGCTGCTGTGCTGAACCTGATTAGTGTACAGATATAAACGCATTCACATCATTTGTGACAATTACACTGTCACGTACATGGATTAGCAGGGTGAAGCATATGGTTAACGCAAGATGGTACCGTAATTTATGAAACAGTTGCTGCCCTACGGTATCTTGATGAAGGGGGCATGGCTTTTGCATACGCGTGCCAACTGTTCCTCACATACAAGTTCAGATTCAATGGGAACCTCAAATACAGAGCATGTGCAGTAAGTCTGTAGCTCTGTTAAAGACACGCGCCAGGGTAGAGACAGTTTTATTGTGGCAATGAATCAACTTGGGGGTGGGGATGGTGTTAGGATTACTAGTGTTATATAACTGCGTAAGCGTTTTCTGAACCCACCTTTTATATGGTAGATATGTTATAGTCTGACAGCTGATGCTTGCGCAATAGCTCCCCACCACACCAGCATTTCTTCTCTGCTATTACTGTCTCCAAGATATTCCGCATGGTCATGTTTGCTTTATTCAGCAGTGCTCTGTGTGTGTATATGCTTTTTATTGCTTCCGACCGTGGAGCCCAAACTCGAGTTAGGAGCTGTAAAAGGTCATTTCATTCTGTCAGCTGGGGCCATATACTCAGATCACAAGAACTCGAATGATAAAAGTGGAGAATAAATTATGTTATAGCCTACATTTTCTATTTGAAATCTAATTCCAATTTTGGCGATTTCCTATAGATTAAGCTTTATCCACATTCCGTGAGATTCTTGAACAATGAATATTTCAGAACATGGAAAAGTCAAGATATACAAGGACATATATTTCATTAATTATATATACCGGGTGTCCCATTTATCATATTCATGCAAGATAATCTTTTCCTGATGCAACATATAAAAAATTATTTCAAACAAAAGTTTTTAACATCGCGGAGGAGTTCTTGCTGAGAGTGTCTTTTTTGTATTTCGATTGATGTAGGATATACGAGATAGAACTTGGTTAATTTTTAAATGATACAATGTACAATTTAATCTCTCCAAGAGCTATTCAGAAATGCACCACACTGTACTTTTAATCAAGAAAACGTAGATATGGAAATGATAAATAAGTGGATCTGTTTAACTAAACAATTTAACCTCTTCAATCTGCCAACTTACATTCTCCGTAGATCGGCAGCATTTCTACTTTCTCTTCATGCATTTTGTAAGAAAAGTTGTCTTAATAGCCCAATGTAGTACTAACTTACTTTGATGAACGACTACAGTATTCTAGTATAAAACTAAAGTAACGACAATTTCAGCATATTGTTTGGCACTTTTTTGACATGAGAGCTGATCAACATAACTCACATTCAGTGTATCCGCATAAATTATACGAGCGAGCATCCTAGTCAATGAGAAACAGCTAAACATGACACCTACATATGAATCTTAGGCAGCGTTGCAATATCTTTCACATATTTACGCCGGAAGCCTACTATAACTTCACGCAGTAAGCAGTGCAAGCTGCTTTTCTGAGTGTCTACATCTTTCCCCCAAGAAATCGATGATAAGATGAATGCAGTGAACGAGGATTTGTTGACAATCTCCCACGAAACAAATGTGCAACATTTATAGTTAATGTAAGCTATCACTCCCGCGTAAAAGTTAGTATCCCCACTAGGTCTACCAAGAAAAATTACAATGTATGTTTCATGCAAGATTACAATTTGCGCGTTCCCAATCAATTTCAAGTTAAAGCGGTACGTTTAGAAACCATTAAAGCAAAAAAAAAAAAAAAAAAAAAAAAAAAAAAAAAAAAAAAAAGGAGTTTGTCATTGATGAAATTTCAAGGTATAGTGATCATAAAATACTCAGGATATTCCACATTATTGTAATTTAAAACCCAATTTTATGATTTCGGCCAGCCTAAAAAATCAGCGAGGAAAAGAAATGTAATCCCTTCTGTGAGTGACAGTGCGTGCAAGGTTCTGCGCCAGTGTGTGAATGATACAAATGGGAATTTGTAATCCAAATGAGTTGAAAAGACAGTTCGTGTACAGAAACAAAACATTTCAGAATTTTGATATAAAAATAACCAGTCCATAATATATGTAGACTGAAGACTGTAACAGTATTTATGAGTTGCCACCCCCATATTTAATTAGAATGAATATAATAAGTAATTTTATGTAACTTCAGTATTTTAAGCATGAGTGTAGTTTCATTTCTATGTCCTGGACAAGTATTGAATTACTGTTTGTGGTGTTATTTTCTTACGAGAGCGCAGAACGCTACCAGCTCCCCAGTCATTAAATCTGACCTGGGAATTTATGTTGCCTATTGTAATAATATTTTACAAAGATGACCCAAGCAATCCGATGTTTTATGGAGAAATTTCTAAAGAAGAATACTTGAGTAAGATGTTTCTTTGTATTCTGTTAGGGGACTGTAAAGCAAGGAAGTCGTAATAAAGAATATGACGGTTACGGAGGTGAAAAGACAAGGAAATAAGCTCGAAGGGGGATCCTAACGATTCCATGTAATGCGTATGTGAGTCACGTACGCCATCTGACAAATAATATAGTAGAGAAAAAAAATTGGAGAGAACAGATTACCCAATAAGGGATGCAAGGATGCGAGAAAATATTGTAGATTTTCCTAAAAACATATTTGAAAGAATAAAAATAGCTTCGTGAGATCGGCAGGCTACCATGTTTATTTAGTCTAGCGATTTTGCGGCCCAGGCAATCGATCCGCAGTCGATCCAGATTCTATCATTCAGTTAGTGGAAAGCTGTAGTTAGTTTTGCAAGAGTAATCAGCGGGGCATTATCAATTAAGGGCTTTCTCAATTCAGTTCAGTTCAGTTCAGTTAGTGCAAAGCTGTAGTTAGTCTGGAAGAGGATTTAGTGTGGGTCAGTATCAGTGTGGAAGACAGGCACAGTCAGTTCATTTCCGTTTAGTGGAAGAGCTTTATTAGTTGAGTTCAGTTGAGTCTCAGGATTGGTTGATTTCAGGATTAGTCTTTATCAAATTAAGAAACATCAGAGTGATCGTCATATTTAGTGCGAAAGTGGCGCATAATCTGCAGAAAATATCGGCAGTACATTTTATGTGCAATAGTTTATAAACAATAAATTGTTTCATTTCCCAGTATGAGAAATCTTATCAATCTCCATATATTCCTTCCCCTATGGTCACAGAACCATAAAAAGTATCCAGCAGCAGAGTCTTAACAGCCGTAGTAAAATATAAGTCAGCGGAAACCAATCATTGGAGGGGAAGAAATGAACATTACTCCTGAGAATCCATATAACCAATCAAATTAATTTCCTTTTTCCAAATCCTTCCCTAAATTTTTATACATATTAATTATTGTCTCACCGCTACGTTAAAACAGCTGCAAGAGGAAAATCAAGGTAAGTAAATACAGACTTAATTTCATATTACATGCCTTTTGTAATCATAGGTCCATAGGAATAGAAATAATATAAAAATCGTCTAATAATTATACTAGATGAACAGTTAGGAAACGAAAATGTAAATAACCGTTAGCCATTTCTATCATTATGTAAAAATGATGAAACCGTGACAACAGCGCTTGTATTCACCAGGAGGAGGGGCTTGTCAGGGTTAGATTACACTAGCTTTGACATGCCGTATATTAACATTATGGGTGCGGCAGCCTATTAAGAAGCATTGCTAATGATGTCTTACTCTCTAGGTTAGTGCCACAGAAATGTCCAGGGTTTTTACATGTACAAAAAAAAAAAAAAAAAAAAAAAAAACCAGAACGCCTGAGAAAGAAAAAAACCGACATCTCGTCAGAAGCCAAAACCAATTTGGCAGAAATGTTTACCAGAAGCTTTACGACGTGTTCATTGCAGAAGGATATCACAGAATAAATTAAAAAATTCAAATTAAATGTGTGGATGCAGTAGACGGTGAGCAAGGTGAAGCTATCTGGCTCCCCGTCGATTGCAGAGTAATTGAAATAATTATTATTTGTAATTTAGAATCAGCAACTGAATAATTACGCGCAAGTATGTTGCACATTTTCTTTCAGTGGAAGAACTTTAATGACATAATTCGTGTATGTACAATTAATATAGTGTTTAAATGCGTTCATAAAGTGTAAATTTTTGGTAATGTTTAAGAGATAACATGCAATAATATAACAAGTTAAGGAAAATCTCACATCTTTCTCCGGACACAGAAATATTTGGCAAAAGTCAGAAAATGCAAGTTTATCGCTTCTGGTATGCAGTTAGCTAAAGTTGGAAATGCCCTGACCTCAGGCGAGACACCGCCTTGTTTGATAGCAAAGTCGCAGGTGTCCGCGTAAAAGAGTCACTGTAACGTATGAAATTTGTTTAAATTCATCTTATTAACGAACAGCGGAGCATTTGGCATGACCAAAACTTTCCGGCGAATAGAAATGACGTTCAATGCGGTAATCACTGACCTATGAGACACGTTAACACAAAATTGGCGGGAGTACTTCGCGCCGTTGCCCGTGAATAGCGTCATTTTGTGTAGTGTATAAAAGGAATAGATTTTGCCCAAAAGGAGGCAGTCTCTGACTTTACCAGACCCAGATAAATGTGGCCGTCGCCCGGAGATAAGCGTAAGAGCGCCCTAAGTACCAAGTACCATTTCCGGAAATAACGAAGCTGAGTGTCCATCACCACGCTAATTGCTGATACATCATTGAGCTACATTAAGATTTCTGTTGGATTAACAATCTCTTTGCACTCGGAACCATTTGGTTAATGCAATAAACTTCCGTGTTTGCCAAAATTACCTTGCCTATGGTACGACGTGACACGTGAATTTGTCTGAATATTCATGTGAACTAATATCAGCAACTAAATAACAAAATGTTATTTATCGTCAACTTTTTGCATCGGAATTTCATTCACTCAGTCCCGGCTGGCTCACCACCACCAAAATCCAGCGAAACGCCCTCGAGAGAGTCTCATCGGAGAAGAGCGGGGTGGTCTGCAACAGCCGTGGCGAAATCTGCGATCAGCGGGCATAAATTATTTACTGCAGCAACCATACAGCCCCTTTTCAGTCTCCCACCTTAAATCATCTAGTATCAAATTGGCGCCCAACGTGGGGCCAATAATAAACACCCCCACCAACAATCCCGTTTCACACAAAAATCAGCGAAAGCCTTTGCAAAGAATGAAGGAATTGCGTACAGCCACTTCTTTCCGATTTACCGGGGGAAATGTGATCAAGCTCTTGTGTTATATGTAGGAACTATATATTCTGATTATAATTATTGAGAATGAAGAAAGAAAACATAGATTCATGTGTTTACTATAATTTTTCTTGTTAGATTCACATGAAAAAATGATTCGCTTCATTATTTTAATATTTCGTTTTCAGTAAACTAAACTTTCAAAAGTACTCCATATTGTACATCACTTTTCAAAGCGATAGACATGTAGTTTATTTAAAAAGTGTGTATTTTCTTGATTTTCAGTTATGTTAAGTAATTCATATCCCATAGACTTTATAAAATCTTCATTTGGCTACACACTATGCATTATTTCATTACCTTTACCTCGTTACCTTGAAAGTAGCAGCCGAAAGCAAACTGGTATTCCATACTTGCACCTCTTTCTATGCAAAATTAAATTACATGCAACTCCGGTTAGCTAATAACAGTTTCAAAATATTTAATGCACATTTAATGATCATTACGTTTAAATTATTTTTAGTCACCATTTATAGCTGTAATACATTTTCTTTACTACCTATATTACATATTTTAAGTGTCTTTTTACATGCCAATTTTTACTTTTTATAATGCCTGAAAATCTAGTCTTCTATTATTATTATTATTATTATTATTATTATTATTATTATTATTATTATTATGCTATGCGTGTAAAATGAAGATTTTGGCGTATGAACTCTTAACGAGCATATTAAAGAGAAACAAAGACTCGTTCTCACATAAGTTGCGTTATACACTTGCTACAGCTGTAAGAGAGAATGCTAAGTCTGTCACATGAAGCTCGGGTGCTGCGAGTAGGGTGGCCGCCGGCCGTGTGGCAATTACCTTCCCCCCTCTCGCATGAGGTGAGGTAAAGGAGAAGCACGCGGTTTAAAACAGTTCAGGGAAAAGTCAGGCTTCTCGCAGGTCGCGTGATTGCAACAGCGTCTCAGGCGACAGACACTCGCCTTTCCCTCACTTTATGGTGTATCAAGTATCGACAAATTACAGCATAATGTGATCAACGCATTTGGTAAGTAAATAATGAATATGGAAACTTTCGACACCTGGCTAAATTACGCGAGTGCTGAAGTTTACTTTGAGGAGCACGGGTGACAAACATTTATTTTTAATTACTCGAGTTTGCGAAAATTTATTACACGCTGCATCTTAAAACGATTTGTTATTGCACTTAATACCACCCGAAAGCAAGCAAGTGAGCAAGTGTAACATACTAAACGCACAGGGGCGGGGGGGGGGGGGGAAGAAAAAAGAGAAAAAAAAAGCGAAGAAAATTCACAATGTATAAATTTTGGATTGTTGAAAATTTCTACTTTTTTACAGCCTTTGGTTTGGTCATAGTAAAACGCTAGTGCTAAGATGTATGAAGCTCTTTTGTTGCAATGATTTGTTACCAACAAAGTGAAATGGTTCAGTCTAGGTACCTCATTCTGCAGCATAATTCATAGTGGAGTCAATTCGCGAAGTTCAGATACAGTTTAAGGTAAAGTGGGCAAACATTGCTACTTTAAATGCTTTATGATGCACAGAGTAGTAAATGCATTTTGAGGAACTAGCAATGTTTATGATAAAATATAAATATAACAAATAATAACAGTAATAGATGTTCACAAAGCGTGCAACATACATATCAAATTACTCTTTGCTTTACTGAGAGCGCTGCGAACTATTTACATTCGCTCCTATTGGACCTTGCTATTAGCAGAACACAACACTAGGAGTCTTGTACTATTACCAGCAGAATGCGGAAATACAGAAGTTACTTTGATAGCTGTATTCATAATGAGCATAAACAAAATAAAACTATCACCAGTTACGGCTTCGTCAACATGAACATTATATCCTTCCGCGCTTTGGCTAGGGTGGAAAGCTGGGGAAGGGGAAGAGATAAGCAACTATAACTGGACTTGGACAGTGCGCGGAGAGAGCAAGGAGTGTACATTAAAGTAAACACCTCTCTATTAAAATGCCCACAGTGTCTTCTTATTCGTACATAGTATCATAAACAAAATAAGAATAATAACTTTAATAACTCTCTTCCAGCTTTATTGTTCATTTTGTTTGTTAATTAACTAATATAACAGATGAAATGAGCGTTAGGTTCTAAACAATAATTCCCTCCTTGGCCATTAAGTAACATAAAATAAACAGGTACGACTACCAAACACGGGTAAAATGGAGTCGATAACTTCTACATTTACTTGTTTTTGAGCAAATTTACACAAATTATGATTAAAATTTCGATGAAATTTAATGTTCCGCGAATGAAAGGTTTCGACTCTCATGTATAAAAGCAAGGATCGCTAAATAAATCTCTTGCATACCAGCACGCCTGTGCATTTGAGCACCCTGTGTGCATTCTAAATATAGTATGTCTTGTTAAGAGCCTTTGTTCTTCAGCTAATTCAATATTTCAAAACCGAAAAATTCCTATCCATTAATTCGCTCTCCTAAACGAATTGATAGAAAGAAACGTGTAAAGAAAACAAAGACCACAACAAACTTTCTTCTAAAAGCAGGCCACGTGAGGCAGTAAGACTTTTGCCTTATGCGTGACCTTCTGCAGTCTACCTATGAGTTTCCTATGCGTGTTTTTGCTTGGACGAATGTTTTCAAGACATTGCTGTGACGTGATGCTGGCCGAAAACGAGACCCCGAGAGACAAAACATGAAAGAGTGGCTTGCGTGCTTTTTAAGCTTAACCCAACTTTCAGCTTTAGCCATTTTAGAACACAAGATTTCACACCTTTTCCTTCACCCTTTTGATATGTACTAGGATACAAAATGTTTGGAATTATTCGCTTCAAATGAGTTATGGCGAACCTGAAAAGCAATTTATTTTACATTCCTCTCAAAGGGTTATTTAATTGCTAATAGAAAAAGTCGGATCTGGTGGTGTAGTGGTAATGATACTTGCCTCTTAGACCCAAGATCGCGGGTTCAGTCCCGGCCGGGCGTAAAAATCCTAAGTATGGCTTCCTTGGGAAGGGAAGTAAAGCTGTGGGTCCCATTTCGTACATTTACGGCTGGAAAAAAATTTCAAGCCTGAAAGAAGAAGCCTCTGAGCAAAATTTATCGGGTCGGTCATATTGCATCGTTAATTGAATGGGACACTGATAACCTGAGATGGTAAAGGGCGTCCTTAAATAAATCAAATCAAATCAATCAATAGAAAATCTATGCAAGGAAAGCGAAAAAAAAAATCTTTGCTCAAAAGACAATGTTTATTATCCTATAAATGCATTTCTAATTGTTGAAAAGTTGACTACAAAAAGTGCAATGAGCGAACAAGTGGTTTAATGGGGCAAGGAATTCAGTACACAGCATGTGAATGTTTGATTTTAAAAACAAAGTGTGATAGATTAAAGTACAAAATATTATAATTAATACATTAATAGCATTTAAAAATCAAAATATATAACAATTTTACCACTATTATTATTATTAGCTTTCTTAACATAAATTATTAATAACTTTATTAACTTTCAAGAAATCATTTGCATATGAGTTAAATATCAATGCTTCCAAACTATGCAGTTCAATACTACATTTTTCTTATTGCAAATGAATGAAAATAACTTTTAATTTCACTTATATTACAGGTAATGAAAATAATAATTGTCTTGAAAACCATTATTTAACACATAAAATTCTATTTAAAATCTTCCTTACATATCCAAGCCTGGCGAAAGAAATCGTTAACAAAATACCTCTAATACATAGAATATTACAATAAACCTACTAAAAGCCTATTCACAATTGCATTTTACAATACACTCGTACTTTGCTATTAGACAGTGAAAAGATAATAAATATAAAGAAAATTATGTAAGTAATAAATGATTAATTAGTTGCCCAGGCCCCGACTTTCAACTAAAAACGAATCAGGCTCTAAATTTACTATATTTTAAAGAACTTTGTAGGTAAGCCTTGCCTAAGGATATCGTCGCAGAACGATGGGACACGAGTTCCCACCCAGAAAGACAATAACCTCGAGCCACAAAGTAAAAGCAAGAATCCATTGCGCTACCTAGGAAGGATAATTTCGAAGATTCGAGAGGAAGGCCGGATTCCTAGCAGAGCAAGGACGCAAACAAACTTAGCCAAGCGGGGAATACCTATATTCTGATAGAAGCTAACAATTTGATAAAAAAAAAAAAAAAACAAAGCTTCATTTTCTCTTGTGTATAACAACTTTGCCACTTGAAGTATGGAGTGTTTCAATATCTGTTATATTGCAGGTCTAGGATTTAGAAAATAACCTTCTTTAATCTCCCCAAAGCTGCGTATTCTTTACATTAAATCAAATGCGGGTATTAGAGAGAGAGAATAGAGATTATAATTTCTCCAGGATAATTTCTGTATGTATAAAGAGTCCACTGTGGAGGAAATTGATCTGTGGATTAAAATTGAACTCAGAAAAAAAGTTGCTGCTAAGCCGCATATGTTTCAAACTTTCACACAGCACAGTCGACAGAGGTAAGAGATTGTCGCTGAAAGTTTGTGAGCAAGATTAAGACAATAACGAGTTAGGTAGCGAGCGATAGTGTGATACGATCCAGTATTTGTGATTCATAATTAAATACTGACAGAGTTGGTCCGTTAAGCTCGAACATTATGTAACAAAAATTCTCTGATGTTTAATCACAATCTAGTAAATACATTTAATACATTTAAGGAAATGGGAAGTGTTCATGATCAGAGAACAAGAAAATAGGCAAGGTTGCTGAATGGGGAGTCATTAAATGGCACTTGTCTTTGTTTGAAAAATAATCCTACAAATTAATTCTATAGCGAAGCAAGTGTACATATTACTTTATTTCATTTATAGTTGAGGAAACATCTAGTTTCGGTTACTTTATCCGCATTGAAGGTTATTGACAACCCGCAACTAGCGGCACGTTCAACGCATACGCAAAGGTCGCGCAAGAGGTCGATACTTGTACGATTCTATTAGTTTATATCCAGAACTTACTGGATTTCATAAGTTATTTGAATATTGCTTAAGCAGATGCTTAGACAATTAACTAATAAATTATTCGTTTAGAAATAATAATCTACACCTTCTTCATTATTTTCTATTAGCGAAAAACGCAAATCATAGTTTTATAAATTGTAATATAAGCAACATAAACTAATATCTTTTTAATATGACTTTCAAACATTTAAAAATAGAGCTACAGTACTACTGTAAAGGTGAAATATCTTTATCCGCCCAGTAGCACATTACTTATGCTTAAACGCAGTGATGATAACTATAACAAAAGCTTCACTAATAAAGAGATATTATTGAAACTATAAGTTTATCCTAAGTAACATATGACATGATCAGAGAATATGTTTCATGCTCTCGGGACAGAGTTTAACAAACACTATTCTTAAAAGAGACTAACAAAAGTGCATAAGTACTGCTGTTAATAGATAATAAATAAACAACGATAAGTTGACCGCCACGGGTAGCCGAGGTCATTAAGGCATGGATTCGTGAACAACAGGTCTGGGGTTCGAATCCCGCCAGGACCGTCCTCCCTGACTGGGGTCTTTTCCAGGTTTTTCTCAGTCCTCATAAATGACAATTGCCGGGGAGGTACCCTAAACTTAGGGCTGGAACGTTTCCTTCCTTAAAAAACCGCCTGTGGTGCCTCAGTAGTAAAAACGGGCGTTAAACACGATTAAAAATAATATGTAGGTACTTTTAACGTTGCTGTGTGTTTCGGAATCGAACCCCAGATCTCTCGCTCACGAGTCCGCGCCTTAACGACCTCGGCCACCATGGCGGTACATTGTTGTGAGCTCTACAAAACACGGAATTAGTCGAATTACACTCCCATGTTTTATAATATCACTAAATTAATAGCATCCAATAGGAATAGTCATTGTGAGTACTTTCTTTGGCTTCAACAGATGTTCAATATGCCTTCATTGCGATAATTGAGTTCAATTCACACTCACCTAGTATAGTGCTAAAGGTATAAAGACAGTGTCTTTAATCTACAAGGAGTCAGATTTGGTAACCATGCAGGCCATGGTTGATCGCTCGATACAGCGTAGTGGCACTTTGTGCAGGTGCTCCATCTTGTTAAGAGTATGAGATCTAAGCGATCTTAAAACTGAGGTATCTGTCAACGTGTCCAGATACGACACCCCAGTTACAGAGTTTTCCGTGAGGAAAAATGCCCATAACGGCATAAAACTCTTTATTTTTGGAGAACCACATACACACACTTTGCACTTAGTCAAACTTTAGTAGCATTACACCGGTACTTTCTGCAGCTTAGGTGAGGTACATTCATCGGAAACCAACCTGGTGGTTAAATCTTCATTTGCCATTCTTGTAAATTATTGCAGAAGGTCTGCCGTCGATTATAATCGGCTCCCGATGCGGATAGGCGGTCCGTCGATTTCCTCTTGCACAGACAGCAAGTTTTAAATCATGCAGGGTTTTCAGTGAATTCTTCTCGGAAGCGACGTTGCAATTGGAGACAACATGCCCTTTCCCCGTTGTGGTCATTATTTTTAGTAAATACCATCCGTGGGGCAAGCAGAAGAAGGTGGTATACAGGATGCGCCGACAACACCATAAGGTACCGTAGATCATAATGCTATTTATTTTGAAATTTAATGCGATATTGTGCATTAAAATACGGTAAGTGCCATAATTGTTTTAATTTTATTTCCTTTAATTTCTGCTACTTATGGCTATTGATTCATTAAAATTTGCTTTGCGCTGAGAATAGTATTTTTTCTGACTGTATCAGTATTGGCTCTCATGTGCCCTGAAATCTAGCAAACACAGATCGTAGATATCAATATAGTATAGTAGGCATACCGAGGGTGCCAAAAAAGGCTTTTCACAGTAGATATCTATTTAATATATTTCAATGTTGGATGGAAAAACAACAGTAATGTGTAGTATGATGTTCTGTAAACAGATGTGACTCACATACATTATGATAGCGTTGCTACGTGACAGGTAAATCAACAATGAACAAATGAAGCCAAGATTATCGTACGATGTTCTGTAAACATATGTGACTTATTACGTTATGCTAGCGTTGCTACAACAAAATGGACCCGAGATATCGTTTGAACAGTGGAAAGCAATTTTTAAGTGATATTGGAAAACCGAAAATGTTGTTGAAGTTCAAAGGCAATGGAGACGTGTGTACAGAACCGTTCTCCCGATCTAACTCCGTTTGACTTCTTACTATAGGAAACTCTTAAGAATGTTGTATACGTAGAAAACCAGGTACACTGGCTGCACTTCGGGAAGAAATTGAAACGGCATGTGCTGCAATCGCTGAGGACACTTTCGCAAACGTTGCTCAATCAGTTGTTCAACGTACTCAGAAGTGTATCGACGTCGATGGTGGGCATTTTGAACAACTATTGTAACTAAAAATCTAAGATAATTAGTGCTCATCATTTTCTGTTTGTGTGAATTCAGTTTTGTTATGTTAACACAGTTTTTTCTTTGCTTGAAGTGTGTATACATTTTTTTTTCACCTTCTGTATGAGGTAACCTCACTCTGTACATAAAAGTCACCTTCATAAGTTTAACAACGATATGACACCATGCACAAAATATTTTGTTTTTATAATAAGATTCCTTTTAGATTATAGGATTTGATGTGAGCGGTTTCTCCAAGCTCTGCCCATTAAATTATAACGAAAAGTATACATTATTTATAAAATAGGCGCAATCCGGATTGGATTAGATTGTTAATGGGGAAGGAGAACACTTCAGCCTTACTCACGGCTGGCCGTTTGTGCCCATACCCCAATGGGTCACTTTCGAAGGAAGAAATGAGGCGAGAGGGATACCAGGCGATGAATGTGTGGATGTAGACATATTGTTGCCAGTTTGAACATCCCGGTACAACCCCCTCCTATGGAGTTCGAGCCCCAAAGAAAGTTCACTTCCATACCAGAATTCGGAACAGAAAACTGTATGTAGCGCAAACCACCGCCACACCGCTCCAGTCCACCTCGACCATATAATAGAAGCAGCGGAATGAAAGGATATGAAATGGAATAGCGGAAAATTCGTAGTAAGTAAAGATCCATTGCAATATAAGTGACTAAGGAAAAATACGAAAAAACCCAAAGTCAGGAAGACCGGCCCCAAGGGATTTGAACCTAGCACCTTCCAAACGTTACCGTCTCAACCATCTTGCTCTCCGTAATTCCTCTTGGGTTAGAGATCATATTTAGCACAATGTTTAAAGCAGACAAAATTACTGAAATATTAATCACCAGGTATTCTCATACTTGTGTTTTGTGCATACTCATAAGTTCATAACGCAACTCAAAACCAATCATTCGTAATAAAGGGAAGAGCTTCAAGTGATGATAAATATTCATTATTTTGATGTAGGCAAACTTCAGATATGTACTGATACATGTTTCTCCTGTATTGCAGGCAAAACTATCCTTACTATAGGGAAAAAATACAACGCGGCCCAGTCAAGAGTTCACATGTATTTCAAGAACGGATTAAGTATCGCTGGGGGAATGCGATAACTATCTCCCATTCCTACTCCATTCTTTCCTTATCCTTCTATGGAATAGAGAGAAGGTATCTGTATTGTTTGGTCAACCATAGCTGCTAATATGATTTTTAAAAAATAGTGTTTAATGCCCATTTTCACTTCTGAGGTATTACATTGAGGATACATGAGATGAAATGATAAGCTGAGAGAGACGTTTTATTTGGAACAGAAGCGTTCTAGGCTATATTTAACCGCCTGTGGTGCCTCAGTAGTAAAAACGGGCTTTAAACACTACTCAAAAAAAAAAGGCTATATTTAGGGTACCTCCCTGGTCTTTGCCACGGATAAGGACCAAGGCAAACCTGGAAAAAACTTTCTGGGAGGACATTTCTAGCTAAAATCGAAACACAGATCTACCATTCACGAGTAACTTCTAGCGATCTCTGCTACACTATCGGTGTAGCAGAAAATAAGGGCTTATTCTTGTCGCAAGTGTAATATTAATGAACAAGAAATTTTGACATAATCACTGTTAATTACGTCTTACATCGACTATTGAGGCTCTGTAAATTAAAAAGCATAATTTACTCAGTGAAATACATTAAATCGAATTGAAATGAGTGCCACAAAACTTCCTCTGGATATACAAAATATGCTTGAATAAAAATAAATATTACTTCAGTACATGTAGAGGTATGCAATTGTGTAGAAAAAAGTTAAATTAATTCTTTATTGTACCAAAAATTCATTTAGTTTATTCATTCACGCGTTTTTACTCCTTCAGAGAAGACGAATGGAGTATTCACGACGATGCATTCACCGCTCTTCACTCTTCCTATAAAACATGTGTAAACTTTTGGTTGGTCCACCTTGTGCAAAATGAGTGTAATATTATATGGTTAAACACGCAAAAAATTTAAGAGATTTTTAGGTACTACGGTACTGTGAAGAACAGGCTTTATAAAATTAGAAAGAACCACGAATATTAGAATTAGGTTTTATTCTTGAAAGTATTGCTTTAAAATATTTATTAGCTGAGAGGACTTACTTTTATAGTCATATTCTAACAATGATTGAGTTTTTTCACATTAAGGACTAACACCACGGGCTGATATAACTTGCTGTAATTTAACTACTTATATTAACCTACTCTCAGTGACAGGCAGAGAGACACTGGATCTCCCAGAAACTTTGAGCCGTTCTTGAGCGGGCAGAGCATGACATGCTGTAGTAACAAAGTACGAGAGGGGGGCGGGAGGGGTTGGAGGAAAACGAGCAGTGTCATGAACCAGCGGACTCTTCACTGGAAAGTGATAACACACACACCAGTAACCCTCCTTTTCTCTCTCTCGCCATTTCCTTCTTTACTTAAGCGCTCTTTCTGAGGAAAGAAAGCCTATGTGGGGCGTGCTGTGTTTCCAAGTTTGTGTGGACCTATTTACGGCTTCACAAGATTTGTCCCCGCAGAGCTGTTTAACAAAGGAGTTCGCTAAATAACCATTCACCAGAGATGATAAGCTCCATTTGGAGTGCTCTGCTCCTGTTGATGTGCAGATAACGTTATCCGTTTCAATACACTCGCGCGACTCTTGTGGGTGCTCATTTGCAAAGATTATCTGTCGCGGTGTGTTACATGCATTATTTAACGCTTTCAAAGGGGATTGTGAGAGAAATCTAGGGAACGTCCAAAGCAGCGTAAACCACCTTTTCTCATTTGTAAAATATAGATTTTTAGAAGATTACTTTTTATAGAATATTTATTAATGGAACAAATCGCAATATATTTTACAAAAATTAAAAAAAAAAAAAAAAAACAATCTATGAAAACAGCACGTATTATGCTTGCGGGACGAGCAACTTATATGAACGTTTATAATTATACTTATATAGTAAAGGAACTATCCATAGATATACACGTTTAAAAAGCATGCATTCTGATTGTCGATAAATGAATTGACCAGTCATAATTTCCGCTCTATTCTCTGCTAATGCAAACTTAAAGAATCTAAACAGAGATGATCGACTTTGTATTAATACTTCATTTATACGCAAAATATTTTATGTAGGAAACAAAGTGGGTATGTTTCTTTGAAGCAAATTGTAAACGCCTATGTACAGGCAAGTCAGGACCTTGCAGGAGAAATATACCTCATAATGAGGAATATGTTTTGTTAAACGACCTAAGTTCTCTAGAAAGATGGCATACCAATGGAAGGTGTTAGAGATATTTCACATTTCACAATTATGATATATTATTAATTTGTTCTGGAAGCACAAAGGCCAGATTACGGAAGGAGTTTATAATGGCTGCTCTGAACCTGATTATTTGCAGCAGTAATTATTAATGTATTGGGACTGGGAGTGGATTAATGATTGATTAAGATTTTATTATATGGTGAGAGAGGAAGTGATGTAGTTTTCTTCCCCTTTCGGTGCTGCTGTCCTGTCGTACCTCCTGACCTCTGCTGTTTGCTGACTTTTGTGACACCCACCAGTGTGTCAGAGGGATGGTAATAGCAGTCACGTGTAGATTAGATTAGCACAATTCATTAATACTTTAATATATACTGCTTCTGGATTGGTCACGTTAAGGTCTAGAAGATTTTCTAGACGTCACTAATGCCACCAGACGAATTCAGTATCCTACGCCTAACGCATAGTTCAATTGTTCACTAGCTCTAATTTTACGTTGATATATTCACTTTCACGTACTATCTCCCTGTTAGTATTAAAACCAAGTTACGGAAGATTTCTCGACTGTGTGTCGACTGACAAAGCTAAATATTGCGTATCCTGAAATTGACTGACTTACTAACTGACTGATAATGATCAGTACTGATCTAATACCGTCGATTGGCTAATGATTGACACTGTGCTACTTGTTATTCCTATTCCTTCTCGAGCTCCTAAAACTTTAACTTTAATTAATTCTTGCGTCCTCCGGTCAGGACGCTAAACACACTCTTACAATGGAAATTTTGAATACAACTTGGCCCTCTCTCCTTACTGGTGGTTTCCTATTGGTTATTATTTATGCAAATACACTTGCCGTATTTCTCATTGGAATGATATTAAGATATTATGCGCCCAGATCGTTCCAAATGGTTCCGATCATGATTCTTAATAGCTCTATTTATATGTTATTCCCGTTAGAATGACCTAAATAAGATATTCAACTTAGAAGAAAATTGTATGGGGACTTTCATTGTTATTACACCCTATTGCATGGTCCGTCTTCACCTTTTAACTGGACCGTTCTAACTAAAGAAATGCGGCGACCGCTTTGTTTTCATTATAACTATTTCGAAACCCTAGTGGATCGAACCTTGTCATAAAACATAACAAATCAAATTCTTGGGGTCTTCTAATCCTAATCCTAATCCGTACCATAAGTTTGGGTAACAATTTATCTTTCAAATATACAGAAAATAAATTTGATGATATATATGCACTTGTTCAGTATCAGTAACACAAACAATATAAGACACTCAAATTATTTACACATATGATAGATATAATATCTTATGATTATATTGATAATCAACGGCTCGGGAATCGAAATCAGTAAATACTACTTCACGTTGTAGCGGTTTCTGTCGGACTATGGAAAACATTTCAAGCCTGTCAAATGCAGCATTTAGTTCGTATCTCGTCTCAACTCGGGTCCTGTACATGACACTCTGGACATGCCAGCAAAGAAAATATCTAGGGACTTTTAAGTCGGTCAACTTAAGGATAGCGTAAACATCAATTCTAAATGGGTTCTTGGATTCAACTGCAAATGCATCGACTGCACATAGAGGTACACAGCGACGACAATGCAGCATAGTGTAACTCTGAAAATCAGTACAATTAATCTTAAAAAAACACAACTTAATAATGACCCACCAGAACACACAGGTTAATAAATATGTTCCTCATTCTCCCTCCCTTTCTCTATATATAGAGAGAGACGGGGAGAGGAATATATATATATATATATATATATATATATATAGAGAGAGAGAGAGAGAGAGAGAGAGAGAGTGAGAGGGGGGAGGGGGGAGAAAAGAGAATCAGGGCATCCGCAACTAAATCGCAGGGAAGAGAAGTTTCACAATGAGGAACATATTTGTTAACCTATGTTCTCTGATGGTTCATTTGTAAGTTATATTTGTTTAAAGTTATTTGCACTGGTTTCAGACCACCATGGGTGGCCGAGATCGTTAAGGCGCGGAGTCGTGAGTGGGAGGTTTAGGGTTTGAATCCCACCAGGACCGTTCTCCCTAACTTTTTTTTCCAGGTTTCCCTCAGTCCTCATAACTGGCAAATGCCGGGGAGATATCCTAAACTTAGGCCTGGAACGCTTCCTTCCTTAAAAAAATCCTTTCCTAATTTCTCATTTCATCTCATGTATCATTAGTGTCCACCGCCTGTGGTGCCTTAGTAGTAAAAATGCGCATTAAACACTGCTAAAAAACTGGTTTCAGATATGTATACATACCTGTAAAACTAAATAGAGAGGATAAAAGGAGCAGAAATAAATAAAACAAATTATTTACACAATGCTCTTACCTCTAACACGAAGAAGTTATCGAGAATATTTGCTTTGTATTGTGTTTTAATTGTGTTCAATATAATTGTTGCTTTAACGGTGGAACAATTACACAATACAATAATTGACTTCTATCTGAAAATTAGTAACGTTTGCAAGATATTCTGGGAATATAATATAGAATAATGGAATAAATTAAAGACAAAGTGAACATCACGGAACAAATGTATGTGGTGATAGGCAATGCGATGGGTGGTCAAATATACGGAATCATACTCTCTGGGTGACACATTAGAAGTGAAGAAAACGCCTCAAGAAGAGATACGGAGAGAGAGAGAGTTGTTCCGCATTCAGGACATTTTGAAAACTTGTATAAAATTACAACCAAAAATCAATGCATTTGCAAACTCTTTCAGTGAGCTGTGTTCAGTTGTTCAGATATAGTTCCCTTAAGAAGGCTATGAGTAGAAGATTATGACATGTTCAAAATGGAGTTTTGAGCTGTTATTAAGTTCTTCATAAAAGAAGGACTAATTCCAAATGAAATTAAACAGCGATTGGACGGTGTATATGGGGAAGCATCCCCCTCATATTCCACCGTAAAAGAATGGGCCAAACTTTTTCGAATGGGTTTAGAAAGAACTGAAGACGAAGAGCGTGCAGGTCGGCCTTGGAAAACAACGCTCATGTGAAAGGAGAAATTATGGAGGACCGGTGGCTCATAGTTACAGAAATAGCAGCAAAGTTGGCCCTTTCTCAAACAACAGTTCTTTGAATTATTCATGAACTTTTAAATGTGAATAAGGTCAGTGCAAGATGGGTGCATAGATTTCTTTCCTCAGTCCAAAAGTAGCAAAGAGTCATCTATTATCAGGCATTTTGGAGCTCTGCCGTGGTAGCCAGAGAGAAGTTCTGCAAACCATTGTTGCAGGAGATGAAACTATGGTTGTTTACTATGATCTCTTGTCCAAAAGAGAATCAATCGAGTGGCATAAACCTGACGAAGCATAAAAGGCGAAGGTCACTCAGTCAACCAAGAAGATAATGGCCACAATTTTTTTTGGACTGTGAAGGAAAATTCTTCATTGATTTCAAGGAGAGGAACACCACAGTAAACGGGTAGTGCTATGCTGGCCTGCTGCACAGACTACATGCTTTCAAAGAGAAAAGAGGAGGAAAGCTGAGTGGTGGTGTGCGCCTTCTTCACGACAATGCGCCTGTGACACAGCTCTTGTTGCAAAGGAAACTGTGAAAAAATGTGGCATCAAGGAGATTGACCATTCACCCTACAGCTCAGATCTAGCTCCCAGTGACTATTTCCTCTTCTGGGAACTCAAGAAGGACCTTCGAGAAAGGAAATTTAAATGTGACGAAGAAGTGATGGACGGTGTTTATGCCCATTTTGCAGACAAGACTTCTGACTATTTTGGGGGGAGGGTAGTTGAAATGTGAATTCAAAGATGTGAGAAGTGTATTGCAATAAAGGGTAACTATACTGAAAAGTAAAATATAAACTTATGCACCTACCCTCATACATTCTATTGACTGTACTCCGTGTCTAAGAATTTACTGTCTTTGGACTGAGTCTGGGATACTCGACCCCATTTTTGCTCCACTCCCATGTTTTTGTGATAAACGTGCTTCACCAAATTGCACATTCATTCTCTGGTTTAGTTGACTTTATACTCTCATTGCTTAAAACACGAAGAACTAATCGCTCCCCCCCCCCCTTAAATGCAGCCTGAAGAGCCGTAGAGGTGAATTGAACATAGGAAGTAAGGGTCATATGCTGCTCTGTATAATTATCGTGACATGCAATAAAAAATAGCATCATTTATACATTGTCAAACCATATTAATAAAATATATATATAGTTGATAAAAGTTAACGGAAGTGTAGTAATATATACTTATTTAATTATAACTGAATAGATATGCATTAATTAAATAAAATACAATAAACAAGTTCTAATTATACTATCATTTTGAACGTGATCTCTTTTAAAAAAAATTCTTTGTCCATGGTTCTTTATATTTTTTTTATAATTGAATTGAGATTGAGCTTCAAGTCTCGGGAAATTTATTTCCCTTTTTTACTTATGTTTAATTAATTATTTTATGCATTTATTTAATGCTATATATATATATATATATATATTTGAAAAGGTTAAGTTGGTTTATTAATTAGGTTTGTTGATTATAAAGAGTTTTATATTTATTACATTTTTTATTCTTGCTTGACAATTTAATTCTAATTAGAACTATGAGAAACGGTAACCATAGAATAACCTGATTATATTACTAGTCTCAAGCATGTATGCCCACCATAATCATTTTTTTAAAACAATTAAGAAAGTGAAGATGCTTGCTTTTCATAATTTTTTTTACATTTTCAGATTTTAATATCATTTAATCTTTTGATTTAGCATTTATTCTGGTATTACGTTATAAATCGGTTTACTATTTATATTTACATTTTTTTGAAAATTATGAATCACAGCTTTTTTCCCCTGTTCTGGACAGTTCACTTGTTTGAATATAAATATTTTTGAATTTGCTCTAGATTAAAATCCTTTTTATATTTATTCAGTAAATAAATAAATAAACAAAAACAAATAAAAAGAGGAAAGGATATTAGGATGAAGGATGAAGAGATGGAGGATTTTGAGGATCTATATCTTCTAAACATATACTTTTTCTTTTAATTTTCATGTATAATGCAATATTTGGAAAATACATTTTTACAAATAAATTGCCTAATCATATCATAAACATATAAGTATAAAATCTTAAAAGAAATATGGAATATTTTAACATGGTTACTACATCTAATAAATGTTTTAAAATACTATGCGCATTTATTTAGGGAATTTATGGAAATTTTAAAGTAGAAAATGCATCATTATATTTAAAAAAGTAGACCTTTCATACTATTCAACGTAACTTCATCAATTACATGAAAAATCACTTATAAGTATACCATGCAAAATTCAGATAATGGTATTTATTAGTTTCTGAGAAAATGGGTAAAGAATTTGTAAAATTAAATATTGGCGGGAATACGGCATTTTGACTTTCTCTAAAGAAATTACATTGGGTATGAGATAAATGAAAAAAACAAAAACAAAATGTAATAAGTTCCAGAATTTCGCATTTCTTATATTTACGAAAATACTCTGTTAAGATAAGGAGACGACTAGAAAATTACATTACAATTTTGAAATATATCAAAGAAAGAACGGTTTGACTCAGGAACAATATCTGGAGGTCGCAATCGTGGCCTCTCTGACTAGCATTTAGTTTTTTTGTGTGTGTGTGTAAATTCAAGACGACAATTACCACAATGTATTCTCTCATCAAGATTCCATAAAGAACCATTTTAGGTTCAAAAGCAATAAAAACGAAGTAAATGTTAAATGAAAGTGGATGCGTAACTAAAGCCATCTATTAGCAAGCTGCGAAAAAATTAGTGCAGAAAGGCGACTATATAACCAAGACCATCTAAACGACAGTAAGTGATTCAAGTGATCAAAAACAAACAGATATTGCGGTAAGAGCAATGCCGTTAAAGTGAAGATAAATATCCATTTAAAATATTATAAAAATTAAATTCTATAAAAATGTTCTTTGAATTTTCGTTTTTTTTTTTGTTAATGTAAACAATTATGGTTTAAGTATAAAGCTTAATAAAAGTATAAGGCTTAATAAAAGTAGACGCTGTGATTTGCGAATGTACCATTATTAAACAAGATGCAAAAGTTATATTTTTAAGCAGAAGGGCAAAACATCTCGCAGATTACAACAGGGCGAGAATATTAGCACATTAGGTTAATTCAGTAATGGGCTGCTGCTTACTGGGGAAATGCAGTCGCCGCAACCAGAAAAAGGGAGGAAGAGTCGTCGCGCATAAAGTAAGTATTTTTATTGGAACTGAAAGCATAAATGATACAATATTTAAAACTAACAATAGGGACTCATTTGTGCACAAAAGATGAAGAAAATATGCCCATAAGCAGCATGTACTTATTTTATTGAACTTTTCTTCTGTAAGAACACGGCAAACCAGAAACATTTTTTGATATTGAGAGACCCTGTCTCTTGTAACTTTTTAACAAATTGGGAAACAGTTTCTCTACTTGGAACACAATTGACAGGATATTTTCCTTCGAATCGCCTTACCACTTCTCTACAAGAATCCGTTTTCACTAAAACCCCTTCTTCAAGACTACATTTATGTACTGACATAACCAAAAAAGAGCGATTAACATACACTTTATATACAACAGATATCTGCTAAAATTCAAACTTGTAAAAAAATATAGGAATTTTTAAACGCACTGTTTATATTACATCAGAAAATTTCAAGATTTGCAACTCTCGAGTTTAAGTGGCGTTTGCCTGCGAGAAAGTGATATGTATTAATAGGTGCCTCCCCACCTCTCCAAGCTGCCTTTAAGTTAGGTTATGGAAACAACCGTTTCCATATCATTACTTGTAGATGACAACAATTTGATAGGTTATTTGTTACATTCAGTTTACGAAATCACGCGTAGGATTGTACGGAACTCTATTCATTATTATTACCTATATGATCATTTTTTATATGTAGGAGATTTGTAATATTAATTGCCGTCACATTTTATAATACTCCAGTGTTACCAGCTTTATTTTAATACGGAATGTGAATATAATTAATTTATTTAAGCGATTACAAGTGATATATTTTAAAATGTATTATTCCTCATACTTCCTCGTGGTTGTTTCGAAACCGGTCATTATAATTAGTGATATTATATATCATCTAATAAAGTGATTTTTAAGATTAAATCAAAAACCACGCTGACATAACGGTGAAAATAGCCAAAAACAGGTGGTTCCATTATTAAGTGCATGCTATATTTTCTTCAGCCCAGAAAATTAGTAATTTAAAATAATATGTATATAAAGAAAAATAAATCGGCGGGGATTAACAGGTACTAAGTGACATTTTAGTTTAATTCAGCTATACAATTTTTCTTAGTTTTTAAAAGAAGTCCTTCCTGTCCATTAATAGTGAAAGGGAACTATCTGCAATATAGAAATAAAGCATAACCTGTTGAAGAAGGAAACTAACTGTTGCATCCAGTTATTTTAATTTAAATTCAGCTAAAGGAGCCAGACGCGACCAAAGACAGTAACTCTTATTTTCCACACTCTATGAAAGTGGGAGCTGTTCATTAATAATACATTTTATGAAATACTCTTTAATGGCCTATTGAAGATTCTCATATTATGCGCATCTAATCGACATATATTCACTTATTAATGCCGGGTCGCGGGTTCAAACCCGGCTAGGATCAATGGATTTTTTCGGGCGTAAAAATATGAGTATGGCTTCCTTCGGAAGGGAAATAAAGCCGTGGGTCCCGTGTCGTACATTTACGGCACGAAAAAGAACCTCAAGCTTGAAAGAAGAGGCCTCTGAGCAAAATTTGCTGGCCGTTTCACGCCCGGAATTGAATGGGACGCTGATGATTTGAGATGTTAAAGAGCGTCGTTAAATAAAACGAACCAAAAAAAGAAGAAAAAAAATTAATGCCGAAGTTGAAATTTTCTCTTTGCAAATAGAACATTTCTACAGTCTGAAATATTTTCATTTACAATTGAAAGAACCTAACTAAAACATTAATTTATTGTTTTTACTTAGTAAAGTATAAATAATACAAGTTATGATAATTTATTATTGCAGAAATTGTAATTTAAGGGGAATCAAAATGCCTTATCCCTGTCAATGTTAAATTTAGAAAATTATTTTATCATTATCCAAAAAGCTATTAAAGATGGTTAGCTAATATTTGTATGGCAAAATTATCAACATCTTTTCATATGACTGATGAAAATAAAAACATTTGCATAAAATAGTATGAAAGTTACAACATTTTAAATTTGATGCTACATTATGTACTTAAAAACTCAAATTGTTTTGTTAAATCTGATGTTATTATGATAAAAATAGGGGTAACATTCCAAGTTTATGACATAAAGGGACATTTGCATAGAAATGTGAATTTTTCCTACAACTTTAAAACATGTATAAAATGCAAAACTCTTAAGTTGTATGTAAAAATAATAATTGAAGTAATCTGAAATTCTAACTTATTGTCTGATGCTTTCAGTAGAATTGAAAGGGACTAAGTACAAAACATTCATTTATTTTTCTGATCTTAGCAAAATAAAGTCTGATCATTTATGTTAAACTTGTACACTCAATGGAGCATTCTTTACCACTATCAAAAAATAAAATGCATTTAAACATTAAATCTTTAATTGCCACCGCTGTATTATAACTGTATCCAGAAATTTATGTAATGTTTCTTCCCTGCTCCTCCTAGTGAGAAACTAACAAACATTTCTTTAAAACGAGAAGCGTTGCGTAATATATGGAATATATTTAATTTATAGTTATATAATTAATTTTCTTCTTTTCCTAAATGTCACTTTTAACACTTAAATTCGAAAATAACTATTACAAAACTTCTTTCCAGTACAGTGATTCAAATATCACCAAAGTGCATCAGTTCTTGTGTCACGCACGTGTGGACTTCGGAATGCAGTTATCATGTACTTAACTCACCGTTCTTTGATCGCTTTTATCTACAAAGCTGCTGATGGCAGAACCAATTTTCATCTCTCCAACTTACCTGTTGTTTCCTTCTTTTGGAGGCAATGATAAAGTTTCAATTTATTTACTTAAAATAATTTAACATCATATGAAAATTGGAATCTTAATAATTACACAATAATAATGTATGATAATATGCATTGACTAACACGTACAAATAAATATATGAGCTTTTTGTCGATTACAGGCAACAGCAAACGTACAAGTCATAAACAGGGATCTGGATTTCTAGTTCCTTTATAAAGAAGTTCATTGAGGACAGCCCGTACCTTCCCACATCTTTCCGATTCACTGCAACAGGAATACTTTCCATCCGCACACAGCCTCGAAACAAAGGTAGCAGAAATTTAAACTCTATTGATAAAGTAGAATTAATGGCACTGTTCGATTAGTTTGTGTAATGAAATAGAAATATTTTGTATTTCTACATTTCAAATCAAATTAGCATGACTACTTATTATGAATACGTCATTTTATTGCATTTTGTCCACGGCCGCAGTCATAAGTAAGTCATAACATTAACAACCGATAAGAATATTTCAAATATTAATGTACATAAGTATGCAATCACAATATTAATTACAATTAAACAGAAATGTAAAATATAATACATTTTTTTGAAATGATAACTTGGGAAATATAATTTTTAAAGGAAGGAAATGTTCTTAGCCTAAGTTTAGAATATCTCCCCAGTATTTGCCATTTGTGAGGACTGAGGAAAACCAGGAAAAAAACTCAATCAAGGAGAACGGCCCTGGCTTAAATCTCTAGCTCACCTCGGCAATTCATGGTGACTAAACCACGAAATGTACGTTTAGTACTTTTCTAAAGTCAACATCTTAAGAAACACCAGTTGCGAAATATTAACATTAAAAAAACTGAATAAATTCAGCTCCAAGTCCCATTATATCTAAATAGACAACACGAAAAAAGAACAGGAAGTAATATAGATATATGTACACATGCGGATGTTTTTACAATAACTTATATGGAAAACTATTTATGAAAAACGTTTTTTTTTTCATTTGAGGGGGGAAACAATTATACGAGTTAAATTTTATTTGGCTAAGGACATTTCAAGATCAACTCAAGTTTTTATCACATTTTGGTTTTACGCAAAAAGGCAAAAACACTTTTGTCTGAAAAAATGTTATTAAACCAACTGTTTATGTGTATTAAATGATAATTGTAACACATAAAATATCGGTTCATCATTAATCAATGTTATAAGAATTACAATAACCTGTACTCCATTTCGATCCATTCAACAATAAATTCTATTTCAAAAGCTCATCTAACATTCTGAAAAGGTCAGGAATATTTCTGTAAGCTGTGGTTATACTTTGTCGAAGTTCTTCAAATGTAGCAGGCTGTGTTTTAAAAATGACTCATTTAGGTGCCCCCATAGTAAGGTATATAAGGGGCTTAAATCTTCCACCAACCTATCTATTTGGGAATGTATTATTGAGCCACTGTCGAACATCCTGTGTATAATGTGGTGGTACTCCGTCATGTTGGAATGTAAGCAGTTTCCATTTAAAGAAACTCTACCATTCTCACCTTCTGGATTTTGAATTCATTCATTAATGAGAAGATTAAAAACATATTCTATCATTTCTAGGTACATAGTACCAGTGAACTTTTACTTAACAAATACTTAACCAACGATTCTGTCACCTAGAATACCTGCCCAGATATTTATTTTCCTCTGTCTTTGTCTTGGATTTCTCATAAAATATATGCTTTTTATTATTCCAGCACCTATAATTATGTCGATTTTCAGCGCCGTTTAGGTAAACTGTGTACTCAAAAAAAAAAAAAAATGTTTTATGAATTCAAGTGATTGTCTTAAGCCTCCTACATTATCTTGCAAAATTCAACTCTTCGATCAAAATCATCTTCAATCAATTTTGTTTAAGTATTTCAAAGTATTTTTGAGTACCAACCTCTAGCTGTGCACAATTGTTAAGCTAGCTGGTTTATGTTTATGAGGAAGGTAAACAAAAGAAACTCCACTTTTGTGTTTAAACTGCGTCTGTATTTTGTTAAATCCAAACAAATAAATCTAAGTTAGTCTTTCGAAGCATTAACGTGTATTAATGCTTTTTCAATCACCTTACATTTTTATATAATAAAGATTGGTTTATTAAAATCACGTTTCAGACAAAAGTTGTTTGCCTTTTAGAGTAATGCTAGAATATGTTTAAAAAATGGGATTCCCATTTAAAAAAATTGAGTTCACCTTCAAATGATCTCGAAAGAAGGTTTTCGAAAAATAAAACAAAATAATCCGTTTTTTTCCCTCAAATTTCCCATGAATTGTCTTCCTGAAAACGTGTTGCTTTTGAAATAAGCAGCTGGAACTTTTTTTAAAACACCTAATATGTACTTATTACATTTAACACGTACTCGTATACACATAGACATTTTGTTAACGATTTTAATGGCTTTAAAATTACTGGAAACTAATGAACTTCGTGAATTTCCACATTTATATTTTTTACATTTTTAACTCAAGGAATTTATCGGCTTAAATGAAATATTTTCAGAATAATTTTGTTATTACAAGATCTTTATAAAAAATCTATTATACGACTATTTGATCACATTTAATATCCTTATCTTTTATACATCCTTAGCCAACTATAGCCAAAGTTCAAAAAATGATTTTATGATTGATAAAATATGGACTTTATAGCTATACATAATTTAATTACAAAAATGTTTAAAATAACACTAATATTACGCTGTTATATTCTTATGTATTATTAGTGCTTTGCTCTATATCAGAATGACCTCCAATTTTCGTTAAACTTAACACTTACTATATGTTGAAAGTTTTTTCCCTTGCAATATCAAACTTTTAGTTAAGACTTAGACCTCTATACCTAACGCACTGTAAATTTTACGCCAGAGTTTTCCAATACTGGGGTTTCCAGTTATCGATTTTTCTTGGCCTACGTCGTTCATATTTGCCGATCTCTGACCGCAGAACAGAAAACTTTTAAATGTCCGAAGTTTAATGAGAAAATGAAACATGGAATTTCCAAATCAAGCATGCAATTTCTGTTTAGCTGTTCATTAGATTGCTAACATAGTTAGGCGCGTTCCTCCCTTGCTCAAAGTAACGAACCAAATGTCGATCGTCTTAGTATTCTTCTAAAATGTACTACAAGGTTTTCATGCACCACAAATCATTACTCTGTAAACATAAAACGTTATTCTCGATGCATGAACTTAGAGAATTGCGCTTTTTGGTGACTGGAGCATAGACATGCAGGGTTATAGTTTTTAATCATTTGCAGAACAGCCCAGACTTACTTTTAAGTTATTATTGATAAAGAAAAGGACGGGATTTGGAGCAAAGATTTTTTTTTCATCTAACTGATAATCTATCAATTTCATTTTAAAACAATGTTTGAATTATTTTGGTAACTTTATTTTAAGGCCTTATTTTATATTTTTTTTTGTGAAAGGCTGTATAATAAAATACAAATTCATATAATACAGGGACTTTTTGATTTTTAACTTTGAAGCGCATTTTTCGCAAGTTTTATTTTTCGATGTATAAGGACAATATTCTCAGCTTGTACTTGTTTTAAGAATCTGACATTTTCAGGAATAATTCATTGAATGAAATAACAGTTTTGTAGGTGTTGAACTTTTAAACACGTTATAAACTAAAAATGCAGAAAGTAAATTACTAGCAAGAAAAAACTTTTTGAGCAAATATTCTACTAAAAAACAAAAAATGTTTTTCCAAATTATATTTAAGCATTTTAGTCATAACCTGTAAATTTTTAAAATTTCTAGCTTGAATAACTTGAGAAAAAAATCCTTAACTATGCTACATTTTAACGGGTCATGATAGAACATTCCGTTTTCCCTTAGATTTGAAAAAAAAGGGGGGGACATATAATAATGAAAAATTCAGAGTAGCAAATTAATATATTACCTTTGAATGGTAATATAGACATCATGAATAACTTTACTGTTGACTGAATAAAATAACGTTGTTGCTTTTGAAACATTTGGAAGACCTATTGACGAAGACAACTATTGGGGCCTTTACTTTTATAACCTTATAGGTAACCTGGTATTTCCCTGCTTAACCTGTCATCTTGTACTTCTTTCTTAACCCCGGAAGGTGATTGAAGTCCTTGCTAGATAATCAGCTTACTACTCTACTGCCTTAAGTCAGTTTAACTTTTATCGTTTGTCATTTGTTAGCTGGTGTTCTCGTTAAAGGGGAAATGAGAGTGTATCTAGGATGTTTTCTGGAGGTAGAACACGTATGTTTTATTGTACTGCACAAACGCTTCATTTTTTATTTCAATATTCATATGCATTTTTCATTGCTAGGGGTGCACCCTGAAGTGGTATTTATGAGATGCCACCCCTCTCCCTCATATTAAATTTTGCCGATATTAGTACAATCAACTACATATATATATATATATATATATATATATATATATATATTATCACAATTAACTTGTGCATTTTATATATATTCATATTAGTAGTTAATTTGGTATTTCATAGGTAGTAAAAAATAAACTGGAAATGTTGCGTTTTGGGCTGGATAAAAGAGCCCAATGACTCTGTACGTCTTTCGTATATCTTTTAGAGGCTTTGTATAAGAAGGGTCGCCATTAAGGTTTGTGGAAAATGTTATGAAACGGAACAGGAAACCCTCTATTATATGAATAGGCAGAAAGTATAGCTTTTGTTATGATCTAGGACAGACCGTACAATAACATTTGTTGGTGTAAGAGGACCTTGGGGGAGCAATAACTTATAGAGCCCGAAATAACGGAATCAAGGGTGAAAGAACAGCTCGAATGTAAGGCCTAAGGGAACATCCAATCAGGGACCTTAGGAAAATTATATGCACGCGCCTCGATCATTAGATAGCCGTGTAGAGGAAATGACTGTCGAAATAATTCAATAGTGACATTTGGAAATGCAGGAGGTGGCCTACCGACCTGAGGAAGGTTTAGTTTATAAAAGGTTGCGATTTCGAGGCCCTGGGAGGTTAAGATCAGAGTTTAGTTATCGGGAGAGGGGAATATGTCAGAGTTCAGTTATCAGAGAACACAAAGTGATCAGAGACTTATAGCGGGAAGAGTTATAGACAGTTGGTTCAGTTATAGTCAGTGTAATTAGGCAAGTAGCCAGCTATCAATAGTTCAACTCAGTGAGTTATCAGTCAATGGTTAGTAAGTTAATTTAAATACTGCAGGAGTGATCTAAGAATCACTTAACAGAACTTAAAGGCGACCCTTAGCAGTGAACAGTAAATACAAACGAATAAATCGTTTTACCTCTAATTCCAAGAGTAAAACAAGAAAAAGTCAACATTTTATATTTTTCCTGTTTTAATCTCAATTCATATTTTACTATTAATCATGTGCTCATCTGTTGCCTGATTCTCTGTCCTTTTACCAGTTGAAAAAGTCACAAAATTCCAGCGTTCTATGAATCTAGCTGTGGGATTGCGACAGGTCGAGATATCCGCGGGAGAAGAGATGGAGAACGTCTTTGATTCTACATAATACTATGAATATTCTTTAATTAAAACCCATAAATTAATCAAATATCATCATCTCCTCCCCCTATAAAATGGCCGAAACCCATATATACGGCGCTCATATTTGAAACTAGTCAGTTTTGTAGTTACTATCTCAGGTGACCATTAAACAGCTGCGGGATGGTTTCAGTCGCATTCTTTAGTTACATAACTATGGATGATATTTTAGTCGCAAGAGTATGACAAAAAGATAAGAATTCTCAATTGAAACAACACATAATAAGTGTGTTTCACACGAAAATAAACAGTTGCATTCAGTTCAGACTTTGTTAATGCAGATGCATAAAGATTCCTCCCTAAAAGAAGCATAACGATGTGAAAAGCCATGATGACAGCAAACATACATCGAACAAAGTCCAAGGACTTTTCTCCAGAAGTACTGTGGTCGTCAATTTCTTCGCATATCTGAATGAACCCACCGATGATTGGGTCGATATTGTAAACCTGGTCATAACAAGACCGAGCTCGGACAGGGCATGGAAACCGTATGGACCACCACGAGTGGCCGAGATCTTTAAGACGCGGACCCGTGAACGGTAGGTCTGACGTTCGATTCTCTCCAGGACCATCCTCCCTGACTGAGTTTTTTCCAAGTTTTCCTTAGATCTCACAAATGGCAAATGGCAAATGCATTTAAGGGAGTTATTCTAAACTTCGGCCTGGAACGCTTCCTTCCTTTAAATAAATCCTTTCCCAATTTATCATTTCATTTCATGTATCATCAGTTTTCACCGTTATGTCGCAGTAGTTAAACACTATTGAAAAAAGAAAAAGAAATCCCATGTCTTGGCCATTAGATCTCTAGAACGAACAGATCACTCAACAATTGTTCCATTCGTTAACGGCGGGCTAAAGGTTTTGTGACTTGGGAACGTACAAGAAGGAAAATTACTGTAGTGTACAATGATGCAATTACAGTTGCATTGTTTCCATTTCACCTGTTTGGCTCATGCTATCCATCGAGTTGCAGAACAGATACGCAGTCACTACCTCACTTTAATGAATTTATTTCTTCAAACAAAAATAAAACCATTCTGATATCACACATTTTGATATTTTTTATACAAATTTATGTACACTGCAGCGGTATTTTATACTGATGGTGATCGATTACTGGATTATTTGTTTTAATAAACGTTTAATTAATTAAAATAGGCGGAAAGCATTTGAATGCTTAGATACTCAGAATTGGTTGCTTGATGGATTGCTCGTATCTCAGGGTTATGTCTTCTTCCTCGCCGATAATTACCCTGTCTTATAATTGCTCCGACTCTTGCGGGAATTTTTGTTATCCGTGGAAAGGGAAAGGGATATTACCAGGACATTGTTGAGGTAATGAATAGATTAGTTGTAATTTATGATGAACTGTACTTTATTATTCCAGGTGTATTGTGATGTGATAGTACTCGGTTACTGTCTGGAGAATTTGGGACGCTGTGTATGTCACTTTTGCATAACCATTAAGGTTCCATTAGGACGTCACCAGCGACGTTTCGACCGCGGCATTTTTTCTGAGGTACAGTTCGTTTCCCGTCTACACAAAAGTTCACGGTTCAAAAGTTTTAAACTTTATAAACTTACACCGGGATTACTGGTATGGGATTCCGGACTATTTATTTAACTCACTGATGTTGAACTGATTGAGAAACGTTTGCGAAAGTGTCCGCAGCGATTGCAGGACATGCCGTTTCAATTTCTTCCCGAAGTGCTGTCAGTGTAGCTGGTTTTCTACGGTATACAGCATCCTTAAGAGTTCCCCATAGGTAGAAGTCCAACGGAGTTAGACGCGAAGAACGCGGTACACACGTCTCCATTGCCTTTGAACTTCTACAACATTCTCGGACACTCTCCCGCGGGAAACTTAGCAGGTTGAACACTGGACTCTCTCCCTAAGAACTGAAAAACTGACCTCGCTGGACTAGGATATGGCCTTAACCCTCCAGGAAGTGTCCGAGGGTGTATTTGTTCACAAAACAAAAAAAAAAAGTCTTTCTGTCCTCAATTCGGGCCAGCCTACCGGCCCCTTGGTTCTGGGCTCTGGTTGCAGGCATTCAAGAGGGCAACAGGTTTTCCTAAAACCAATATTATGCTGCAATCCTATTATGGGAACACATAACTGGCAATTATAATATCTGGAATAACAATAACATTACATTTACGGTACATGAGATACTTTGACCTTACAGCTATGAACTGAACATATATACATATTACTTGGGAATGATTAATTTCTTCCTTAGAATTTATTTAGGGGGGTGCCTATTTCAGTTTCAACACATTTTAGGACGATATTACATAAATATTCGGATTCTATTTATAAGTATATAATGCTTAACGACTAAGATCCTCATGAAAAAAATGACATTATAAGATTGCGTGTGATACAATTAGTAAAAGTATTGTTGTATATCAAGTGAAAGCTAAAGAAACACATTTGGGTGTGCAATAACAGAAATTAATTTTATGTCAATAGATATAAAATTATTAAGGCGAGCTTTCAAAAGTTACAGCATAACCAGTATGGATAACATTTCCCACCCAAAAAGAGGAAAATTAGCTAGAAAAATGTTAAAGTTAGACAAAAGAACAGATTAGGAAAATGTGGTTCACAGATTATAATAATAAAAACACCACTGAGGCAATGAAGAACGCCGAGAACGAGCGGGTTTATGTTGGTGTTGGTGTTTAAAAAAAGCGCAAAAAAGATGTACAAGAAATCTAATTTTATCTAGAGTTGTGACTTTTGCAGAAATTCTATATGAAGGAAAAATTGAACTTATATTCATCCAGAAACAGGGAAGTCTAAAATAATTGTGAAAATATGCTAAAGAATAAGCTCTCATCATTTATCAAAATCTTATTTTAAAATTCAAGCCACCTATCCAATCTTCTTTTCCCCCTTTTGTTGACAATGCATTCCGAATTTGAACCCAATGTATTACTTCTTATATAACGTGACGATAATAATGGAAAAGTAATCTAATTATTGGCTGTTTCCAGCTTTCTCAAGAGTAGATAGAAATTTCAAATTAAGGCTACAAAAATGGCGATTAGGAAATGTAATTTCCTATAACACTTTTATTTAGCTGAAGGTTATTTATCTAGATTGTGGATACTATAAAATATAAAACTGATAAACTTCGGTAATTATACTCAAAATTGCTACTTATAATTTTATACAGCTAACAGAAAAACAATGCTTAATTTTGAACTTCATTAATCATAAATATATTATAATAAGCATTCCAATATCGATACAAGAATATTAATATAGAAAGTCCCCTCTATTTAATAATATATATACTTATTAATACGTAATATTTCGAAAGGCGCAAGCTTTCGAATTTTGAGCCGCTTTTGTGATATGATCCTATATGTTTTGGTAATGTTCTCCGAAGGTTGAAAATGTCCTCACTTACTTTAAGGAAACAAATTTGTGTAATACTTTGATACAGGTTTTTATTTTTTGTCATTCTAGAAATTAAGAAGTCGTTAACTTTTCTACTGCCCACTAGTATAGTTTAAACATGAACATTTCTTAGACACAAGAAGATGTTGCTTTTACATCTCTTTATTACTTCTTATTTTATATCTTTCATAATTGGTATATGGTATACTAATTAAGAAAAAAATACTAATCGTTTTGGGAAAAATATCAGTTTGGATATTTCTAGCTCTAAAACAACGTATATCAAAAGTGCTAATATTAATGTTAATCTTAATTAAAATTTCAGTTTATAAGGGAATTTGGAAGGCAAAGGGCCTAAAATTTTGATTATTTACACAAGTGAGTTAAAATAATATAAATAAAGTTACATAATTTATTTTAAGAAAAGTAACTTAGAAAATGCATACGCAGAAATGAAATCATACACAAAATTCAACACGGAAAATATAAATACCAACGTGGGGGTTTTCTAACTGGAAACTTTGTTAGGGACGGTTTACATATGGTCTCACCTGACCTGGATCCTGGCTACCCGATATCCCACTAACCTCCCTTCCTCCCATAGGTGCAGAACAGTCAGATGTACTCTCTCAAAATCAGTTACGTAAGCCTGCCTTCAACTCAGATGGGAGGATATTTTGTGGTTCTACAAGATGGAAATGCACCTTGTTTAAAATGTGGAGCAGCATTTGGTACACTTCGCATCACAATGCAAAAAGGCACTCATAATGAAGATAAAGGCGAGGAAAATTTAATCGGGACGACCTAAGAGAAGGTCCTCCAGCATCTTAAGCCTAAAACAAAATGTTATTGAAGCGAATAGGCCAGCTGTAGTTCGTACGAGGTCTAGGATTTCAAAACGAATTGCTGAACTATCCAAACCGTTTTCAGCAGGAGAGTTTGTTATGGATTGTTTGGTTAAAGCTGCTGAAAATATTGAATTAAAATTAATGCAACAAGTTTATCTTGCAGGACAGTAAATGATCGTATCGAAAATTTTGCGGATAACGTGCAAGAGCAAAACTTCGAACCGTGGTACTTTTTTCACTTGACGAAACTACAGATGTGAAAGAAGCTACTCAGTTAGTAATTTTCATTTGATGGGTGAATAGCAATTAAACACAACCGAAGAATTCCTGGATCTTATTTCTCTGAAGGGCCATACTGCAAAATTTGAACTGGATGCCAAAGCTACTTTTATAGGCAAAGTTAATGGATTAACTGGAAAGTTTAAATAGTATTTAGAAGAGAAGGTGCGGCGGTATTTGGAATTTAATACTTTGTTGTGATTGGGTTTGGATTCATTGTTCCAGTTTTCACCATTTATTAACACAATGCCATAAATATAGTTCCTATCAGGCCACGGAGAATCTTGAAAAACATTTCCGATTATCGAACTGATTAATTGAGATTTCCTTCACATGATTTTATTTTCACATTAACTATCTTCACTTCAACTCTTTAACTGAATGACTGACTGACTTCTATAACTTATGTAACTTGTCTAGTTGATACATTTCCTTGTCAGAGTAACTTTTGACTCTTCCTTTTCCGCTCTTTCGCTTTGTCTTCCACTTCTTTCTCTCACTTCACACCAACGAACTACTAACAAATAACAAGTAATAAACAAGTATTCTATAATCCATTAACTTTACTTTTATTAATTCGCCTGTCCGTCGGTCCAGGCGTTATAAATATATTCAGCATGGCTTTCTAAATGTCACGTAATTTGTTCCTCCTACACCTATCTTCCTATTTATGGGAGTGTATTCCATTTATTATTGTTAATTCTCATTGGCTATCGTCTAAGATTTTATTCGGGTCCTCGCATAGCAAAAATCTAAAGTCTTAGATTCTTGACTTAAATAATATTTTAAAAGAGAGCCGTAACAGAGGTTTTTTTGATTCCATCTGGATATTTAATACTGTTAACAAAGGAACACTTGATCTTTCCAAATTCCTGAGATTGGGTTTTGTTCAATATCCGATTGTTTTCCAAGTTCTAGTTGCCCTGAAGTAACATTACAAACAGACACAAATAGCCCTTTTCTGGCAAACTTCCTTATAATATTTGCAGTGTGCCACATGTTCTTGTTTTCTGTAAATACATGTGCAAACCATATCAATATGATTTCTCGTAACTATATTTCATATATAATTTATAAACGGGTTTGGGATTGATGATAAACTATTGTCTCAAAGGGTATAAAATCTGACCTTTTGTGCACCGTTTCAGTCACAGTGAAAATAGCAAGGTTCATAGTTGTGAATATAATAAACCTCATAAGTAAACATGCACTTCGTCAGAGATAATTCCAAGAATTTCTGAAGGAATTTGATGTTGATTATTTAGATCTTTAGATCTTTAGATATTGACAAATGAGGTAGTGAAGTAGAGGCAATATGCTTAAACGTTTCCGTCGGTACGTACTCATGTACCAAGAACACAACTTAGAATATGCAGGGCTGGATATGCGATTTAGCTTTTATAACATAACTCGTAGTCTTCATTTTGTATTTATATACACATTGGACGAGGTCTATATTATGGATCATATAAATTATATTTCATTTGAATAATTGGAATAATTATTTTATTTCAAATATAATTTGGAATTGACTTTTAAGTCAATTAGAGTTTATTGTAATTCCTGAGAATAAAGGGGTAATATCTGAATAAATTAAACATAGAATTACAAGGAAAAGACAATATAATTATTACCTTAATAGAATACCTGAATGCTTTCATGTGTAAATTGCGGCCATGGATGTATCAAATTGAGCATAAAAGCGTATACCACATTCCTTCTCTGCAACCCGTTTAACAGGAGGGAGAAGAGAATATTCAATTGAAGTATAAGCATTTTGTAAAAAAATTGCTGAATGACTTTACTGTTAGAATTCGAGATCTTAAAGCAATGGATGAAGACAGGACACCTTCGGCTACAACGTTGATGGTGCTCCTGAGATATTGCAACTTGAGATTATCAACAGTAGTTATTTTGTAAACAACAAGAATAATAGGTTCAGAACTCTTTCTTAAAGCTACCCACAGCTTCGTCATTTTGCAGGTCGAGTCTTTGTACTTTTTCGTTCAACATACGTTTTCGAACTGTTTTTCAGCCGACTAAATCACTAAAAGAATTATGTACGCATTAGAGACAAACATATAGTCTGTTCATTGCAAACATACGAGCTACCAATTGATAAAATTGTAAACAGCAAAAGATGGCAATTCAGGAAGATTCTTGATGCTTCATAAAATGCAAGAAATTTAAGAATAATTTATTGTTATTTTAATAACATTATGAATTTACAGTACAGTGCATTTTATTATGTATCTCAAACATGAAAATATGTGCTGCATGGAAGCCGGCTTTAGCCAATCTGGCAGCGAAGAAGCAGTCCTTGCCTCCCATTGGCTCGCGTCACGCAACAGTCACGCCCACGACTAGAAGTGTATATATATATAGACACAGCCAGCCCCCAAAAGCTTATTCTTGTTGTAGCAGGCGGATATGACATCCTTAGAGTTTGCTTGATATGCGCATGTTGTTCACTTACTTCACTTACTTCACTTACATCTTACTTATCCAAGATGGCCTTAACACATTGCCGAGACTGCTCACAGGGCACAGGGAGCAATTGCTCAACTGTTCCCTATGCTCAATTCCAAGGCGATGCCAGTTCACCTGAAATTACACCTTTATCAAAGCCCTGGTCATCCCTGTCATGCTATACGCCTGTGAAATCTGGGGTATGGTAGCTGACAGTTGCTCGCACTTCTGCAAATGGTACAGAATAAAGGACTCAGGACCATTTATTCTGTATATCGATGCTTTCCAGTCAGGCTACTTCATGACTATTTTTCCCTCCCATATATCGAGGATGAAATTAGACGCCGAGCCACAAAATTTTACGCCAAATTACCCTTTCATGAGAGCGCTTTCGTTCGGTCACTCGGCAGCTATTCTGTAGCAATAGACCTAAGCCCAAATCCAAGGTGCCACGCCTAGCGTGTGGCCACCTTGGATAACAAAGGGGCATAACCTAGCGACAGAAAAAACATTCCAATTCCCCAGCAAAGCAACAACAACAAACAGAAAAACTAAGTAGCGGTATGACCATGCTGTTCACAAAGTAAAAGAACAACATGCGCATATCAAGCAAACTCCAAGGATGTCATATCCGCCCGCTACAACAAGGATAAGCTTTTACTGCACAATCCTTCCACCCCACACCCAAAACAGTACAACCACCCTACAACCCCCATCCCTTTACTGCGGTTAAACCCAACACAGGCTGAATACTAACCTCAGCCTGCCAGTTTTCCTTGGCCTTGGCCCACGGCACTTCAGCAGCAGACCCCTGAAGAAGATGGCAGAGAGAGCCATCGAAAGCTTGGTAGATTCATCGCAATTTACCGGGAGCCCTCCCGAAAACTCATTTATAATAAAAATATGTAATTAAAACTCATATTATTTCACCAATTTATGTTTCGTTACTAATTAAAAGAGAAATATATCTACTCTAATGTGTAATCGACCAACGAAAATACGTTCACCTCTGAATGTATACATTAGAAAATGATAGTAGGAAAAGGAGTGGGGAGTATGTGAGGTGTATGAGGATAAGCGAGTGACCAGCTGAGTTCTTGATTTTTTTATCCGGTTTATTTACGGACACTCTTAAACATCTCAGATCATCAGCCTCCCATTCAATTCAGGATATAAAACGGCTAACAAATTTTGCTCATAGGCCTCTTCTTCCAGGCTTGAGGTTCTTTATTGTGCAAATGTACGACACGGGACCCACGGCTTTACTTCCCTTCCGAAAGAAGCCATACTTAAGATTTTTACACCGGAAAAAAATCCATCGATCCTGGCCGGGTTTGAACCTGCTTTCGAATATACATATTACGCATTCTAAAACTAAAAACTTGAATTTACGTTTTGCACTAAGAATAATGTACCTTAATTTAATATATTTAGGGTTAAATTCATCTAAACGGGAGTACTATTCTTTCCTCGTTCATTCACTGCAGCATGTATGCCTGGGTGTGTGTTTAATGTTAAACCTACAACCTGCTAAGCGAGTTACATACTTGTGTTCGCAAACAACTGCGCCCATAGCATTAGCTATGATAATACAAAATAATTATGTTTATTCTCGCATATTGTAGTAGTGTTTGTTCCTTTTTGTTCCTAGCTGCACTTAGTAAACGGATTTAAGTGAACGTTCTTGGCATTTTCAGCAAATTATAACTAGATGAAGCGCAATGCGTTTTAAGGTAAGTCTAAATTATGGTACATTAATAAGTGGCACCTTTCTTGCGGCAGTTATTGTCATACTCAGAATAAACAGAACTGAACAGATTCACGAGCCAAAACTACAACATATACCACTAACTTTCGTTCCGTTCCGTGCTGGAAGTTTTGTTTCAATTCAGTGTTTAGCACAGAGTTGTAGACTGCTAGACTCTGATCTACATAACAAAGTGATTTCGATGCTACATGATTTTACACTTGGAGGGAATCTCCTCTCCCTCTTTCACTCCCCCTTTCTCTGTACCTAAAGTTGACCGTCTGGCATCTCTATTGTTCTGTTAACGCTCTTCATACCTCTGGCAAACACCTTGGTTTACAGTGCTGTTTCAAGTTGATAGTTTGCAATCTATCCAAAATCTAAAACAAAGTAGATTTTCTTTATTAATTGATAAACAGTTAATAATGTAACAATTTAAAGTTCTTATTTGCTTTCTGAAGTATAGTTAAACATTGTTATACAAATATTCAAGAGGGGTAGAAGAAGATAGAACGTTCAGTAGAAATACGATACAAACGATTATTTCTGAATAGACTTAATGTGACATATAACTGCTAGTACATACGGGTGACTCCATATGAAATTAAAACAAATAACCTCTCATTTTAATCATTTTAATGTATTTTACACTACTAATAACATATAAAGACAAATGTTTTTGTGAACTATATCCCTAACTCTAATTGTTTCGATGTAAACTTTTCCAAAAGTCCTTTTTATGGAGATATGACCCTCAAATTCCTTAAAACAGAAACTCTAATCATAGCTCAGTTTAAAGCTCATTTCTTATCAAACGTAAAATTTCATTATATTCTTTTTCTTCTTCTCTGCCTTTTGTATACGCTTATATGAGGACTTTTTTTCAACTTCCGCTCTGCTACATGACCAGACAAGCATAAAGATGCGGATCTGCGCACTGTGCTACTGCGCTACTAACTCACTATAACGTGCGCCGAGACTAAATTCAATACATGAACTGGAGCTGAGCTATAGGCGCTTCAACATGGTTGGGTTGATTGATTTTTCCTCCAAGTGCGAGCTGCTAAGTGCAGCAGAAATTCATTGCAAAATAAGCCGTGTTTATGGTGCAAACTGCTTGAGTGAGGGTGTTGTGCATGAATGGTGTAGGACAATTAAAGAAGGTCTAGCTATTGTTCATGATGAAGGTGGACAAGAATACAGGTCTGTCGCTAGTGAACATCTTGTTCAGCGAGTTGGTCAAGTGGTTCGAGAGAGACGGAGGTTTACCATGTGGAATTTCCGGATATTTCAAGGCCAACTGTGTACACAAATGTTACAGAACACTGGGCTATAGAAAGCTTTGTGCAAACTGGGTTCCAAAATAGACTGGCGGCAACCTTCCATGAAGAGGGTATTGGAAAGTTCGTCTATCGACATGACAAATGTTTTAATCTTCACGACGATTATGGAAAAGTACTGCGACTGTTCTTGATTCCTGATAATAAAGCCATTTTGTGATTCACATTTGTCTTTTTGTTATGCCCCATCGGAGGTTGAAAAAAAAAAAGTGAATTAATAACCCTCGTATAAGACAAATTCTGAAGGGGATGACAGAAATCTATCTATCTACCCATAATTTTTTCCGGTGACCCCTTTATCTCTTATATCCTGGTGTCATATTACATACAGCTTTAATTAATAATTAGGGTTCGAGAGTTTATTATCTAAAAAGTGGGAAATATGCATGCAAATATGACTTTAAAAGAGCCAAATATGACAAAAAAAAAAAGGAAAAAAAAAAAAGAAAAGAAAGAAAATATGACCAAAAATACATGAAAATTTAGATAAATACAATTGCCACATTATTTGAGGCACGTTGTTCTAGAATTAATATACAAGTTTAATTTTTTTCTTGTAATGGTTTTTGTGGGCGGTACATTTTCTTCTGTTAATCACAACTCTTGTCCCTATATAGAACAATAACCGGTATTAAGCTAACAGTGGATAAAGTGAAACAAAGTTCTAAACATTACATATGTATTTTCATTCTCTGTTTATGGCAATATTACAGTATATCACCCAATGCATCTTAAAACTCTCAAAGAGGAATCTTCTCTTGCGAGTCAGATTTCAATATCGCAAGATGTTTTGGGAGCATATTTAAATAGACTGAAGTAACATTACAAAGAGATCCTAAATAGAGTACAGTGGTAGCCCCTTTCCTGGCAAACTCCCCTGCACTCTAGTAGTTTAAAATGTCACTATTTTTTTTTGCACATTGTTGAAAATACATGCTTTCCTTCCAGTCCTTTCTTAAGTTTGTTCTTTATGGAAACCGCTACACTACCCTTTCATCTTACTCCTTCACATTGAATATGACTGAAATGAAAGCCAGAAAAAATATGACATGTCATAAACATCCTAACCCTATTCCCCTCTGTCTAAATTGACATTCCAATCTCTTTTATTTATGGATTTCACTATATACATATAAAATTTATCGCGTTAAAATATGAAAACCAGTAGTGCCTATCCATGAATGAAAAATATTTAACAAGCGTCCAACGCAATCTGTTATTTTTAACTTTTAGAATAAAATAAACATAATAAATAAAAATAAATGAACAATGTACAAGTCAGATAACCGCAAGTCATAGTCACAACTTTTGTGCGTGCGAAAACAGCATTCGTACTGATATCTGAATCATAAGGCTCAAGTTTTTTACTTTTTTTAGATATCTCTCTAGAACTAATAATCTCTGCTTCACTTGATTGAACAAGGAACCCGTCGTTTCTGATAATAATAAAAATGGGACTTGGAGATTAACGCATGTGGTTTTGGATTACTTCGCATGCCAGAGGAGTCGGTTAACATGTTACAGTAGAGCTGCGGTTTGAACCGAGGACCGAGAAATTAACGATACCGTATTTGTTCGGGCTTGCAGTCAAGTCAATTTGCCTTTCGGAACTGAATGTGTCACTACTGATACGTGTTCTCTGGAAGCTGTGAATTGTTCTGCCATGGCTGGAAACCAGATGTTTGCGTCATGCAATCAAGAAATCTGCAAGTACTATGTAGCACTGTCCCTGGGGCTATATTTAAACGAGATGGGAACCATGGGAGTCTTTCAAGGTGTGCGAAGGGGGTCTACAGTTGAAAACCATACAACCACGCCGCGGAAGATTGCACCTTGGTATGAAGTTTCGACAAGATGAATAATGGTTTAATTAATTTTATTTATTTATTTTTGATGCAGTAAACATAACCGGTAACAACCTATTGGAGTCTATTCTTGCAGGGCTGGAGATTTAAACAAAGCCGTGTCAATCTTCGGTTGGCTAGAGCACTTTATTACGGTCACGAGCGGCCGAGGTCGTTAAGCGGAAGTTCTGGGGTTCGCCAGGACCATTCTCCCTGACTGAGAGGTTTTCTAGGTTTTCCTCAGTCGGCATAAATGACAAATCCGGGGAGATACACTAAACTTAGACCTGGAACGTTTCCTTCCTAAAAATCCTTTTCCAATATATTATTTCAACTCATGTATCATCTGTGTCACCGCCTGTGGTGCTTCAGTAGTAAAAACGGGCGTTAAACACCATTAAAAAAACACTTTATTGCTACACTGCGGGCCCTAATTTAAACCTCAGTGCTGTCGAATGACATTTATGGTGGACATGGGATATTTTAAATTTACAGGATCTCATTTCAGTGCTTTTCTCACATTCCTCTCACTGTTCACTTTTTAACAGTGGGTGAAGACTATGACATCTGTTAGCTGTATGGGATCTCATCACCCACATCCTGCCTTGCAGTTCTGACTTCACCTTAAGGTCTTGAAAAGCTGGTCTCTGAACCCGGGCAATACAACCTGCAGAGCTTCATCAAGTTCTAAGTTAGGAACTGGGCACAGTCGCTTCTCCAAATGGTGATGTGATATGTCTGCAGATGGCTAACGATTGGGGTTTGTGGTGCCGTAGTATCCATTCGTCTTTATATAGGATAATAAGGCTCCGTATTGACTAACCTGTTTCAAGTTCTCTTTGTTTCCCCTGTAACCTTATAGTACTATACACAATACTTCAGAAGGTAGGCGGTTAAATCTTCCCTCTTAATAGCCATAGAAATTTGAGTTTAAATTAAGCAGCAAAGGCTATCACACTAGAAATTTCCAAGGGCCCTTTTCAGTGGTCAGCCTTCGCGTTAATTCCCTTGGTTTCGCTATTTTTTCATCTGTCTCTAAATTCTAATTCCAGCACTCTAAAATCACATAGTAGTTTCACTCTATTGCTCTAATAATGGCACAGCAAGAATGATGTGGACTAACATAACAAATTCTTAAAAAACTGAGCTTTCAAAATAAATGCGTAAACGAAATGAGACTGTGCTTTCGACAAAATATTTCCTACATTAGTCTTTTTATTATGCAAGGTAAATCATTTTAGAACTCTGAGTAAAAAGTACGTTTATCAATTGCATAACACCAGAATATTAAAAAGCTGAGAGTTTTAGAGAGAGATCGGCAGTTTAAGCTGTTTATGGCAACAAAATAATAAACAGCGCTGACAAACTTTGTCATACAACGGACAAATGACGCTCGTGACTTGTACAGAAGCTAGAGCGGCGCAAGGCTATGTGTCGATAAAGGTTATTCCGCGCCCTGAATATTCATGTTAGTTTATGAAATGAAGCGAGGCTTAGTGACGTCAGAACAGGCAGTGGAGTGAGTAATTATGCAGAACCGGCCGTTCATGCTATTTATCTCCTCTTCCTCTTATTTCCTATAGAGGTAATGCAGGTTTAGCAGTGGCGAAAGTGGGACTCTCGCAAAGGTTTAACTTTGTGTGTTCAATTTACTCCAGTTGCTCTTCCTTTCATGCAAAAAGGTCAATTAAGAGTTATTACACTAATAACCACCAACCCTTAAAATGCTCCATTTATGGTCTATCTAAGCCTTAGAATATTTTCGATATATTATAAACAAATGTATTGCATTCCTCAGCTGCCATTACCGCCACGGGTGGCCGAGGTCGTTAAATCGCGGACTCGTGAGCGGGAAGTCTGGGGCTCAAATACCGCCAGGACCGTCCTCCCTGACTGAGGTTTTTTCCAGGTTTTCCTCAGTCCTCATAAATGGCAAATGCTGGGGAGGTACCCTAAACTTAGGCTTGGAACGTTTCCTTCCTTAAAAATAAATCCTTTCTCAATATATAATTTCATTTCATGTATCACCAGTGTCCATCGCCTGTGGTGCCTCTGTAGCAAAAACGGGCGTTAAACACTGTTCATTCATTCCGCTGCCTTTGATGGTATTTGATTCAAAGCCAGCACCATCTGAGAGAGGGCATTACCGTTTATAACACGCGCACTGTATGTCCCGTTTCATATAAAGTGGAACACAGCTGTTATAATACCTTCATAAACGTGCGATACGCTCAAAAAATCCTTTCATTCAATTATCTGTTGACCGATGGGGCCGCGGGAACTGCATTGGTGAATAAGCTATCGCTCAAGGCCAGCTGGGCTACACATTTCGGGGTATGAAGACGGAGTTTACCAACTACTATATCCGCCTTGAGTTTCAAGCCACCCCGTCAGTTTCAAGTGATCGGGTTACTGCGGTTTAATAATTATTAATATCCGCATATTTTTACTAGGGTAGGTTCATAAGTTTCCGGTCTGGCCGATGAGGATTATCCCCTTCACAAAACTCTTATCTGGTGTCATACCTTACCTGTTAAGTAAATAATTGCAGCTGTAACTTACGCTCCAAGGTGTTCAGTTGTTTACATATCGTTGCATTAAGAAGGCTATGAGTAGAAGATTGTGACATGTTCAAAATGTGTTATTAAGCTCTTCACAAAAGAAGGACTTACTCCAAATGAAATTAAACAGCGATTGGACGGTGTATATGGGGAGGCAACCCCCTAAAATTCTACCGTAAAAGAATCGGCCAAAACTTTTTCGAATGGATCGAGAAAGCATTGAAGATGCAAAGCGTGCAGGTCGGCCCTTTGGAGGTGCTCACCCCTGAAAACATCACTCTTGTGGAAGGAGAAATTATGGAAGACCGGCGGCTCAAAGCTACAGAAATAGCACCAAGGTTGGGCCTTTCTGAAACAACAGTCCTTTGAAATATTCATGAACATTTAAACATGAATAAGGTTAGAGCAAGATGCGTACCTAGACTTCTTTCCTCAGTCCAAAAGCAGCAATGAGTCATCTGTTGTCAGGCATTTTTGGAGCTCTACCGTGATAACGAGAGAGAAGTTTTGCAAACCATTGTTACAGGAGATGAAACTATGATCCTCTACTATGATCCCTAATAATGGGCGATCTAAATCATAGAATAGGCCAGGAAAACATTACTTTAAAAAAAGGAGATACGAATTTTAGGAAACCAGGCAAGATCAGCAAGTTCCTGAATGTAAAGGGAAAAGATCTGTAGAACTTTAATAAACGGAAGCGTGGAAAATGGCCATTATTGAGCCACTATACAAGGGCAAAGGCAATAATAACACACCAGAAAACTACAGAGGTATTTAATTGTTGTCTGTGCTTGGAAAAATAACAACAAAACTTTGAACGAAAGAATTAAATTTTGGGTTAAGGTATATTATAAAATTTCTAAATTTCAGGCTGGTTTTAAGCAGGGCTTAGCCGTTGACAATGTCTTTGTTTTGAAAACTATAATTGATGAAAACCTAAGAATAAGGAGGAAAGCCATACAGCGTTTTTGTAGATTTTGATATGAAGTTCGATAGAGTAGAGCGAAGCGTTCTAGGAGAAAAATGAAGACGTAAAGGGATTTTTGAGAAAATGATTAACGCTCTTATGTCAATGTATAAGGAAGTCAAATTTGTTAT
>CM060841.1:28935000-29160000 GCA_030762175.1 Metallyticus violacea | reverse complement strand
TGAAAATAAATTACATTTCGTTAAAGTAAAATGCTGGAGTAAAACATACAGAAAAAAGTATCGTGAATTAAACGATAGAAATCTCACAACAATTTAATGAAGGAGGGACCGTCCTTGTGTAATGTATGAGTGCTAATGACTTAGGCGGTTTCTGTTTTATTGAAGATATCGAAGACCACAAAGTGAAGATCAACATCTTCTCAGAAGTGTGAAGAAGTCTGCACTCTCTACAGAAACACATAGTTCTAGACGCCAGACTTTACTGGTGCTGCACTCTACTCTGATAGCAGTACCACAGTTTCCACACGCCAACCCTATTGAGAATATTTTTGTATATTCTGAAAGAAATCTCAAATAAAAGTGATCTCAAAGAAGTACTGGTGGATGAATGGAGAAAATTAAAAAAGGAAACAACGGAAACTCTTGTGAAATCAATACCGAGGGGTTTGCAAGAAGCATTAAGACAAAATGAAAACCTTTTAGGTATTAAGAACGTAAAACAAGACGAATACTTATTTTTGATACTTAAATTTCATCTCTAATGTCTACTGAAACAATATGTTCATTTTAGGTATTTTCTATACCTAGCGACTATTAAATAATTCGGTATTCCTATACATGTTTTTATTAATTTTGTTCAGACAGTTCAATTGATTAAATATTAAAATTTTTACTAGAGAAATACATTTTAGAGTCATTATATGCAGACTCTAAACTCAATCGGAACATACAAACACAGATTTGCGACCTCAGATACGTGACCATATGTGATAACAATAGTTTGACGATATAATGACGTACTTCCTATTTGCCCGGCATATGTTACGCAACTGTAGCTTTCATCCCAGCAGTACAATTTAATATGTATCGGGTTTTAGTTGTAATTCTTGTCCGCTACTCAGTGACTTACGTCTCGGTCATTAAGCGCACAGTACCCGGTTGAGCTCACGATTCTGCCCCGCTTCTAAAAATTTGTTAGAAAACACTGGACTTGCATGCTGCCTTGGCATTGCATTGGGAAATCACTTTTTGTAATACGTTTAAGTTCGGTCATTATTCTGATTTCAGTGCTAATGTTCGCTTTCAAATTCCGAAATCTGACTGTATGCTCTTTTCAGGAGCATAGAGTCATTTTTTTTTCTCTGTAAAAATGGAGAAAAACTCTGTTCTTTCTGCTTGTTTGCATCAACCAGTACATTCAAATTTGTGTAAAAACTCATGAATTACATATATGGAAGGAGACAATTGATCAGGACAGTTCTAACGCATGCATGTGACGAGATGGTTGGTTTTCAAAATTACGTTTTCACACAAAAACGAGCTGTTTCAGAGTAACTATTTAATCATCTTTGCGAGTGTTGCATAATGCCTTGAGACACACAGAGAACATGTTCAGAAAGAGACGTACAAGGAGGTGACAAGGGGGGAGTACTGTTCGCTGCGGTACACTTAAAATACCGAGTGAATAAACCGATAAAAGTGTATAAGTAAAGTCCTATAATCGATATCATTGCTTCAATGTTTAGATAGCTTTGATAAAATGTGAATGTAACATTAAATGCATCAGAAATGCTGAAACCTCTAAAAGCTTTATTTTTCACAAATCGCGAATTTTTATGCATTTTACACCTGACTAGCAATTTACACCTGACTAGCAATATCTGTTGCTGTTTCTAACAGAACCGGTAGGTTTGCTAAGTAAATAACCAATATTGCACATAAAAGTATGTATTTGTGCTGAAAATGTTCCACAACAAACAAATTCCAAATACACTTAAAATTTATGAGCAACTTCATTTTTTCAATCTCACGAAAACAGCTATTAGATATAAAGCGGAAATTCAGGACTATTCAAAGGGGTTCTTTGTTTCTATAGTACGGAAGGAAACTTGCTCCGCAGAGGAGCACTAGCATGAGAGAGAGAGTGAGAGAGAGAGAGAGAGAGAGAGAGAGAGATCATTAATAGCACGAACTGTCCACCCGAAATTGTCTATACTGTTAGATACATAAACTGTTGCAGTGCTTCCCAATAACCCGACTGGAAGGCTGATGACAACTGAAATACCATCGCTAACAGGTGCATCATTCAATTGCTGCGGAGCGACTTTTGTTTCGCATTGTAAGTATATGCATTTTCTTTGAATTTTGAAGCCTGAGTTTTCTAACACTTTATTTAATTTAGAATTTTTTCTTGAATTATTAAAATCTTACAACGATAATAATAATAATAATAATAATAATAATAATAATAATAATAATAATAATAATAATAATAATAATAAATTCTTTAGAACGATGCAAGATAATTTACAATTAAGTTGAAGATGGTTGAGGCATGAGAGATGAGTGGCCCAGGGAAGGTAAGCTTAAAGGAATCCCATCTACATCTATCCGCCACAAATTTCACTTTAGCCTCTGAAATTTAAAGTACAGTGAGGTTATTTAAGTTAAGGGTCGCCTGAGCGCGGCTACTTACTTGGGAAATGTAGCTTCTGCAGCGGGAAAAACGGAGGTAGAGTCGTCGCCCTTAAAGTTAGTATTTTATTTTAGTACTTATATTTTACTGAAAATATAAAACGATACTATATATAAAACTAAGGATGATGATAAGCACTGATCTATATAATAAGAGATGCTGAAACAATGCCTCTAAGCGGCAATAAATTGCAGCATCTACTTAGGAAATTCCTGTATTTTATTCTTCAGCAAGAACACGGCGATTCCGAATCATTTCCTGTGCCTAGTAACTTTTTAACTAGTTGAACAGTTTCTCTACCTGGAACACGATTGGCAGGATATTTTCTTGCGAACCACCTGACCATTTCTCTGCAAAAATCCTTTTGTACCATACGTGGAAACCCCTGCTTCAAGACTATATGTAATTGTATAACTAACAATGAAACTTTTAGCATAGAGGAACGCAGAAGTAATGTTAGAAAAAAAAAACATTTACTGCAAGCTACTACCTGCATATGCACTATGCGGCCGTGACTACTGGCTTTTCTGAGTACGCAGCAGCGTTATGGCGGCCCTAGCTCAGATAATGTCGCTGTATATGAAAAGCCATTAGTGTTGTCAGTCGGACACGGAAATTGTTTGGAAATGCTTGTTCTAAAGGTTACACTTGAAACTTGTTTCAGTTTGACGCCCGACTTAGAACATTTTAGTACTAAACATAAAAGTCTACCAAAACTCAAAGAAGTTAATTTCTTTTTTTAAATACTAAACATGTGCACCTTAAGTGTAATTGTGAGTGCTACAAGTTTATCCCCTTAATTGGGCTCGCTCTTGTAAGATTCTTTCGCTGGTGTTTTAAATTTTAAGCACTGTTGTGGGAGAATTTCATGGACAAGTGGTTTTTTGCCACGCTGCGCGTAACTAGAAAATCCATTCCAGCACGTTTTTTGGCAGTTGTACCAAAGTGCCTTGAGTGTGGTTTCCCTAAGGGGCTTAGAAGTTTGCATCACTCTTTACGAAGGAAGAACGCTCTTCGCTAAGGGACTTAAACAACTTTTGTGGCAGCTCTTTTCTCACTTCCTTTTCGTGCAGGATTTTTTTTCTCTTTCCTGTTTACTTTCGTTTTCTCTTTAGAACTAAGAGAAAACTTTCACAAGGTCGTGGACTATAGGGATAACTTCTGAATAGCTATCATACCGAATAAGATCATTTCTTTGCATAGGCAACAGTACGTAGGCCTTAATAGAAGGCAAAGCTATTAATACAACTGAGACCAGGCAATCCGATTCCGGTTCGTAACTCAAAGACAACATTTTAGTTATGTTCATTCACATTATTATCCTGTATTGAGTAATTAATAGTTGGAACGGGCACAGAGAAAATATTATTCTTGTATCCACCAGGTTTCTAATTTGCACTTTCCACTTTCGCAGAAAGACAAACGATGCCCACATTATATCAGATTAATTACCAAGGAAACAAATATAATATATTGTATAATTTATTATAAACTCAATTTTCAGTTTCAAACGACCGTATTTTGGCAAATTGTCAGTTTCTTCAAAAATAAAACCGCCATTTTATAGACAAAAAGATCGAATTTTATTATAACAAGAATATTAAATACGAATAAACAAGATAATGTTAATTTTTTAAGATTTGGTTTATTTATAGACGCTCTTCAACATCTCAGGTCATCAGCGTCTCATTCAATTCTGGGCGTGAAACGGCCGACAAATTTTGCTCAGAGGCCTCTTCTTTCAGGCTTGTGGTTCTTTTTCATGCCGTAAATGTACGACATGGCACCCACGGCTTTACTTCCCTTCCGAAGGAAGCCATACATAGGATTTTTACTTTCGAAAAAATCCATCAATCCTGGCCGTGTTTGAACCCACGATCTTGGGTTTAGAAGGCAAGTATGGTTACCACTTCACCACCAGGACCGACCCGGTGATCTAGGAGGCCAACAAAGATGTTAATGTGTTTTTACGGTACTGTGCACATGAGATAGAGCGCCATTTTGCATAAACTATGTTTTCGCTATCAAGCTTCTGTAATGCTGGTATTAAAAATTCTTACAACATTTGAAAATATCGTTATTTTCGTTTTATTCACAGAAATAAGGTCGATTTATAAAACATGACATAAAATATAACATAGGTCACCTATGGTTCACACTCCATAAACATGGCAACAACAAAAGATGCTTCACAGCAAAGTCTAACGCGATCAGTTCGTCGGCATTCGCAAGGCTGTAAAATATCGCATAGTAATTCATCCGCCACACATTACTTCACCTTGGCATTCTTTGAACAATTCTACCTGCAATCCTTTTAATCTATATTGCTCTTCCTGGAAATGATCACAGAACAGCTGGTACCACCACTAAATGAGTACAGAGATGATTTCATATAGCAACAAGATGGCACTCTACCTCATTTTCATTGGAAGGCTGGAACATTTTTAAACCAGGAATTTCTGTCGCTATGGCCTAGACGCAGGACGGTGATCAAATGCTGTCTTGGCTACATCGCAGCCAACTATTTTAACTCGTAAATATATTTGTAGGATTTCGTGAAGGGCCAAATTTTCCTCCCTCTTCTGCCTGTGACCAATCTGCATATGAAGGTGCATATCGGCACCACCTTACAAATCGCCGGTGACACGCTAAGGCATATAAGGGTAGAACTTTACTATAGTCCTGATGCATAACTAGTGTGACCAAGGGCACGCCTATTGTATTGTATTCATTGTATTCATTGTATTCATTGTTATTGGTTTATTTATGGACGCTCTTCAACATCTCGGGTCATCAGCGTCCCATTCAAACCAGGGCGTGAAACGGCCCACAAATTTTGCACAGAGGCCTTTTTTTTAGGTTTGAGGTTCTTTTTCGTGCCGTAAATGTACGAAAAGACACCCATGACTTTACTTCCCTTCCGAAGGAAGCCATGCTTAGGATTTTTACGCCCGAAAAAAATCCATCGGTCCGGGTCGGGTTCAAACCCGCAATTTTGGGTTTAGAAGGAAAGTATGGTTACCACTACACCATCAAGAGCCGCAAAGTAATACACTCTTAGTTGCCTCTGAAAGTGTTTTTAAGAGGAATTTCTATATCGCTGATGACAATTTATCTTGCCCACGCTTTTATTTTAAAGCTAAGTGACCATTCATTTTTTTTTTTGAGTAGTGTTTAACGCCCGTTTTTACTACTGAGGCACCACAGGCGGTGGACACTGATGATACATGAAATGAAATGATATATTGGGAAAGGATATTTTTTTTTTTTTTTTTTTTTTTTTAAGGAAGGAAGCGTTCCAGGCCTAAGTTTAGGTACCTCCCCGGCATTTGCCAGTTATGAAGACTGAGGAAAACCTGGAAAAAACCCCAGTCAGGGAGGACGGTCCTGGCGGGATTCGAACCGCAGACCTCCCGCTCACGAGTCCGTGCCTTAACGACCTCGGCCACCCGTGGCGGTTACCATTCATTTGGACGAAATATAATTTATTTATGCTTAACTGCTCCAAGATTTTAATTTTCTACTTTATTTCTTTATGGCTTCGAGAGAGGGTCACATAGCAGATTTTTGTATCGGTTGATTCGCTAAGGATCTAACACTCTCGTAACCGCAGACAGGCAAGAAACTTCTCGGTATCAGTTCCATCTGCCATTAGTCAGGAAACTGGCGAGAATGTTTGTGACGTTTCGCCGAGCATCATCATTACACATGAACTAAGATGTGCATTGCCTAACGACTTCCACCTCACTTATCCCACCCTCGTTTCATATTTACTTGGTAGGTTTCGGAGAAAACTCGAATTTAGTAAACCGTTAACTGTTTCTGTTCACTACCCTTTAAACATGAGATAGCACGCTAGAGAAAAGTTCTAAAAGTGTGTGATACATTTTTTAACGGTTTAAGTGCATTTTTAAAGCGTATATTTTTCCAGGAAGTATTATTTTTTGGCCAAAATCTAAGGTTAAGCGGGTTTAAATATTTATATTCCATTTACTACCTAGAACTAGTCCTTAATTTTTCGCTATTAAATTTTTTGATACTCTGTAATCTTAGTACATGTGTGCTAAGAACACTTGCCAATAGATATTGCTTTTGCGTATATTTTTATTACTGAAAAGTTACTTTCTCTTTCAGGAAGGCCCCCAAGCGGGGTAGCTCAAGCGTTAACGGTTCAAATCTCTTGGAGCCGGCCATTCTGGCCTTTGGTTTTTGGGGTTCCTCCAAGTCGCTTATGAATCTTTCCTTTCCACAAAATTTCCGCTCTTCCGTTTCATTCCACTCGTTCTGTTTCAGGTCCGAGAGTGCCAGAGCGAGGTGACCTGTGCAGTGTGACGGTGACTTGCGCTTTAGAATGTGTTCTGTCCCGGCGTCTGTATGGAAGTGACATTTCTGAGAGGCTTCAACTCCTTGGAAGGGGCAACGCCAGCGTCGGACTGCTCTACCTGGAAATGAAGTAGGGGACCGCGTATGTCTGTACCTCATGACTATCAACTCTCTTGTTCTTCCAAAGAATTCAATGCAACTTTTAGAATATGACAATTTTATTTCTCGAGAAAAAATTTAAGTTGTGTGTACATATGCATCTTAGATGCTAGAAATAAATACTATGCATTAAATTAAATTAATACTACATCCACATGATTTATTTGTATTTTAGAAAAAAAAAAAAAACGCTACTATAAAACACGGAAAAACGGAATTTCGAGAAATAGGGTTTCCAGCGATATGTTTTTCCCCTTCATACACACAGCCTTCACGGATGGGCTTGGCCGATCGTGACGGCTGTGCCACATATAGTATCAGTTCTTCTGGCCTTGTTTCTTCCAGGTTCCTTTAGTGAATAGCTCGAGCATGTAGAAAAAACATGCTTTTTGAAGTGATAATAGTGTTTTTATAATATCCGATAGAGACAAATATTACAAGAGAGAGCATTTATGTTCAAAACATAAGGGAGGCTATAAAGCAGTTTTCAATGAAATTCTCTGATTTAACTTTTCCCTCAAGAGATGCTGTACAGCATTTTGAAAACAAATTTGATCATGAAACTGTCCCTGACTCCCCGTCAGATAAAGTGTAATTGAAATAATTAATATTTGTAATTTTAAAATCAGCAACTCAGTAATTATGTGCAAGTATGTTGTGCATTTTCTTTCAGTAGAGGAACTTTAATAACATAATTCGCATATGTAGAATTAATATTGTATAGCGTTTAAATGCATTGATAAAGCATATTTTTTGTAATATTTAAGAAATAACGTATAGAAATGTAACAAGGTAAGGAAAAACTCTCGTCTTTTTTTGAACGCAGACCGGATTTAACCAGATATAGCTTGATGTAAATTTTATTATGGTACACAGAAATGTGCTAAAGTACACCATCCAAATTACATTGGATTTGTGCATAAAACTTTTCCTTCAACCACCACGCCACTGCACCGCCACGGGTGGCCGAGGTCGTTAAGGCACGGATTCGTGAGCGGGAGGTCTGCGGTTCGAATCCCGCCAGGACCGTCCTCCCTGACTGGGGTTTTTTCCAGGTTTTCCTCAGTCTTCATAACTGGCAAATGCCGGGGAGGTACCTAAACTTAGGCCTGGAACGCTTCCTACCTTAAAAAAAAAAAAAAAAATATCCTTTCCCAATTTATCATTTCATTTCATGTATCATCAGTGTCCACCGCCTGTGGTGCCTCAGTAGTAAAAACGGGCGTTAAGCACTACTCAAAAAAAAAAAAAAAAAACCACGCCACTGATTTCCAAAGGCCAAGTTGGGTGTATTCATAGCACGAGTCTGTGATTAACGGCGTTATATGAGGAAGGTTATCTTTAGGTAGAATCACAAACTTTTCGATTACCACCCGCAGCGTCAAGAGTTAGATATTAGTTGCCCACCAACTGGGGCAGTGGAACATGAGAATAAGTTGTAACCCCTGCTAACTTCGGGTTATTGAGAACAAATTCCTCTTCGTAACGAACTTTACCCTTTAACGGCATGTGCTTTCAAAACATAGTTTATATTTGCGGGTATCTAGTTTATGACCCATGAGAGTGTTGCTATAGTTAAGTAGGTTTAGTAATAAAACGGCAAACATTATATCACACTTAGCGCCAGGTGGTACCCGGATGAGCTGTAAACAGATATCGGCTTGTTAACCGTAAACGTTAACGCGCGCCTTTAGTTCTCCTGCAGCTCTTAAGTTTGCGTGTAACGTCAGCAAGTTGTTATATCACATCTGTGACTTGACAGCATCCAAAAAGCGAACAGAAGATAGTAGCGCGGAAGCCTATAACAGTTAACGTGTGCCGTTACTAAACAAATGACATTAGAAGTGCGCAACTTTGCGTGCTGTTATAATCGGTAATTTAATATGAAATTTGAAATACAGATGGTGCGCTTTAAAACTTGCATCACGGCACAAAAATATGTTATACATGTTTCACCATATATAATATCGTAAGAGTTTTCATTTTATCCATAAATGAATCTGTCATTTAAAAAAGGCCACGAGTCACAAAAATAAAATTTTACAATGGAAGGAAAAAACCTCACACAGTGTAAACCATGTCTTATTTCTTCTCATTTAAATATCCATGCTTTTAAGATATAAAGGAATAAGTAGCAGTAGTTTTCCATTTTACAATTTATTAGTTAGTATAGAAGCATTTTTTGCAATGAATGTCTATTAATGACAAATAAATGAACGCCATGGTTTAAAAATATGCTGTTTCCATTATAAAATCATTAAATTCTCCAGACTACCGGATTACATAGAGCTGTTAGTATTTATTGCACATTTTGATCAATGTCTGTTTTTCTTACGGAAGCATAGCACAATAAACGACGTTAGTCTCCGGATACTCAGATGCAATATAATTTATAACTTTCAATATATCTCCAAATTTGTTTGTCGTTGATGGACAAGAGTAAGGCTAGCTAAGTGGGAAGCACAGTTTTTTTGTTGAAGCTGTGAAGAAGATGGGATGTTTCCGTGACTAACCGTCGATGAACTGCTGTGTTCTTACCTTCCCTGAGTAATGTCCATCATATTCAAAAGTCATCCATTTAGAAGGGAAATTTCTCCCATACTTCGTTCAGAGAGACAAGACTTGTTAAAATAGGTAGACCGTTAGTGTTTGAAGTCTAATATTGAGACATCCATGCTTTCCACTGAAGATTTGATCGATCTTTTTTAATCATAATGGCACACTCTTCAGGTACATGCGTCGTATTATGAGGTCTCACCACTTTGATAGTCCCAAAACTTGTATCGTTTGGGAGGGAATTGTGTTCTCATATGGGAAAATAATGCTTTGTGTTCTTAAATTTCCCAGTTCAACTTACACTTAAACTTATTTTAACCGGTATAAAAACGAGCTCCTCGTTGCCAACTTTTATGGCATCGCCTTCATGGTATGCTTAGATTTCAAATTAAGAATGACAAATCCATTGCCTCATTGCCGCTATAACTGTAAATTTTGCATGCAATCAAAGGTCAATCCTCAAGCACCATTCCCTTTCTCATTAGGTATCGAAATTTCATTGCTTTATTGTAATATTTTATCCCCCGTCTGCAATGAACCATTAATTCTGCTATTACGCAAGATGTGAAATGCGTATTTTGGCTGACGTCCTTCACATGTGCTGCAAGTATCGACTTATGGCTCTCGAATTTTAGGTTGAAAGTTTCCTGGAAATATTTGATCTCGATGTTAAGTCAGGATACTGCTTTGCAGATAACTGATGCATGTATTTTACACCCAGTCGGGGTCTAAATAATGTATCTCCCTTCCAGAATAATGTATGGTTCTCTTTGGAGAAGAATTAATATGGTTGTTGATCTTTTGACGGACTTCTCTAGTATGGCATTACCTATGATATGCTTCCTTCCCTCTAAAATCTCAAGGACTTTTGATCTGGACTAGCAAGAGACATAACCTACTAACCCTTTTTCTGTTACTCGGTGCAGACTAATAAAGGCTTTTCACAGACCTTGCCTTTTTCTTGTTAAAATTAATATTTCTTACTTTAGAATCCTCATTTCACCATCTTCTGTTCTTCACATCTTCAATATTTATCAGGTCTTGATATTTATCACTGAAGTTGTACAAGATAGCAATGATATCTATTTGCGTTCTTCTTACATCTAAAACAATGACAATTATCATTACAATAACACACAGCGATAATTTTACATAATAAACTCGCTTGCAGTCATCTCCTGTTTTCCTAGGTGGAGTATTTTTTTACATTATTTAAACATTGAAAAATTACATGGAAAAATTGCTTTTAAAATTGAAATTTCAGAAAAAAAGCTTCCCCACATTTGCGCTGCGCAGTTTTGAGATATTCAGAAAAGTGAATCATTCAAACTTTTGTAACATAAAAAATACTTTTCAATTTAAAGTGAAAAACATTTTAAATATTAATTACACATACTTTTTAATAGCTCTTATAGAAAACAAGAAAGAAAAGGTGAGAAACATACATTTTTAAATGCAATATGTCCCTCTAAATGAATTCTTAACATTTTAATTGTTATTTCATTTCAAATAAAAAGCAATGTAAGTAATAGTAGCAAAAAAAAAAAAAAAAAAACACAATAAAATAACAATTTCGTGTCATTCCGTGTTCAGCTTTAGTTGGGCCAGTGCGTGGACTTTTTTTTAGGGGGGGGAGGTTACATAGGCAAATGCTGAGGTGAATATTTACATTCCATAAACTTTCTGCTCTTCCATTGCTTCGATATCATTCCTGGTTTCCATTATAGAGTCCGCAGTGTCAGGTGAGAAGATCATGCGTCTGGTGGGTTCTGTCTGGGTCTTCAGAGAAGGACCTCGGGACACTTTGGTTGTGTCGGAGTGACTCTCTCACGCTCCCGCAGGCTTTTTTTTTTTTGATTGATTTATTTATGGACGCTCTTTAACATCTCAGGTCATCAGCGTCCCATTCAACTCAGGGCGTGAAACGGCCGACAAATTTTGCTCAGAGGCCTCTCTTTCAGGCTTGAGGTTCTTTTTCGTGCCGTAAATGTACGACACGGGACCCACGGCTTTACTTCCCTTCCGAAGGAAGCCATACTTCTGATTTTTACGCCCGAAAAAATTCATCGGTCCTGGCCGGGTTCGAACCTGCGATCTTGGGTGTAGGAAGCAAGTATGGTAACCACTACACCACCAGGGCCGACCCCGCAGTATTCTGACCTCACAAACTCTGGTAATGTTAAAAATCTTGCCTGCACCGATGCATCGCCTCCTCGTTCCGGCGCCCGGCGTATCCATTCCTCCGGAAGATGTCCCCTCTAAAGCCCTCTATTATACAAGTATGGATATACTTTGCGGCGGAGTTTTCCGACATCCGAGCTCCGTGATTAGTTCGCCAGCATCAGCCGCCATTTTGGGCCTGATGTCTGTGTGTTGTCCTATAAGCTTATATGGAGAACACTTTAAAAGTTCCTTTTTATTGAGTTAATATGCCTGGGTGTTGTGCATTTGATTGTAATACTCAAGGAAAGAAAGGCGTTACGTTAAATGGCATTCCTTCAGGAAAATACGACTTCGAAAGATTAAATATTTAGATTCACAAAATAGGAAGAAAGAACTGGATTCCATCGAAGAATTCTCGTCTGTGTTACGTAAGCATTATGTAAAATTTTTTCTTAGTATTTCATGTTAAATGGAATAGGCTACCTTAAATTTAACGCTTGTGTTTAGGTGATTTCATACGTGAAAATACATAATAGAATGTCCAAAAAAGCTGCACTTGAACCCTAAAGTAAGGTTACAAGGCTATAAATATTTTTGAAACTTAATGCATGCTTATTTCATTTCATTTCATTTCATTGTCGAAGAAGATTGTGGGGTTTAGTGAGACGTTTGTCCTTATAACATTTTGGTTCTAAATTGAATCTGGTAGGAAACCTTCTAAGTCGTATTATTCTTATAATTCATTCTAAATTGACAGTTTAACTGCAAGCCTTATACAGTTTTTTTTTGTATAATATAATAAATGCATTGCAACAAACTATTTAAACAGCGAATAACAAAATAAAATGATATTTTCTCATTTTAAGTTTCACGTTTAAAAGGGTGTAATTAATAAGACCTACGTTTAATATTGCAATTTCTGTTTTAACCGATGACAGCCTTTTCCTCTGCCGGCAAATGACCCGTCATTAGCCGCTGATTCAAGAAGCGGTACTACGCGAAAGTGCTGTAACTATAACTGACAGTGTCTCAAAAGTTTGCATTTTCTGTCTGAACTAGGCCTTCTAATGCAAAAAGAAGAACATGAGCAGACGCAGAAGGTATCATTTAACAGTATAAGACAAATATTTTATGAATTAACTATATGACAATCGAGTAAAAGGGCAAAAAACTTAAACATGTAGTCTCATAGCAGTTAGAGGCGCTCAGGCCCAACATGGAGCATAATTTTTGTAAATTAATTTCATCCTTTGTTGTTTTGAAGCAAAATGGTGCATCACTCTGTTCATGGAAATAATTGGATTAGCCTCAATGTGTATGATTCTACAGACAAGAAAGAAAGTCTAGAAAGATTGTCTTAATATTGGGCATTCCTTAGCAAGTGTTAATTCCATTTGTTGAGAGATCATTCACTTGAAGTTATACTAACAGGAATTGGCACTATCAACCGACACAAACTACTACTAATTTCTATAGTTTTAAGATAAAGAAGTCGGTCCTGGTGATCTAATGGTAACCATACTTACCTCTTAGACCAAGATCGCGAGTTCGATCCCGACCATAGGCGATGGATTTTTTGGGCATAAAATCCTAAGTATGGCTTCCTTTGGAAGGGAAGTAAAATCGTGGGTTTCGTGTCGGAGATTTATGACACGAAAAAGAACCTCAAGCCTGAAAGAAGAGGCATTTGAGCAAAATTTGTCGACCGTTTTACGCCCTGAATTGGATGGAATTGAATGGAATTGCTGACCTAAGTTTAAAGAGCATCCGTAAATAAACCAAATGAAAAGATAAAGAAGTAGTTCAATGGTACTTTTAGAATTTAAATATTCTGTAACATAGCGTGAGATATTTTTCATTTCTTAAACCGATTCGAAAAGTATCTTATATTTCTCCAAATTTGCACAGAAACATATTTTACTGTTGTACCCGTAATTCAAAAACAAAGAGCTGCTAGTGGTAAGCAAGGCACAAAACTTCACGAGAAATAGTTTTAAACTGTTATACATTGCCTCTTAATCGTATTAAGTTACCTAATAATAATAATAATAATAATAATAATAATAATAATAATAATAATATACCTCTTTTATAGTGATAGGAAAACTTTTAAAACCCCATTCTATGACAAGCTCAATCGCAACTTTCATGAAGTAATGAGGCTACTTTTTTGTAAAATAATTTCACAAAATAAGCTGCACTATCAATAATTTAAGTCACAACTTCAACACTCTTGAAGTTACTAACAAGAGAGTAATCCAAAAATCTGCTTTGATTCCATTACGTATGCTCTCGGCGGAAAGTGTATGGTTTCTAACAAATATGCAATATCTGAAAGGAAATGAAACAAAGCAATGATAGAATAGTCGAATATCGTTAAACCTTGGAGACCAAAACCCTCAATTGTCACCTCATGAAAAAATGTTGCCCGATGCTTCTATATATACTTTATTCAGTGTTCAATATATTACTTAAGATATATTTATTCTTTTAATTATTGTATTTATAATGTTTTTTCAACTCGATTGTTATAGAAAGCAAGACGGACCGCCCCGGCTTGAGCACTATCCGGGACGATAAGGGACTACAAGAATGATTAAGATAGTTCAACCATGAAGCCAAAAAGTCCTACAGGCTTTGGCAACTTGAGTCCCTGATATGTTTCATTGCAAAGTCAAATCTGCACCAAATATATGGCAATATAGTTCAACTCAGTAAACTACGAACTACGAACGAAATGAGCAATTTCCAAACACATTTTATTTGGGAAGGGGAAGCAAATGTGGAGGGGATAGCGGTATAGGCTACTTGTACATAGCATAGCAAATTCGACGGTTTTCTTGATGTACAACACAGTGTATAACATATCTTTATCATAGAATATTTTTGCTAATACTGAGAGACAAATTCTCAAGTACTAAGTTCGTTAAACAAATTTACAACAGCAGATTATATTTTCGCTAAACTACGGGAACCAAACTGGCATTTTGTTACCACCCAGTATCATTATTCGAAGTATTTTAAAAATGGCACTAAAAGTTCATTGCTTGCTTTCCAAAAGCATGTAAATTAAGAGGAATTATAAAGTTAGTTTCTGGCAGTAAAAGAATGGCAGAAGAAGAAAAACTCTGCAGTGTCATTAATTAAAAACCTTGTATATTCTATTGCAGGGCGCGTTCCCACCTTTGTCATTTTCTTGAACGCCGCTTTCCTGCCGGTCTCGCTGCAGTATACATTAATTAGCGAATATGGCTGGACAGTTGACTCTAGAGCGACGAACTTATGTGTGAACGTTATTTTACATACGAATTAATTCGTATGTGGAATTTTAACATAGGAAAAACTAAACGAAATTGGCACCAACCTTGAACATAGGCCAACAAAATTACTGACTAAATTAGCGTGAGAATGTAAAGGTAACTATTAGCAATAAAATTGAAATCATTATCACGGCAATCGAACTTAACTGGACAGTCAGAATATGATTTACCGATAGTAAAACGAGCATTTCAGCATTTTTTATAAGATAAAATGTTTTAGAAAGCAGAGTACTGTATAAGGTTTATAACTAAAGTCCGGAACATCAAAACTGCCTTAGGAAATCTTGATTTAAATTTAACAGCTGAAACAACAATTTAGTAGAGACCAATTTTCTAAAATTTATTTGTTTCACCCAGAGGGACAAGTTAAAAGTAATCCCCTCTGGGAACGTAATGGTAAAATATTTTAAATTCCTAGTTTGAGTCATAACTCACAATTTGGAATTAAATTTGATTGGTGTGCGAATGCGCACGAACTGGGAAATCATCATTACGTGAGATTCTTCGGGGCAGAATGCAAATAAAGAGGCGTTTCCAGTTAACTTATCAAAGTAAAATTGTGCTTACCCGCAGGACCGATGAGCACTTTGATGTTTACTGTCAACCAAATGCAAGTGCAGCCATTTAGTCCGCTATTGCATTCCCCACACAGTATCTAAGAAGAGAAAGAAAAGATCAATTAATATTTTGAAAACACTCGAACCAACAAAAGCATTAAAACATTTTAATAGCAAACAGACAGAAAGTTCTAATAAAAATAATGTTAGATAGAAAATTACAAGTTTTACGTATATTATGTCCTAATATTTCTAAAGATATTGATGACCGCCATGGGTGGCCGAAGTCGCTAAGGCTCTGACTCGTGAGCGGGAGGTCTGGGATTCGAATCCCACCAGGACCGTCCTCCCTGACTGGGGATTTTCCCAGGTTTTCTTCAGTCCTCATAAATGGCATATGCCGGGGAGGTACCCTAAACTTAGGCCTGGAACGCTTCCTTCCTTAAAAAACATCCTTTCCCAATATATTATTTCATTTCATGTATCACCGGTGTCCACCGCCTGTGGTGCCTCAGTTGTAAAAACGGTAAAAAATTAATAGTAAAAACTATTAATTTTAGGGAATAAAGATGTCTTTTCGCTGTTGTAGAGGACTTCAGCGTTTATACTGCAATGCACACGTTTAACAGCTCCGTTATTTACCTCAGGTCTTCTGTAATAACTGCCCATTGATGTTGGTGCACCCTTAATGAGATCGAAGTTTTCTGCAGCTGCAAAATCCAACAATCTGCTGGAGCGAATCCAGCACGAGATGTCGCATTCAAAAGGATGCATCGCTCTTGCCAATACCGGAACTGACAGTAAGCATAGAAAGGAATTTCCAAATAAACGTTAATGCGGTAAGTCAATGTAGGCTATCGCCGGTATTGGCAGCAACGCAAAGGCTAGTTATTTGCTCACTTAGCATTTTACTGATAGTACAGATTCATAAACGACAAATAATAGAAAATAATATGTTAATTTCATTTTTATGTTGAAATATAACTGCAAAAATTATAGTGAAGTCTGCATTTAAAGCATCCCTTACACACAGTATTATTATTTGATCCATGTAAAATTTTTATACCCAAAATGTCCATTTGTAGTCAGGAGTTAACATTACTTGCAGTATGATGTTGAATTTGTGCTAATTTGATATACGAAAGTTTACTTGAAAATAACTTTCCGTATTATGTTCACATACAAATCTTGAAATTACAGTCAATAAATGCGAAACAAAAGCAAATCTTTCCCAAACACCATATAAATAATTAACGACTAATAAATGACTATTATGGAAAAGCAATAAAAATTAATATAATACTATTCAAATTCTTCTCAAATTATGGAGTGCGTTTGCGGTCTATGGTAACAAGCTTAGATGTTCTCAGTAGCGCCTGAGAAAGTGTAGGTAGACATGAATGTAAAATTACCGATCCATTGCTAGAGCACTGTAATGTGTTTTCGTGCCTACCACTTAAAGTGGCGCGAAAATGTAACCTTTAGTGAAGGGTACATTCCTGCCTTTTTCGATACAAAATACTGCGGTTCCCAGCAATGGCTTCACCACCGTTCAGAAAGGAATCTCATGTGTGCATAAGGCCGGAATAAGACTTATATCAGAGGTAAGAAACAGGCCAATCAATGACCAGCCTCCAGCCGTGACAGGAAATAATTTGAACGATTGAGGTCTTATCTCTGTTCCGAATGCAGCAACATAGCAACTTCACTGAAATTAAGGGTCTTAGATACAACTATGAACACCATTATCAACAGAGATTGGAAACCAAAAAATAATCTGAATGCATGAAGATAAGTCTTCAAACCACATTTTTTTGGAGGATATGGAGAGAGAGAAAAACGGGCCAGTAACATCTTTTCTAAATCACCTGATGTATTGCCAACGGATTTCAATGCTTTTGCATTATTGAAAAAGGACTCTTGTAAAAGTAAGAGCTCGAACTGCAGACTGCTGCGAAAAGACTGTCAGAGGAGTGGAATAAAATGAACATCACTGTACTTCGCACAGTGCAGAAAAATAGCTAGCGCTTGAAGCTTCCATGAAGACATCATTGCTGTCTTTATATATGTTCAAACTGTAAGAATTTGTTGCCATAGATCACAAACAATCTTCCGCATTTATTTCTAACAACTTCCTATATTATTTTAGTTACATTGTCCAAAGTGTAACTTTATTTTTCATTTATATTATATATAATGTGTTCTACTATTTCTAAACCCAGTATTTATTTTATTTTCCAACATATCTTGAGACATAGGGGGGTCCACTGGCAGGAAACACAACTATAAATGTTTTTGCTTAGATCTTTTGCATTTTTTTTTTTTTACAATTATAGAAACTTAGTTTATAAAAATGTTTGCATTTAGTCACATTTAGATATAGTAGTAATAATGGGAGTTTTATTGTACGTTTTAGAATATATTCAAATAAATACAATTGTAGCATGGGCCTTACGACTGTACATGCTAATGTCGTCCTTATAACAATCAAAAGGGTCATACACATACATACATTCATACATTTATACATACACGCATACTTACGTATGTACAACTCTACATGCATATATACAAATACACAAACACTTCGATGCATTCACGTTTTCTATTATTATTTTTATATACAAATACATAAACATGAATGGAACTCTTACTCTTGAGCTCCCCTTCTATTTTTACTCACACCCGCCTTCAACTCCCCCCTCTTCATTATAGCCATTAACCTTCTTTGTCGGGTCTTCTCTAGAAATATTCCTAACTTTTGTGAGTATTCCCAAAGGCATCAACCCTGCCCGGAAAATGCTCAAATTTCTGTTGGAATTCAGAAATTGCAGTGATAAATGATCATTTCTTAAAATCTCCGTTTCCCTGAGTTCTGCCTCCAGGTATCGCTTTCTCCGCAATGGGATCATTAACTGTTTTGTTTTCTTTCCAAGCTCCTAATCTGAACCATGCGAGACCACTTCTTTCTTCTCTGTCGCAGATATCTAAATAATGTTCACTCTCCCACACCGATGTATTTGGGCCTGCAAGCTGAGCGATACTTTTTCTGCGCATTGAGACAAAATGTTTTGCCGAACTGTATCTTCGGTACGTCTGTTTTCCAACTATTTCGTGTAAAATCCTCTCCCCTTAACCAAATACACCCCAATTCAATTTTATTTAAGCCTTTCCTTATTTTTGATGCCCATCCCATATCCCCAACCTTCTCTTATTTGCTCCCTCAGACAAACTGCTCGAAGGAGAATAGTATTATCCTTAACCAGTATTTAATTGTTATTATTTTTAAATTCACACTTTCGTTAGAAATACCAAACTCTTTAAGAACCCTTCAATTTGCTACAACCGTTTTAGAAACTGTGTTTGCACCTGATTAATTTCCTTGATGTTTTCTCACTCCATAATTTCGGCCCTGTACGCCCTAGTTGACCTCACAGTTCAGTGGATTTTAGACCACTTAAGTGCTGTATACTCATCTTTATGATTTATGTATTTAGGACCCAGAGTACGTATAAGTTCCTCTCATGTAACTGAGGCGTAAGTTTTAATTTTAATGAAACATATTACATATTTATTTATTTGTGCATAATGAACTTTGTGGCTTTTCCATCTTTTATGAATTGTAACACATGTGTAAAGACAGAGCAAGCTACACGCAAGCGTACCGTATTTGTTTCAGAATTATGACAAAATTTTGTTTGTTGACAACCAGTTTATTATGGCTATATTAAAAGATCATTTCAAAGACTATTAGACGTAGTCTATGTATGTAAGAGACGAGTTATATCTTTTAAGCTTTTACTACTAAAACAAAACTTTTAGCTATTAAAGTGAAATATAGTTTTTGTCTTCATCGTCCTTAGAAAATGGTTAGATCGGAAACTTATGGACCTACTTCGTATGTGGCACTATATTCTGAAATCGGATTACCGTTGTGTGTGCAGAAATAGTGCAAATACAACTTATAACAAATGAAACATTAAATCATTACACGCTGTTAGGTAAAATGTGTGGTCAGAGTAGAAATAAAATTATTTACCATAATTTCTCTCCCTCCCCCCGATATTATGTTGCAAATAATGCTGGAAAGCCATTTGAAGCATGCCCCCGGCTTCATATGCAATTAAGTATTGCGCCTACTTTAATAAAAACATAATTTAGTATGACATTTTTTTTTTTTTTGGACGGACAATATGCACTGTGGTATAGTCCCTTTCATCATTACCACCACTGATCCATGGATCTCCAACGAATTCCCATAGGTTGGTTTCGGTGGGTATGTGGTTACCTCCACTCATGGGAAATTGAGTACCCTGCGGCGGTAGTTACCTAATGAGGGATTGCCTTAGGCATGAACCTTGATGGCAGAGGTTAATTCCTTAAGCGCTGCTTGTTGGGGGGAGGGTTGTGGGGGGTTGAACTAAAGCCCTCTATTATACAAGTATGGACATGCTTTGCCGCGGAATTTGCCGACAACCGAGCTCCGTGAATGGTTCGCCAGCATCAGCCGCTATTTTGGGCCTGATGTCAGTGTGCTGTGCCATATGCTTATATGGAGAATATTTTTAAAAATTTATATTTAATTTAGTTAATAAGCCTGGGTGCTGTGCTTTTGGTTGTTCAACTCAAGGAAAGAAATGCGTTACGTTATATCGCATTCAAGGTTTAATTTGACTAAACTGCGTTCAAAATAATTTATGTAATAAAATATTTGTCATCAACATGGATACGTTGTATTTAGCAGTGACTATTACTAAGTGTATTATACTTACAATATTATTACTGTATTACAGTATACTATGTGTTTATTCTCGAATACATTTGCCACAGCTTTAAAAAACTAGATGAATGTATATATTTCTGATGGTACTTTGATTTGTTTACATAAAATAGTTTAGCACAGTCATATAGTTCGTTTGCAATGCCAATATTGCAGAAAAAATAATTTAAAAATGCACATGCTACTGTAAGATAACTAAATGCACGTTCATAATTGGAAGAAAAGAAATATAACATGCAGATCTATGGATTATGAATAGTTTAAATTTTCAGGCAGATCATTTAGTTTATTTACCTCTTGTTTTCACACATCAATTAAAAATGTGGGTTTCTGGTTGTCATGGCCACTCTCATTGAACCAATTTAGAGCAGAGAAATGTTAAACTACATAACGTTTTTGTTCCAAATTAAATTTGGTAGCAAGTCCTCTAAGCCCTATAATTCTTATACTTCTTTCTTATATAAAAGGTTAACTGTAGGCCATATACAATTATGACAACATTGATATAATAAATGCATTACAACAAATAATTTAAATAGTGAATAGCAAAATAAAATGAGAAATTCTTATTTTTAGTTTCACGTGTTAAAAGGGTGCAATTAATAAAGCCTACGTTTATAACCAATGACAAATGAAATCGGATGCGTTTTTTTTTTTATTAGTGTTTAACGCCCGTTTTTACTTCTGAGGCACCACAGGCGGTGGACACTGGTGATACATGAGATGAAAGGATGTATTGGGAAAGACTTTTTTTTTTTAAGGAAGGAAACGTTCCAGGCCTAAGTTTAGGGCACTTCCCCGGCATTTGCCATTATCGAGGACTAAGGAAACCCTAAAAAAATCTCAGTCAGGGAGGACAATCCTGGCGGGTTTCGAACCCCAGACCTCCCGCTCACGAACCCATGCCTAATTAACGGTTTCGGCCACCCGTGGCGTCGGATGCGGTACTACGCTAAAGTGCCAAAGTGCCATTACTATAGCTGACATAGTCTCAAAATTTGCATTTTCAGTCTGACCTATGTATTCTAATGCAAAAAGATGAACATGGGCAGATGGAGAAGGTATCATTAAACAGTATGACACAAATATTTTAGGAATTAACTGTGTGACAATCGAGAAAACAACAGAAACTTAACACGTAGTCTTATGGGAGTTTGAGACGGTTAGGGCCAAAATGGAGCGTGTCTATACTTGTGTAATAGAGGGGCTTTAGGTTGAACTACCTAAATAGACTCGGGTCACGCACCTGCATAATGAGAGAGCTGGTGCTAGATAAAGCCCCTAACCAGTGGTACTGGTAGCCTAGTCGAAAGGTGAAGGCACGTGTGAGTGACGCAAATGCTTTCAGCCTTAACGGCAGGTCGGATTTGTTTTCTAGGTCCCATCCAAATGCAAAAGATTACCAAGTGCAAAGGATAGCTTTTGACTATATTTGCTGGCTGGTGAGGGATACCCACCCATACATGCACGATGCATCCATAATACCTGCTTCTTTCTATATCATTCTCTCTCTCTTGCTGACTAATCCAATCGCAACGCGACATATAGCAGCGGGTTAAACAATGTGCTGATATTTACCGTGCGATTACTGCTACTACATCGAGTTATGCATATACGCTTATTCAATGAGCCAACAGCAGTTCAAGCAGACAGCAAGCTACTACTTCGTATTTAAAACCAAAATGTGACGTTGTTAATGTTCGTTTTCCTTCATAATTTTTCCCTCATAATAGATGCTTCTAAATTGAATGTGTACAATACAGTTAACTGCACAAATGGTAAGGAGATAATTACAATGAGCTACAATATTTCCATTCGTTGTGTTTGCCAAATATCTACATAAACACACGCATATAGATTTACCTTATTGATCTTTTATTAAATAAATCTTTTAATACCAAAAAATTACAACGATCAGTAATATTAATTTATTTGCTCCAACACTTAAAACTCGCATAAAGTATTCCATAAAAATAAAAGGTATAAAAATCAATAAGTAAAGTGTACCTAGGTCTTACTATACGCGTTATCTGCTGCAAATGTTATGGATATTGCATTTCATTATAATCTCACATTTCTTAAGCGTTTTTATCATTTTCACATTTACAAAGAAAACACCCTCTCCATTAAGAAACAGCTCACGATTGTTTGGAAAGCATTTTAGAGCAAGGATTGATTGATTTTGATTTGATTTATTTACGGACGCTCTTTAACATCACAGGTCATCAGCGTCCCGTTAAATTTAGGGCGTGAAACGGCCGACAAATTTTGCTCAGAGGCCTCTTTTTTTCAGGCTTGGGGTTCTTTTTCGTGTCATAAATGTACGCGATCTTGGGTTGGAGCAAGGAAACAGCTGTGAAAATGAAATGAGGTTTTAAGAACATTGAGAACGTTGAATATTTATGCACGTAGGCACAGCACTAGGATATACTCATTAAGTTAATTGATCATTCTGCAGGCTTTTGCAATGCAATATAAATAATCGTTTTTATAATATCTTATATTCTTGACAGATATAGTTAAAGTAAAAGTATAATAATTACATATAAATTTAACTTTATATCAATTTATGAGATTGCCGAACTTTTGAATGAATATTTCTTGCTTTTCAGCGATTTCTAGCTAAACTTAAATTTTTCCTTTAAGTTTTTGATTTTTCTTTTATGTTATTATTGTTATGAATAAGTTAAATAATTGTATACGATGTAGTATATACAAACGCTGTAATGTATGTATTATATAATGAATTAAATTGTAAAACTCGTTTTCTTTATAAAAAAATATTCTTAATTATGAAGAAAACGGAAGAAACATAACGGTGGCGTTATTGCATATGAATGAAGTAAAATTTAATACTATATACCGAAGTGCCAAAAAATGTACCGAAAAACAACAGTAGTGTGCAGTACGATGTTCTGTAAACGGACGTGACTAACATACACTTTGATAGCGTTGCTACAAGACAGGTAAATCAACAATGAACAAATGAAGCCAAGATTATCGTATGATGTTCTGTACACAGATTTGACTACATTGCGTTATGCTAGCGTTGCTAAAACAAAATGGAGCAAAGATTATCGTTTGAACAGCGGAAAGAAATTTTGAAGTGATATTGGAAAACCGAAAATGTTGTTGAAATTCAAAGGCAATGGAGACGTGTGTACAGAACAGAACCGCCAACGCGAGTAACAATTGCACGCATTCGAGACACATTTGAGACTCGTGGTTCTGTATGCGATGTTGACAAGGGCAGGTCTGGGAGACCTCGCACAGCAACAAGCTCCGGTTCTTGGCTATGGTTTTGGAACGTTTTGAGCACTCACCGCAGAAATCTACAAAGCAATGTGCACGTGGGAATGGGATTAGCAGAACCAGCACACATCATATTATTAATACAGCAAAGTTGAAAGTTTTCATCCCAAAACTTTTGCATGCATTAAATGAAGATGACCCTGATCGAAGAATGCAGTACTGTGAGTGGTTTCGCAACATGGTGCAACACGATGAGGCCTTCGTAGGGAAAGTTGTTTGGTCCGATGAGGCACAATTTAAGTTCAATGGAACTGTTAACCCGCATAACTGTGTAAACAATTCACGATATAATTTGGAAAAGGCTGTTAATTTACCTGAGCTTAATGTTTGGTGTGGGTTGTCATCTCGGGGTTTAATAGGACCATTCTTTTTTGAAGGAACAGTAAGTGGCCCAGTGTACCTGAACATGATACGCACATCCGTCTTACATGCCATTCATACACATAATGTAAATGAGTAATTTTACTTCCAACAGGATGATGCGCCACCACATTACCACCGAGATGTACGTGCGTACCTTGATGACAGTCTTACAAGGCACTGGATAGGACGAAGAGACCCGATTGAGTTTTCACCGCGTTCTCAGGATCTAACGCCGTTGGAGTTGGAGTTCACCTATGGAGAACTCTGAAGGATGTTGTATACCTAGAAACAGCTACACTGGCAGCACTTCGGGAAGAAATTGAAATGGCATGTACTGCAATCGCTGAGGACACTTTCGCAAACGTGCTCAATCAGTAGTTCAACGTACTCAGAAGTGTATCGACGCCGATGGTGGGCATTTGGAGCAACTGTTGTAACTGTAAAAGTCTAAGATGATTAGTGCTCATCATTTTATGTTTGTGTGAATTCATTTTTGTTAAGTTAACAAAATGTTTCTTTGCTTGAAGTGTGTATACATTTTTGGCCACCTCTGTAGTTATAATCTTTGGCGTGTCGTGAGTCTAACACCAAAATTTGCACCAGTAAACATGAACCCCTTTTTTTGTTTTTTTATAACATTTGTACTTCAATGTGATAACAGCTTCGATAATCATTCTCAAGTCCTCAAAATAAATTACATTTTCGGGTCTAGTGTTGCACAGTCTAATGTTTGCATACGCGACTGTATTTTGTTATGACTGTTTCCTCGTTATATGTAACAACTACCATACATCAGATGGCAAGTCTTAAACATGTCCGGCATTACGTCACAAGAGTTGTTGCAGAAACACCTGTTACCGCCACTGTAGACTTTATATCTCTCAGCTTCTGCTTCCCATGCATTAAATCGGTACACATTATGCAGGTTTCACAACCCTTGTCTGCGTAGAACTTTCCCACACAGCTTCAAGCTACAATGTTATCTCACCACACTGAATAAGTTCAAGTGGAAGGAAAATTAAACTAGACGATCAAAATAAGAGGACCAGCGAAAAAGGAAAAGTAACAAGTAGATTAAAAATAGACCCAGTTAAGGTAATTATCATTTATCATACTACATCAACAATTGTTCTGTACAACCTTTTCTATACTGGTTTCCTGTCATCTATACTTTTTAAAAATGTACAATAAACTTATTGGTTTCATTCTATATATCCTGTTGTTTCTAATGTCCATTATTTATTTCTACTTCTTCTCGGATTTGTGCATTTTTTATCTTGTCTATTTTCTTGTATCCTGATACTCTCTTAAAATTAATTATTTTCCTTATAATTTGGCTGTATGACTTTCATTCGTTATCCACATTTCACTTAACCACACAACGGAAGCAAATAATGGTGCTTATGCCATACGTTGGCTACAGGTGGAATGTTTAGGTACATTTCTGATGAAAGTGATACAGCACAGATCTGAAAAGGTGGTAATAGGGGAGGGGGTGAGGAGAACGAATTGAGCGAATGAAACTCTGTGCGTGAATTACTAACACTGCCTTTTTATGTATGTTATTTTATTGTTAAATACGAGGGTAGGTCCATAAGTTTCCGGCCTTGCGGATAAGGATTATTGCATTCAGAATATCCTTAACTGGTATTATACCGTATCTGTTAAATAAATAATTGCAGCTGTAACTTCCACTCCACTGTGTTCAATTGTTCAGATATAGTTGATTAAAGAAGGCTATGAGTAGAAATGAAATTAAACAGCGATTGGACGGTGTATATATTGAAGCCTCCCCCTCATATTCTACCGTAAAAGAATGGGATAAACTTTTTCGAATGGGTCGAGAAAGCATCGAAGACGAAGAGCGCGCAGGTCGGTCCTTGGAGGTGCTCACTCCTGAAAACTTCGCTCTTGTGGAAGGAGAAATTATGACCGGCGACTCAAAGTTATAGAAAAACCAGCAAGGTTAGCATTTTTAAAACAACAGTCTTCGAATTATTCATGAATATTTAAACATGAATAAGGTTAGTGCAAGATGGGTGCCTAGACTTCTTTCCTCACTACAAAAGCAGCAATGAATCATCTGTTGTCAGGCTTTTTTGGAGCTCTGTCGTGGCAACGAGACAGAAGTTCTGCAAACTACTGTTATAGGAGATGAAACTATGATCTTCTATGATCCCTTGTCCGAAATAGAGAATCAATGACCGCCTATAAAGGCCAAGGTCACTCAGTCCAACCAACAAGATCATGGCCACAATCTTTTGGGACTGTGAAGAAATACTCTTCATTGACTTCAAGGAGAGGAACACACAGTAAATGGAGAGTAATATGCTGGCCTACTGCACAGACTACGCGCTTCTATCAAAAAGAAAAGGCTAGGAAAGTTGAGTGGCGGTTTGCGACTTCTTCACGACAACGCGCCGCTCTTGTTGCAACGGAAGCTGTGAGGAAATGTGACTTCAAGGAGATCAACCATTTACCCTACAGTCCAGATATCGTTCTCAGTGGCTATTATCTCTTCTCAAAAATCAAGAAGTACCTTCCAGGAAGGAAATTTTAGTGAGACGAAGAAGTGATGGGTGCTGCTTATGCCCATTTTGGAGACAAGGCTTCTGATTATTTGGGGGGGGGGGATTTAAATGTTAATTCAAAGATGTGGGAAGTGTATTGCAATAAAGGGTAACTATATTGAAAAGTGAAATATTGTTTTTATTTTTATCATACGTAGAAAATCGTTGGACCGGAAACTTATGGACCTACCCTCGTATATGTGTTATTAAGTACTAATGTTACTAATTCCCCTATGAAATCTATCAATAATATATTTTAAGAAAAAATCAGAGAAAAGGGAGGGAATTACGATAATGTGATGAAATAATAGACTTAAATAGAATAACAGCATATATAATGGATATTATATAGTTTTTTTTTAAAACATGGATGTAAAAAGAGTTAATGGATCATTGGTTAGGTGTGATTTATTGATATTTGAGATCGGCATTTGGTCATCAGCAAAAGATAGGTGCCATTAAAACTTTCCTCTGATTAAAATAAATAAAATGTTCCTTATTTCCTTCTCGTTTTATTTTATTAAGAGCCGTACGACTTTTGCTACGAAGATTGTCAGTGATTAATTTTTCATTAGGTGAGGATACAAGTCTTACGCTATATTAACAGCATCTTGGGTTTCTTCCTCCTCCAACTTTGATGTTCGTTTGGTTCGTCAAAGGTAATTTTTCCCCTTTTTTTCTCCATTTTAGGCAAGTGAAATATCAACTTCTGTCAAGAAGGGAAAGCAACTAATGACTTCTTGCTTATATGGCACAATTAGTATCATTGAGAGATATGTGTGACGAAGGGAGGTTGAGGCAAGAAGGATAAGATGAGGACATGAGTGAAATGCCAGGCTCAATGTACGCAAGCCTGAGTGGTGTTACCAGTACGAGTACTATCCACTTGGAGTTAACTGTTGCATAAGATGAAGATCTAGGGTGCTTTAACGGAAGGTGAGGGTATTCCCTTAGTTGGTGGAATGTTCACCTAGTAGCTTCTGGGAGACTTGCGCAGCCACAGAAAAAGTGACTTTTATTACTTCAGTAACATTTGTTTTCATTCTTCAGAGTACAGCGGCATTTTCTAAATTATGGTGATAGATTACTGGATTAATTATTTTAATAAACGTTTAATTAATTAAATTGGAGGAGCGCATTTCGAATGCTTAGATACCCAGGACTGGTTGCTTGACGGGTGGTTCTTATCTCAGGGATATATCTTCTTCTTCCTTGCCGATAATTACCCGCTGTCTTATAGTTGCTCCGACTCTTGCTGGAATGTTTGTTATGCGTTGATAACGGAGAAAGGATATTACCAGGAAATTGATAAGGGAATGAATTTCGTTGTATTTGTGATGAACTGCATTTCATTGTTCCAGGTCTATTGTATTGTGGTAGTGCTCGATTACTGCCTGGAGAATTTGGGACGCTGTGTATATCACTTTTGCATAACCATTTAAGTTCCATTACAACATTTAGGCCGCGACATTTTTTCTGACCCACAGTTCGTTTCCGCCAACACAAAAGTTCACGGCTCGAAAGTTTTAAACTTTACATATTTACAATTCGATTACTGGTATGGGGTTCCTGATTATTTACTTAACTCACTGATACTAACTGAAGTTGAACTACTAAACTCACGCTACACTCTCTGACGAGAAACTTAGCAGGGTTGAAAACTGGATTCTCTCCCTAAGAAATGAAAAGCCGAACTCTCCCTGAAAAACTGAAAGACTGACCTCACTGGTCAAGGATAGGACCTTCACCGCTCCAGAAATTATTCGAGGGTGTATTTGTTTACAAAATACAAAACAAGTTTCTCTTTCCTCGATTCAGGTCAGCCTACCAGCTCCTTGGTTCTGGGCTCTGGTTGCAGGCATTCAAGAGGGCAACATATTTTCCTAAAACAATATAATACTGTCCTCATACTATAGGGAACACATTTTAATATCTGGAATGACCATAATCTTACAGCTATGAATGTATAACATATTACTAGGTAATGAATAATTAATTCCTTATTATTTATTATCCAAACCAATTATTTCCATTTCAAGAGTTTGAGGAAATAAGATTGGGGAATACGAGGTAGGTCCAAGTTTCCGGCCTGATCAGGTTACGAATGTGATGCAGTGTACAGGAATCAATTTTCAACGATATTTTCTTTTACTGCAACCTATTTCTCATATCTCTGGATTAACATTTAATCCCTCTAAAAGATTCCTAAGTTTTTACTGCAAAATGCTGGAAAATAATGTTCTTCAACCCATTATCGTTCATTAATCTGCGTCCTTGAAATTCAATTTCAGTTGTGAATACAAGTAATAATCGCGGAAGACAAGGTATGAGCTTTACAGTACTTCTGGAAACCACATACGTTCACAATGACCTTGGTAACAGCAACAGTGCAGGCTGGTGTGTTGTGCGGTACAGGAACTCGACCCAGCATTCCACGTCTCTTTTCCCTGATGACACCATGCAATTGATACAGTGCCTGAATCATTGTCATGTTCACCCTTCTTCCGCCACTACATGGATTCTCTTTTATGAAATAGGGGCCGTAAGTTTCGCCCTCTGTGACTGTGGATTCCAATACTGACCTCTCGTTCCACTGCAAAGATTCAAAAACTTCTGACTACATTCCACGCGCACTTGCATTTGCTGCTGGAAGAATTCAGGAATATGCACATGTTGATGAAGGACGCGAAGCCCAGTCATTTTAGAATGCCTTGCAGTCATTTCTTTTGTTTTTAGACGCCTGTCACTCTGAACATTCTCCTTGACAAGAGAGATGTTTTCTTGTGCAAACAAATCCATCGACCTACCACCGCGCGGGCCATCTTCAAAGTTCTTTCTGCCAAATGAAATAATTTAGACCAGCTTTTCTCAGTGAAACATGAAGCTTACTATACCTTTCGCCGAGATTTTGTTTAATATCACTTAGTGAATGCACCGCCACGGGTGGCCGAGGTCGTTAAGGCACGGACTCGTGAGCGGGAGGTCTGCGGTTCGAATCCCGCCAGGACCGTCCTCCCTGACTGGGGTTTTTTCCAGGTTTTCCTCAGTCTTCATAACTGGCAAATGCCGGGGAGGTACCTAAACTTAGGCCTGGAACGCTTCCTTCCTTAAAAAAAAAATCCTTTCCCAATATATCATTTCATCTCATGTATCATCAGTGTCCACCGCCTGTGGTGCCTCAGTAGTAAAAACGGGCGTTAAACACTACTCAAAAAAAAAAAAACTTAGTGAATGCCCTTCTTTAGTTAAAATTTCATTATTTGAACATTATGCAACGCATAAATGAATTTCTTCATGCAAATGAATGGCTTGGCCGGATAGAGAACGCAGTGTTTACGCTCCTGAAACATGTGAATATAAGATATTAATGTCACTCTCATTGTATACCCATTCGGTATCACATGTTTTATTGACCGTTACTCTATCCCAACAACAGTAAACAGATCAAATACTTATAGATTTCCCTGCTGTTGGCTGAAGCTAAAAAATTATTGGTGAGATCTATCACTCTATTAATTATCAAAGGATTTGAGAAAAGTGTGACTATTAACTACATGCCATTATTACTTTGCTCAAATTAAGTCTGATGGGTACATGTTGGAGGCGGCGATTATAATATGAACATCGCATGTTAGGCCGGACTCTTATATGACCAGCCCCTGGTATCATATCAAAGAATCTCTTCCGATGAGCTTCTATATGAATTCACAGGTAGGGAAACTGTCAACAGAGCACTGAGCTTCCATATAATTTAAGCAGCGCTATCTCATTTAATTTTCAGTTGCACGCAGCATTGTTGTGACATAGTAAACAGGAACATAGTAATGAAAGATAAACAAATGAACAAAACAAAAATAGAGTAAATGCAGAAAATTTATGGTCACGATGCGGTGTCTAACATCCTGAAATGTCGCACCTCATAACAGTTGGAACACATACACACACACCTATTTATGTGTCTCTTTTTCACTGGGAGTCTGAAAATACGACTAACCGCGTTTCGTCCAGTGACTCGTGCTATTCTTTTATTATCTGGGACTATAATTATACAAAATGTTTGTCTCAATCTAAATGGAATAGACAAAGTAATATAAACACCCAGAGCTTTGACAACGGTCTTAACCCCCCTACGAACTGATGCCTTACAACTCCTGGATAGAGGTCAGTTACTTTCCTAATAAAGAAACTGGTTCAATACTTTGAGATTTGCTGGAGGAGGTTAACGAACCATTATATTGTTTTCCAATAAACATAATATTCAAATCAGGTGAATGCGCTGGTAGCGGTCGTGACATAAAAAGCGGGTGGTGCACTTCCTCCAATGAGGAGTTTTATTCTGAAAATATGTGAATATCTATCACACACTTTGAGTACAAAAATATACTGACAAACACAATTATTGCTTGGAACACTTATGACATAGTAAACTGCTGTATTTGAACATTGTACTACAGAGGTGTGTAATAGGAAAGGGAACTTTTAAATAGCACATTGACGTACTTACACAACGATCACTGTATGCTATTTGTGTAAATACAACAAAGCACTTTATACAACCGAGCTAAGTGCAATTAAAGTTAGTAAGTTAACAATAAAGACATTTTTATTTTTATAACTTCAGATTACAAAACAGTAACAATAAAAATCTGAAATACTCCATCCCGGTACCTTGTTTCCTACACCTGGACGTGTATTGCAAACTCTTACACTTTATTTAAAAATTACCATATTACATTCTAATATTCTTATTTTCCAGATAATACTTACCTAGGTTACAATTAGAAATTTACTAAAATAATAAAAATAACAAATATGATAAATAATAAAATTACATTCCCTTCAACTACTTCTTAATTGCTGGAAACCAGCTACTACTTCTACTTAATTTTTAACTCTAAATTAATTACTATTCACTGGTTTCCGGTACCAGTGCATTTCTTAAATACTTTTACTTTCCTACTTATATGCACTATTCCTGTCTCTATTTGTATAACATTGTATATTACATATCTATTGCACATATGTTTTTTATTTCCACATTATATCATATTATATTTCTATATTATATCATCCATACACAAAACAAGCAAGATAAATCATATGCCACTACACGTAATGGTTGTAGCTAAACGAAGTATCAAAAATTATATTCAGCAAGCTGACAATGCTCGCAGGCTCGCGCATCCTTCTATGTTGCTATGGAAACGGGCAGCCAACCAACGACACACATTTCTCCCCGTCCAAGATGCTACCCGCTGTCTGATTCTACGTTTTGGCTGTAAATGCTATCTGGGCGAGTAAAGCAAGCGTCTGTCTATCATTGGTATGGCAACCTCTATAAAAAGGTCGCAAGTGCAGCCAAATTCGTTCTGATAAGAATACTGGGCAAAAATAATGTCATAGTAACGCGCTGTTACCAATATATTTATATATCAGCATTCAGAAATAGTTTAAATTTAAGTTAAACACGGAAAACCAGGACATTAATAATTAGGTATATATTGAATAAAAGATTGATGCAGTCGAACTGTTCCTGCTGCATCTGAAAAACCGGCTTTGGATTGTGCAGACCAGAGAAGTGTGTGTGTACTCTCTTCAAACATCTTGGACAATTTCAGTTGCATGAATGAGAGCATTATCATTTGGAAGATGACATCTCATTCTGGGAACAGTGCCTGTACCATTGAATGGACAAGTCACCTAAAATAATTTCATAGGCCTTACTAGTTATATTTCCTTTCAATGTGACAATAGAGTTTACTGAAAACCATGATATGAGCGTCCAAAACCAGGAGAGAACCTCCCCATGCTTCTGCCAACCGTTCTGAGGGGAGGAACAGTGCTAAGGTTGATTTGTCGCACCGCATGCTGGTAGTCCTGGTTTTGTGAGCACTGCTGGTGTCTCATTTTGCATACTCCTGAGTTAGAAGAGGTTTATAATAGCAGTTGAGCCGTGAAGGCTTTGTTTGTGTAGTTCTCTATTCGTTGTTTTAGTTGACACTGCGTTCTGTAGACGTATATTGCGTTTAGTAACAGTGAACTTCTTCTGAAAGGCAGCAATTCTTCTTAATGCTCTTATGTCCTTATCCGTCAATTTGACCTTCAGCGGTGACTCAGAGGTAACGATTGACACTCGCATTCGGTCCCGGGTTCAATAGGACAATTATCCTGACCTTGGGTTTTCCTACATTACTGCGGTGAATGCTGGGATGGATCTTTACATTCCATGAATTTTTCGCCCTCTCATATTATTTCATGGTGACTTTAGAAAGATTTCTGCCACGAAGTCTGAATGGAAGGCGCTCGAATAACTTAGGAGAGGCTTCTATCTGCAGTGTTCTATCTGAAAACATATTAGAGACCCCATCTGTTAGTCCTCAGTCACAGCGTATGGATCTTGGCCGCCCGGTGTCTCCATTACCACATCCCTTCCTTCCAGAGATGCACAAAAGGCCAGTTCAAAGCTAAAACCCCTTCTCCGCCCTAGATCACCCATCCAGCAGTTTCGACTTTCTGTCACTATTATGTTTAGCAGAAGTTTTCTCTTTAATTTGTAGGCTGTCATGGCGGTATATGCTGCAGTTTTAGATAACCATGCTAACTTTGCAACGATTGTTCCGGATACACCAACTATTGCTCTTTTTGAAAGTGTACGAGAAGGTCTCCAAGGTCTGATCATTCACCCAGGAGGCGATGAAAACGGGCTTTTTTGTGATTCAGACCTATAGCAGCTGGGTAATAGTATATTGAGCTCAAAAGACGCGTACAGTACGTAATCTTTCAGTCAGAAAAATTATCAGAAATGGAGCACATTATACTCTTATCCTTTCAATGATCGTTCGGAATCTTTGATATGCATCCCTTGTTTATAACAACCTCTTTTAGTATCGTAAGGAAAGAAAAATTATTAAACGAGGCTGAGTTTGAAAACCCAGCGAGTATTATAATAATAAAGTGTTACGAATGTCATACGTTTTATCGACCTTCATTAGCTAAATGGAAAATGTATTTCACCTAAAATTCTGATATTCAATTACATTTATCTTGTGAGAGGGACGGGATCTTGTTTATAATACGATTAAAATAAACATGAACGTTACAGTTACAGTATGTGCCACACTACTTTAATTATTTCAATGTGTTGCTCACTTTACAGTACTTAATACCTTAAAATACTTATATGATAAAACGTGTCAGGACCATATATATTTATGAATGTTATAAAATTTTGCTTTACTTAACAAAAATTGATAAAATATATTACATTAATATTATATGTTTAAAATGTTATAGTTTGATATGGGAAACTTTACAAATAAACTATGTGTCAATTGGAGTGCACATTTTAAAAAAAAGGCTTCATTTTTTTCATAGTTTTCTCCGCCTACTCTATCGATACAAAAAATTAGCTTGGCAGTAGTTATTTGCGTGGAAGCGGGAATATTAAGGTGGAAAAGGAGCATTAATTAATTTAATTTGTAATGAATTAATAGCCCCACGATGGGAAGCCGTTTGAAGCGGAAAAATGAGGTGTATGAAGTTATAAGAACATGTTAGATTGCTTTTGGAATGGCAGATTAGGAAATTTGAAGTGTTGAGGAATGAGAAGGAAGTCTTTGGCACTGAGCTAAGGCAGTACAGGTGATGCAGAAGTTTGTGGAATTTGGGACTTGGAAATAATTAGCATTTTGAAGACCTACTGCCTATTTCTCTTTCCCTCCTTTCTCTTCCCGCTCATTTATGTACGTACATAGTTGACTCTCTTCTTTCCTCCGGCTGTAGAGATGATACCAGTGTATTTTGGGAACTTTAGAAGTTTTCGGGAAAAGCGATTGGAAAGGGGTCGTTGACTTCAAAATCAATGTTCATAAAATCCACTAGATAGTGTTTATTTTCACTCATTTGCACTTGGGGTAAAGATTAATTATCAATTATCGTAGACAAGAGTCTTGAATGTCGTGGGGGCAGAGAATTAGTTCAGAGTTAGAAGTGAACGATGACGGAGATCACGAACACTGAAGTGTGCACGTAAGTTCGTCACGGTTACAAATTTTGGCAATGGGACGCTGTTTTCAGCCGAGGAATGGCGTTGACATTACCGGTACGGGAGTCTTCACAACTTAGACACAATGAAGCATAATATAGATAATTATTCACCATATAAGTCTGCACTAACACTGCACAGCTGCCGAGTACTTATGGAAGACTCCTAACACAGTTCTTAGCACACGTGAACAATCGTAAATAACTTCATAGCACTCTTTTACAAACTGACTAATACTTGCGACAAACTTATGCAAATTTGACAAAACACTGTCTCTACTCAGACGACGATTAGTAACTGACATGAAGCGAGACATTGAAACACTGAAAGTAAACTGCTCTAAACTGATCAGCTAGTAAAAACTGATCGCGGGCTTCGAATTAACACAGGTATTGATAAGATCGACACTTTTGTGATCTTAGATCTTGGTAATTTGAGTATTGTTATTAAACTTCCGCGTTTTTCATTGGCTCTGTGACGCTTTAAGGGGCTTATTCTTATTGGCGGATCAGTTCGCGTCGTACTTGTCTTGGGAATGATAGTTAGACGAAGCTAGGGGGTTGGTTTTCAATATTCATATCTGGACCCATTTGGGGACAAATTTTTTCCCTCTCGTGGCCTCATCTCAAAAGCACACGTATATTTATTAGTTACAGAAAAGAGGTTGCGTATGTTTCTGTTAGGGGACATTCAAGGACTCCTGCTGGACAGACAATAGAAGTAGCGGCTTACCATGTTTATAGGAAGAGAGGTTTTCTGGTCCCCGTCCTTTTAATGCATTATTTTTAATAAAATTGTTTTGCAGAGTTTTATGCCTAGGTTAGTTTTAAAAAGCCTCCATTCTTGACATCGGATCGTTTCCGTCCTTTTTTCTGCCACCAACCAAAGAAAAAGTTCATGTATCGAAGATATAAAATTGTAAGACACTTGAGCAAGATACACATTACTTATGGCTCTAAAATATGAGATATTAATATCATGGGAGATTAATCTACATACTTAATTTGCAATCGTATTGTAATTTAAATAAGGTAACCGGCATTACCTGGGGTCTTAAGAGCCGCAAAAATGTTTCATAATTCCGTTTTACTGTACATGCATTACACTCCCCTTTTTGGCACAGAATCAAAATATAGATTTTTGTACGAATATTTGTATTTCATTTGTGCATAACAATTTCTGTTTAAAAAACCAATATTTATAAAAGAGAGATGGATGTATTTTTTGTTGATGAGTGTAAAATCTACTATTTTGAATACAGAAAAATGCCCCGATTTAAAAGGTGGAAGAAAAAAGAAAAACCAGTCAGTCTGGAGTCGGGCTAAGAAAAAATTGTCCATTTTCAATCTTTTGTCGTATACTTCAAAATTTTCTTCTGTAATACGTTTTGATTTATTTACAATCCTTCCAAAAGCTCCCATGTGTGAAATAAAGGGGAAAAAAAAAAAAAACCCAACTACCCACACCACATTACACTCACACCGTTCATCGTCGCCTATTTCTCTATCTCAGTAGTCCTCAAATTTTCCTTTATTGCATCCTCTTTCAAGATCTCTTATTAAAATTTAACCAATGGTTTAAAATACTAAAATTTATATTGCAAAGTTGTACATCACTGGTTTTCAAAATTTAAACACATTAAGAAATTGATGCATATTTATTCAAAATGTTCTGCTTTACTTTAGTGTATCTATACACAATAGAAATACTTAGAACTCATAATACTTTACTCGTCAATTTTAATTCCTGAGAACAATAATAAAATTCACATAAAAGCCGCAATATATCAGGATTTTAGGAGAAATTTTTTACAAAGTCCTGATTTTAGGTTTTGCAAATATGTTTTATAAATATTTTTGGATAAATTAGTGCAAAGATGATTGCTCCAAAAATAAAATATAATGTTCCAATATCTTTATGGTTGGTTGAGAATAGTCACCCAAAAACTACGAGAGACATTAATATTTTCATGCACTTCTTGAACTGTTTGGATAGTGCAGAACTCAAAGAGGCAGGAAAAATTCAACTTACGCAATTCACTACGAGAGATATTTGCAATTAAGGCAATTAACACAAATGAGTGTTTTACCTATCCACATTTTCGTTTTACCTATTTTGGGAAAATTCAATTTGATTCAAATTTACGTTAACTTATTAAATACACTCGTAAATTTTATTGTCATTCGTTTATTTTAATTCATTGTTTATATCTATATTTTCTAGAATAAATGCTGTTACCAATACTAATGCTTCGTGTTCACCTAACAGGGTGCTCACGGACCACAGTTTGAAATCCATGGTTCTAATCAAATGACTGCAACACCTTAGGTCTAAATGAGACTTTTAGAAAAGCGTTGATATGCTCAGTACCATATATTCAAAAGTTGAAGTAGAGACAAAACTGTACATATAAAAAATGTCAGCTAATTATACATTTTATATTGAAATGTATGTTTTTATTTTAGAGTAATATTTATACTATCATATATTCGTTTGTATTGGAGTATAATTCTAAATAAATAAAAGGAATATCAATGGACAATTTCGAAACATGAGAAGAGAGAGTGAACATTGGTTATTTTTCTCTTAGGTTTAGAGAATGGGTCTTTTTCCCCTCTTAACCAAAGGGCGCATTTATCCTGAGAGTAGGGTAAGTCCCAGGGTATCCGGTTGGCTGAGCGATAATTCTGCCACCAGATGGGGCAAGTGTCGCTTTTAATCCTCCTCTTCAGGTGAGGATAGCTGTCATCTGGTGGTAGCGTTATCGTTCATTCATACGAATAAGCCGGGAGCACTTGTATTTATTTAATGAAAATATGTATGTAATTACACAAAATATACATGATAAAAAGTGATGTGAAGTATAAATGTTCGCGCGGAAAGTTTGTTCCCATAGGCTGGCGGTATTATTAGTGCCTTGCTGCCAGGGGCGGCTTTATATTCTGTCTAATGCCAACACAAACTGTGATTTGATTTAAAAATAAAAATATAACGCCATATGTTAAGCTGTTGGAGGATCCATCAACATATTTGGGACACTTCTGATGCAATTTACTTGAAAGTGTACCATCTTTATTTAATTTTCCTAATAGGCAATCGTTGTGTGAAAATATCCTTTACTTACAAAATCACATTTTCTCAAAATTAAAATTTTATTTTTCCCCCAACAAGATTAGGTACATTTCATTGCTTTTAACTTTATGACCTGAGGCTAAGTGTATGCGTGTGTTTTTGCGGAGTCACCTTTATGTAGAAAGTCACCAACTTCCACCTCAAAATAAGACCACTGATCAGTTTCTCTATCAATGGCTCTATTTGAAAGTGAATCCTCTTATATTAAAAAATAAGTGACTTAGTTGCAACAGTTAAGTACTGACATATATATTTTCCTCTCCCCATTCGCCGCAGTAATAGTAAATCACTGTGAAAATATTTTTCGCTTGAACAAGTTATTTTCTCAAAGTGAAAAAAAAAAAATCGAGTATTCCCAAACAACATTCCATACTTTCATTCGTTTTAACTTTATGGCCGGGGGTAGGAGTATGCGCGTGTTTTTTTGCCAAGCCAAACATATGTAAAAAAAAAAATAAAAAAAACAAGCAACTTTTATTTCTCAATCAGATATTCAATCTGTTAGTCAGACAATTGAAATGGGGTTAAGTATTAACATGTTTGTGATATAATTATTTTTCTATATTTTCAAAGCAGACTGCGTTTTAAAGAGACGTGATAACTGAGATATTTACGTGAGAATTCCTAACAACGCTACAGTTGATATTATTTTATCTAACACTATGAGTGCACAGCAGCGTATTATTGAGTCGTTGGGTTTGGATTGATCAAACTGACAGGCTGTGCGGCATTTTGGATAGCAGCGTGATGTCGCTGAGATTACAACAACAATTAGAAGAGGCAACAATGACAGCCTCTGGTTACATATGGTGTCTAGAGTGCATTCCAACGCCTGAACAAATTTTATCACGAATAGAAGATTTCTTCATCCGGAGTTGTACGTAATTACTTTCGGAAATTGCTGTGAATAAATTAAATAATCAAAAGAGTAATACATTTTATTTCAAATAATAGTGAGCGACTATGTAGAACTATGTTTTATTTTTGAAGAACGCAGTTGTGATATAAGCTTTTGATAGCATCCAAATATAAATCATTGCCAACCATAATGCAAAGACGACAGTGAATGATGGGGAGAGAAAAGTTGTGTGTGTGTGTGTGTGTGTGTGTGTGTGTGTGTAAGTGTGTGACGTAACAGTACTACGGTAATAAAACTATTTAAAAACCACACTACAGATTCATCATTGCAGTAAAAACAGTGAACAGAATCATTGTGTGTGAAGACTGGAGATGGTTTTAATATTAACTTTATTGCGCAATATTCTCAGTTATAGTTCAATGCATACACTGAATAAAATAATAACATTTTTAAAAAATGGTTCGTTTTTACACATGTGATACAAGAATGATTTCTCCTTTACACTACATTTTTTATTGCAGGACACAGAATTATGCCCAAGGTTATTAAATACAGAGAGAAACTATATTTTCCCTTTAATATTGTTTTGATGAGTGATATAAAACACTTACTTTCCATTCCAAAACGTATCTTAGAATGAATTATAAATTTACAGTCGGTGAAATTAATATTTAATTATATTTCTCTTTTTTGTTGCAAAGTTACCATTATATATGATATATTTTCGCCATCGGGTGTGTTTCATTAATGAAAATTTCAATGAGCTAGAATAAATTAATAATTTAACAGTACATTATTTCGCTTGTGCGTTTATCAATAACTTTTCTTATTTTTGCATTACAATGTTAGTTATTATAAACACTACAGGGAAAATTATTGTGGTAAACATACATCGCGTAGGTTTGTTGAATTATTTGCAACACTCAATTTTTATTACAATACATAACTTTGAATGAATTATTAATTTACAATCAGTGAAAATGAAAATGTTATTTTTACATCTTTTTTGCAAAATTAAACATTTTTTAATTTATTAAGTTTCTATTTGAACAAAAATAGTATCATTAAATGAGTGGGGACAGCTGTATTTCTCCTAATTATATAATTTTGTTGAATGACTGAAAATATTTAATTTCTATTTCGAAGGGTATCGTTGAAGGAACTATTAATTAACAGACAGTGAAACGTTATTTAATTACAGTTTTTTTTAAAGTTAAAGAATTATAACCCAATTCTTTTTCCACAGCAAGCACATTTATTGAATCAGTACGTTCCAACAACTCGTCCTCACAGCACCAGAAAACGTCACCAGTACACGTGCCATTGCACTCCCCTCAGCATTTGTAGACAGGACTCTAAAATTCAGAGGTGAGAAAACAACTTGGAAGGATGCTCTACATAATTTGTTTCGTCCTAAAATATTTTTTTTTGCACCGCTACCATCGTAAAATATTGGAAACTAACAAACATTTAGACTTTTACTGGCAGCCAATTATTTCAATGCAAGTAAAAAATATTGTAAAATATTTTTAAATATCTTTTACAACCACACAATATGCCCACCTTCGTATAAATTTAGATGACTTTAGCACATAATAGGGACGAAGACCAGTAAATGACACATGCCGCATGAAATTATATTTATTTGTAACATAAAAGTAAGTAGTAAACCCCGCGATGCTCTATAAAATTATTTTTTTTCCAGCAACATTTCTCGTTTACAAAAAGTGAAATAAGTTTTTAATTCACTCTCGTGTGCTAAAAGTGAATCCCAGGAGAACAATTTTTTTTTCATAACAAAGCTTTTCTTTTTGCAAAGTTAAACCTTGTATACGATATATTTAAACAAATATACTGAATTATAAAAACGCAAATGTTATTTAATATTTTATTGTGGCAGCCCCTATCTATAATGGGAGTCGTAAGTAGGCTCCGAATTAATTAAACAAACTTTACAAACAATTGCACATCAGAATGAAATACCTATGTACAGGCAATAAGGGGGAGATGGTTGAGAGTAATAAAACAAGTAAAATGAATTAATTAGGCACAAAATAAGACTTTTGCAAATCTTGCATAAACACATTTTATTATAAGTGTTCAATATAGGAGAGAATGCATTACAAGGTACAGAATAGGCTTTTATCTGTTATTCTAAACTCATTTGCACTTACGATTGTAGGATTTCAAATATCGACACCGATTGATAACGTTCTTTGCACAACAAATGTTATAAGCCTGACAAATTACCCCGTTGGTTAATACACTGTATTGGTAACATGTAAAATTATTACAATTATTTAACTATTTAACTAAATTTGACATTTAATATGGATTAAAAGGTAGCATAAGCAAAACATGGAAAAAATATGATTAAATATGATTATCACGGCTTAAAACACGTATGTTTCGTAATAATAAACACTAGAAATTAAATACACGAAAACACAAAAAAGAACTCACAAGATTCATTTGGACGCATAACTGTGTTTGTGTAAAAACTTTAGTGTAATATTATGGAGAGTGCAAGTACGTAGTGCTTAAGAGTATAAAATTTGGATAAAAAACGGACATTTGAAGAAAAACTGTACACGTTCATTATGTTTCATAACAAATTAACGTAATCCGGAACCTCCTATCTCAACACACGAATATGGAGCTGACAAATTACAGAGGTGCTGTATATATATTTGCTAAAATGGAAAATTTTTCTTCTTTATGACTAATTTATACATGGTTTATGCAATAAATATTTAAAAACAGGTTTAAGAGGTTATGGTTCTCGTACCTGTTAAATCCTGGCCTGTTTTTATACCCAAAAACTTTATCTTTTCAACAATTTAGTCACCTCTGCACATTACTACTCCTGTCCTTTGGTTTTCACCTAATTAGGTTGGTTTTCCGCATCGCATCGTCCGTCACATTTAAAGAAGTGAAGAGACGAGTAGGAAATACCTAACTCTGGATAGAAAGCACCGAAATGTCATTTATCATAATAAAAACATTTAGACAGGAATTCGTAAAACATCAAATGCATTTAATAGGGATCAACATTTTTTTGTCAGAAATATCAGACTGTGGAGAGGGAGAACATTGACCCTGGGAGGGTAAAACGCTTTTAGTCTTATTCAGACAGGCGCGATCCCTCATGGCGCCTGGGCAGCTAGAATCCCTCCGATTGGCAGCGCAAATTTCCCCTTACCCAGTAGGTCGCTGGTACCCGTGCTAGAACCAACACCGTAGCAGTTCGTTTATATTTTCCGCATAGTAATATTGTAATAAGTTGCAAAGTTTTTGCATTATAACGAATTTTGGTATAGTACAAATATTTATTCCATCGTAACATTTTTTTGCATAATAACATTTTTTCATAACAAAAAATTTTAATAGTAAAATTTTTGTATCGTAACATTTTTACATCATAACAACATTGTGTGTATGGTATTTTTTTTGTTTGCATCGCAATTTTTTGCATTGTCAATTTTTTTTGCATCGTAAATTCCTTTGCATTAGAACAATATTTTTTGCATAACAACAACTTTTTTCCGCAAAATAATCCTCGTCCTGTTGAATCTAATAGGCCGGCAAGGAAGAAATTCACATCCCACCAAATCTTTGCACACTCGGAGGTCGCGAGTTTGTTTTTGTGCATGTCCAGACAGGTTTGCGACTGAATACCTGTGCCCTAATAACGTCACAATTTGGTTCAAACGGGTTCTCCCCTATGAAGATAATTTTCTCCTCTTAAAAACACTGCCCAATGTGCGTCAGTACCGAGAAACTAAGGGAACATACATCATGATAGCTGAAGTGTCGCCTAACTTTGATTTTGCTACCATGTCTGTGCCACAGTATAACGTCGAGTTCAAAACGCAACTACCTGATTTTAGGTTTTCATAACATTATTAATTAATGTTAGTTTTTATTTTCAACATAGGTAATTATTCGTCTTTTCATTAATTTTGTAATTAGTATTTTTAATACATGTGTTAATGTTCGGATATGCATTGCATGCATGCAATGTTTAGTTTTCAGTTTTGCTACCAAACATAACCTCAAATTTTTACCGCCAAACGCTTCACCTATTACCTTAATTCAGTTTAGTTTTCAGTTTTACTACCATACGCTTCCCTCAAAACCATTTTCTTTAATCCAGTTTAGTTCACAGAATTGCCACCAAACATAACCTCACATTTTTGCCTTAATGGGCTTCCTTCACTACCTTTGTTCACAGTTTTGCCACCAATGCCCTCCCTTCCTGCACCATTTCCGTTCATCCAGTTTAGTGCACAGTTATACCACCAAACATAACCTCACCTTTTTACCACTAAGTGCCTACCCCCACCACCTTAGTTCACAGCTTTACAACCAAGTGCTTCTCCCACCACCAAACATAATCTTAACTGACATCATTTTTACTTCACATCGCTTTGTATCATGTATATTTTATGTAATACATGTACATTTTCAATAAATAAATACAATTGTTCCCGAATTATTCGGACGAATGAAAGATAGCTCTGCCACCAGAAGACAGCTAACCCCATTTGGAAGGGAGGATTAAAAGTGACATAAGCGCCGTCAGTTGGCAGAATTATTGTTAATCTAGCCGGACAATCCGGGACACGCACCATTCCGGGGTAATTATTTACCGCTATACATTTTATCTCAATTAGGACGATTGGAAAAAAAATAAAGAGAATCTCTGAATATTATTATAACTATCCTTTCATTCAAATAAAAGGAGAAACGTATATTAGAACATGTTCTTTGGGTTTCATTCCCAAGCTTTTTTCCCGCGAAAAACACACCCAGAAATCAACCTTTTACATTGCTTACACCTTTACTTACATTCTTTGCATCCAAAGTGAATGGCAATGTGGCGACCAGAAAAAGGCAAGCGAGAGTAATGTGCTGCCTAAACATTAACAGTGTTCTCAGATACTCATCTACGTTTAGAAGTCAAGCGGGCGTGGTAGATCTGAGTCTGATCACTTAATATATGGCAACATGGGTATCCCACAAACACCTCCTCATAGAGAGGTAAATGATTCAAGCCCCTCTCGCACTTCAGTTCGTATTTGCCTTCTTCTGATCGCTAGAGGTTTACACAAGCTTTCATTGGGATATAGCAGATTTTCTTATATTATTATTTCATTCAAGGGCATACTACATTTTATGTACTTGTTTCATTTGACTTGGTTTATCTCCTGAACTGTACGCCTCAGATTGCAGCCTCAATAGCATAAAACAGTAAGAGCAAAGTTGCAACAAAGTTATGATCACTAAACAAACGTACATGGTAAGGACAATGCACTGTATGACCAAATAAACAGATTTCACAGATTAGTGGAAGCGAAGACATAATTTCAGAGGATACAGTAAGGGTCAGCGTTTTGAATAATGAGAAGCAAGGACACCCCCAGTTTCTCTTAGAACCTACATACTCTTCGCACCATGGTTAAATATTCTTTCCATAGCTATCAGAAATCTTTAGAATTTTAGTCATTCAGATGCATATTCCAATTTTGGGTATTTGGTTTACAAGAACAGCCTGATACTATGAAAAGTGCAAAATTTACGCAGATAGCTGCTTTGTTTCCTTCAGAGTAATTAAAAATATAAAAAGAACAGCAGCGTGACGGACACTTCGATTACTTCTATTGGGCGTGACTATACTTTTACCGCATTGGTTCCTCTAGTACAAAAACTTTATATACAAACGCAAATGATTTTATTTAACCTTTCTACTTGATCTAATACAGGCAAGGCCATTTTTCATGTGGTAAATTACTTTTCCTTTCGTGAGCGAGTATGGTTGAAAATTTTCATTTTTGCAGACCATTAAAGGTGCATTCATTCATTGAATAGTTGGAATTCATTCGTGATGAATTCATGGGCGAGCTCTGCCATTTTAGGTATTTTTTCCAACTTTTGACATCATTTAGCTATGAACCAACTATAGAATTTAACATATGTCTCTGGAATGATTGTACTGACTTTGAACAGCGCATTTAAAAGGTAAAAACCCCATGTAAAAACTATTAATAAACAATAATTATGCTTTATAAACACTGAAAATATTAATAATGCGGATATAAACAGTAAAAATGTACACAAACCAGTCTTTTATTCCAAAACTTGCGCGCTCTTCCCAATATATAACTATAAACCGCATACTGCAGTTTACTAGGTATTAAATAATGAATTATGAAATCAAAAATTATGCCTCTAATAGACTGCATTTATCATCATAGCTTAGAACTTAAAGCAATTAAAGATTGAGAATCTCGAATTGCAGGTTCATCGATGCAAGATAGTCGATCCTGGTGGTGTAGTGGTAACCTTACTTGTCTTCTAAACCCAAGATCGCGGTTCAAACCCGGACAGGATCAATGGATCGCGCGTAAAAATCCTAAGTATGGCTTCCTTCGGAAGGGAAGTAAAGCCGTGGGTCCCGTGTCGTACATTAACGGGACGAAAAAGAACTTCAAACCTGAAATAAGAGCCCTGAGAGCAAAATTTGTCAGCCGTTTCACGCCCGGAATTGAATGGGGCGCTGATGACCTGAGATGTTACAGAGCGTCCTAAAATAAAACGAATCAATCAATCGATGCGAGATATAGCACGAAGCATTCCACGTGTTGGTCACTAACACCATCACTGATATGATATCATGATCCCGGAGCTAACTGATTTCATGTGGTGAAAAATCATATGCTTCTTCTCAGCCGCTAGTGAAATTAGGCGAAAATTGACGAAATTTGCACGCGTCAACTCCGCAGCATAGCAAAAACATCATTCCTACAGCAGGTAGATAGTGGCAGGTATTATTACAAGTATAGTCTACATTTCTAATTCGCTTTATTTCGAAATCCAGTTACCATCGGAAATTGCTGTTGCAGTGAATGGGAAAAGTGGGGGGAAGTTAGTGGGTCGAGTAGCGCAATGTAGAATAAACGCAATTAGAGTAATGCGTTCTCATTAATGTACTCTACATCAAAAACAACAATTTTAAGAATGTTTATGTTGTGCATAAAAGTTTTCCGCTGTGCGTTTTATTAAACAATATTGCAGGTATTTTACTTAATGTAAAAATATTGCTAGTATAAGACCAAAAACTAATTCTGCCACTTATTCGTAATTAATAAATTGTGCAATTACTTTTCATTATGTCAGAAATGTATTTTTACATTAAATTAAAAATTAAAACGTTCTTCATATAGTGCGCAGTCTACTGGTGGTGGCCGCCACGTGAGACCCAGGTCGTTAAGGCGCTGATTCGTGAGCGGGAAGTCTGGGGTTCGAATCCCAACAGATCGTTCTCCCTGCTGAGGTTTATTCCAGGTTTTCCTCAGTCCTCATAAATGGAAAAGGCTGAGGAAGTGCCCAAAACTTAGACATGGAACGTGTCCTTCCCAATATATCATCTCATGTATCATCAGTGTCCACCGCCTGTGGTGCCTCATCAGTAAAAATGGGCGTTAAAAGCGTTAAACACTATTCAAAACAAAAAAAGGCTAGTGGTCCTAAGAATGACTTCCTTAGGAAGAGAAGTAAAGTCATTGGTCCCGTGTAGTAGATTCACGGCACCTAAAAGAACCTCAAGTCTGAAAGAAGAGGTCGGCTGCTGATTTAAATGGAACGCTAATGACTAGAGATATTAAGTAGTGTCCTTAAATAAATCAAATAATAATAGTAATAATAATAGTAGTGTGCAAATAACGACACATTTTTTGTAATGTATAACACATTCTTAAATATATTGCTTTTGATACGTGTGTGAGGTTAACGGAAAGGCGTGCCTTTTCCTCATTTCGCTCTCCAAATCCTACTTTTCCGATTCGCTGCAGTATCCCTACTGCGTATCCATTTAACTTTGCCATAAAAGCACTGGAAGGTCAGACTGTAATTATGAACTCTGAAATCTCATATAAGCTGACTCTTGTCAGGGGTAGTGTAATGAAGTTCAAGATAATCTCTTCTAGAGTAGCTTTAATTGTATAAAAGTCCTTGACTAATTTAGCAGTTAAGCTGATACTGTACAGCAGCAAACAGAAACAGGGCCGGTTTCACCAACAGCTGTTAAAAGTTAACATGCTGTTCTATTACTTCAACGTTAAAATTAACATTGTGTTTCACCAATCAATGTTAACATTAACAACTCGTTATCTCTCGTGTGAGGTTAGCATCACCTTCCCCTGCTGTTAAAGGCGTAACAATTATAGTTAACAGTAGAAACATGACGGTCGTAAATACTGCTGCAGATGTCGAAATTCTATACGTCATTTCTAACAGAGGAATGACTTTAAAATTTTGCCTTTAACTAAAATACGGTGTGTGTGAAAAGCAATTGTCACAAGGTTTTAGATGAAATATGAGAGAGGTTAGAATTCACTAAACGGAAATATGCTCTCCTCTCTCTCTCACCGTCGGGTGTAAAAATCCTAAGTATGGCTTCCTTTGAAGGGAAATAAAGCCATGGGTCCCGTGTCGTACATTTACGGCACGAAAAAGAACCTCAAGCCTGAAAGAGAGGCCTCTGAGCAAAATTTGTCGGCCGTTTCACGCCCTGAATTGAATGGGACGCTGATGACCTGAAATGTTAAAGAGCGTCCATAAATAAAACCAATCAATCAAAAAAAAAAAAAAAAAATCTCTCGCCCAATATGCAAGTGGTTTCTTTTCATTTAAGGGTTGGATACAATACCTACATTTCAAAAACTAAAATTCTTCAGAATTATCACAAAATTTTTCGCGGCATTTATACTAAGAAGGTTCATTACATATTTGTATTTAAAGAAATGCCGCCAAATTATGAATAACTTAATTTTCATGATGTTCTAGAAGCATTACATTTAAAATTCAATCTCTTGGGGGTAACAGAGCCGACATTTATGATATTCTCAAGAACTTCTTTACCACCAATGTTCTACTATTTAGTTACTCAATCCTCCAATTTAGGAATAGTTTCTAGGTAGGTTAGATTACCTACGATAGAGCGACAGTTAACACGTGTCTCTTCTAAGCTCAGTGAAATGAGCATCATTAATTGAGGTGACCGTTTAGGCACAGAGTTTACCTTGAGGCAACATATTTTAATTCTGAAATGAAAAGAGGGCTGTTCATAAGATATGATCAAATATTTTTTGACAACATGTCTTTCGCACTGGCTGCGTGTAGGACACAAGCTGGAAATGAAGAATCAAACTTGAAAAGTTCGGGTCACGGCCAGGATTCAGCCTTACGGGCTGAAGCTCTACCCACAGAGCTACCGTAACCTCCTTCATGCAAGGAAGTTCTCATTTGATTCCATGTACCTCGGAAACTTCCCTCAGGTTTCTCTACAGAGAGAGAAAGAGATGTATTACTTAAGAGGCGACTCATAACACTACGAGTTCTTTTAGTTTAACCATCGCAAATCCCACATGCTGTTGCTGAAATATTTCAAAAAAATCAATATGAAACATATGCCTATAGTCCATATTTTACCCCGTGTGACTTTTTCCTTCTCCCAAAATACTACGTTGAGAAAAATTATCAAAATTATAAGGTTGAGTAAAGGTATGTTGTCAGGAAAATAAATAAATAAATAAAATAAAACATTTAAAAAATCTTTCTTCACTGTACAACTCTCGTATAGTGTGTTTAAATTTACATTTCACGTGTGTTCCTGAATATATAATAGTTCTAAAATTAACACAAACTTTTCTTAGATATCATTTAGTCTGCCTTCGTGGGTTTGCTACTGAGAAACGGCACAAACGCCTCTAAACGTTCCATATCAGAAGAAGGCCTGGAGGCAGTTTGTTGAAACCTAGCAATAACTTTACAGAGATACAGTAAACATCATTAACTTGGGAAGGTATGAGGAAAGATAAGAAAATTAATGTTTTTTTTTTTTTTTTTTTTTTTTTTTTAACTTTCCTCCCTCGAGAAGCTTAGGATAAATATTGACTTAGAAGAGGTCACCAAAAGCAGATACACAGCCTCTGGAAATACCAGATATCTATCACTGCTAGTGCATGGTGAACTTTTGAGGGTTTTTATATTTATTTACTGTTCTTTATAACATGCAGTTATGGAAATAAAAGATCCATAGAGTTTTTAGTATTAGAATCATGCGATTAGGTAAGAATAGATAAAAAAAATAGTTTCCAGCAGTTAAAGTAGAATATACAAAGTTACTTTTGTCCCCTTTCTCAAAACTGAATAAAATATTGCATTTGGTCTCTGAGGTTAAACCTCTTATTGGCCTTATTAGAATAAATTATTAAATACCGCTGTGGCCTACCAAGAGGACCCATCAAAATATTTTGAAAAATATATTGAATTTACGGAGGTGTTCATAAAAATGTGTTGGCATTCTAAAAATTTGTGAATAACATGAAGTGAATTTAAAGCTTAAATTTAAATTTACTTCAAATTTAAAAAATAATTGTTGATCCAGAAGCAGGGAGGTTTTGAAATTTGTGTCAGTTTTCAGTTAAGAATGAAGCACAGCTTGAGATATTGGCAGAAGACTTATTATCTACAACAAAGAACGAGCCTGATGGTTACTCACCTGCCTATACTTATAATACGATCACAGCATTAAAACATTTTTAATCAAAAGTTTAAGAAACATTTGTCTTTAAGTGTTTTCGGATTTTTGAGGTTCAGGATGTATGATATTTTAAGATTGTTTTAATAATGTATAAACACTCACTTACTCAAAAATATGCAAAATTCATTTTAAATATTTCTTGTTACATGTTTTAATAATGTATAAACACTCACTTACTCAAAAATATGCAAAATTCATTTTAAATATTTCTTGTTACATGTTTTAATAATGTAGAAACACTCACTTACTCAAAAATATGCAAAATTCATTTTAAATATTTCTTGTTACAAACGTCTTCCAAGAGTCATATTTTATACAAAAATTAATATAAATATACAGTGATTCATAGCCCAGTCCAATGGTTCCTTTTGGACATTTTCGTTAACATATATTTCTATAAAACTATGAAAATAACACATTTTAGGCTGTATCGGCTGGTGTTATAATTAAAACATTTAAAATCTTCCTGGCTGTTTTTCATGGAACACTTTGAGAAGGCTCTAGACACTGCTCAATATAAACCTTCACTCTGGCTGAGTTATGTGGACAACAGCGTTGTTGTATATCACATGGACATCACAAACTAACATTTAAATTATGTCTATGAAAATATTAAATTCACTACATGCTTTAGTTTGAAGGAAATCAACAGGATCCCTTGGTCATCAAGTGTATAGAAAACACGCACCTAAGAAAAGATATCTCAACGCCAGATAGAGTCACCATCCTTCATAAAAAAAGAACAATAATTAAGACTTTAATGCACAGAGCTAGAACCAGAACATCTGAAACATAGCAACAAAGAGCCATTCGTTCTAGGCAAACAACATGTAATACCTACTCAAGCAAAAGCCCAAGGACTTTTTAACATACACAGAAAACGTTGCTATGCCTATCCCACGTATATTAAGGAAAAAAAAAACATATACAATCTATTTTCATACTAAATGCTTGGTAATATAAAAGACCGTAGGCACCCTCTTAACACAACGTGAATATATAAAATACCATGTAAGTGAGGCAAAATGTACATAGGTATGTGTCCGGTAGATCGATTAAAAACGATTGGAGGAACATTAGCAATACCTTTGCCTTATTCAGCCTGAACGATCTGCTTTAGCAGAGCGTGCCATGGTATACACTTTAATAAAGAAGTGTTGCAAAAACACAAGGCATTTTCAAACTAGCAAGGAGGGGGGCATTGGAAATACAACAGCACCCAAACAACTTTGACATAGACGGTGGATGTCACCTAAGTAGCACATGGAATCCAGTTCTGAAAACAAACAACTTTCTCTCCCCCTTCCTATGCACACGTAATATTGATCAACCTTCTAAAACCAGAGACGGATCAATACTGTCGCCTTTTAGCAGTCAGGTGTTGTTCACGTCCATAATCCTACCGTAATAGTTGTCTGATTTGGTTTATATACAGACGCTCTTAAACATTTCAGGTCATCAGCGTTCCATTCAATTTAGGGCATGAAACGGCCTATAAATTTTGCTCAGAGGCCTCTTCTTTCAGGCTTGATATTATTTTACATGCCGTAAATGTACGGCATGGGACCGACTGCTTTACTTCCCTTCCGAAAGAAGCCATATTTAGGATTTTTACCCCCCCCCCAAAAATGCATCGATTCTGGCCAGGATTTAACCCGCGATCTTGGGTTTAGAAGACAAGCATGGTTACCACTACACCACCATGACCAGCCCCGCAGAAGTTGATGAAAACTATGGTAGCAGATTAAACAATGAATCACGGTAAAATAACCCGGAAGATTTTAACAGTTTTAATAGAAAAGAATTTCGAATTTCTGTTTAGGTACGTCGCCAACCTACTTATGTACCACTGAGATTTCGATAAAATTACATTAATATAAGCTATACAAATATTTTTAAAAAATATTGTGTCACTATAAAACAGCATGAGCCAGTGAAAGGATAACTACTTATCTTCTTCAAAAACATTTGGAATATTAGTCCAATTTGCTTATAATCAATTAACATATATGCAATATCTACAGCTCTCATTTGACTTAAAAAATATTGGAAGATGCACAGAAAAACTGACCCATTTGCGGAACTAGCCACCTCAGACTAAGCAGCAAGACGAACCGCAACCCAGGCTTGCAATGTCGCGGTCGCAAAGTAGCGGTTTGCTTTGTGATTTTTTTTTTCGCTACTTTAATTTTGTATACACCTTTTGGCTAGATACAAGTTTTCCATTGATACTTAACAGCGAATATTTATCAAAATAAATAGCGAATATGTATCAAAATATCCTGGTTGTGAAGCTCAAAGAGCGTTTGAATAAATTTCAGCACAGAAAAATGTAATATATATATATATATATAAATATATATATAAAATAGATAATTCTATGAAATTAAACATTGTTAACAGCATTACATTGTTTTTCATTTATATTGTTTGCAACTCTAGTGTTGCATTTGCATGGCTTATTAATTGAAATTTGCTTTTGTGTGTTTTGCTTTTGAATTCTTTACTATTTATCTATTATTCTTTAATTTTATTTGTTACTTTATCTGTGTTTTCGAATACATTTTATTGATATTATTAAGCTTTTGTTATTTAATACTTCTTATACTATGACATCTATCCAAGGCAATGTTATGAAATTTGCTATTATTAATCTGTGACTTTTTCTATGTGTTTTATCCTTTTCTGCATTTCTAGTTATTGTTATTTTAGTTATATTGTTAATAGTGTTACATTATTTTTCATTTATATAAGATAAACATAGAGATCTCGCCTAAGAAGCTATAGATAAATTGGCCATCGGGTAGAAAACTCTCCTAAATATCTCTTCGGTTACTTTCACAACAAACACAATTTCTGTGCTCCTCTGTACAACACAGATCTACTGCAATACTAGAACAACTAACACTGGTTAACAAAAACTATTTCTTACTTGCTGTTTTATTTTTCCACCTGAATATAATAAATACAATATGAATGCCCTGAATTCAAATATGTTTTCAGTTTTATTCTAATGAGCTAGATTTTTAAGCAAAATCACATCAAATGTAACAATGTACTTATATTTTTGGTGAAATATTGTTAAGTTTTAAGACTCATAACTAAGACGAAACTGTTTTGGTAGATTTCATTTGAACTTAAATATAAATGAAAAACGAGAGCTATATGTCACTAATTATGAATTTCGAAACCTTTTCAATATTAGGGACAAGAAAACTTAATTATTTTCGAAGCTCTGATATTTCCTTCACTAGTATCTCTTTTCAAACACCAGCAGTAATCAGCCATCGTTTACATACTCCAATTGCCCAGGAAGTTTCTATTGTTTTAATGTCTTTGTGAAACCGCTCACCTTGTTCTTCACTCATAGCATCAAAGTTTGCAGGAAAGTAATTAATATGAAAGTTGAGAAAAGTGCACTTTAACACTCATTCTACACCCTAGATTTCCTCCACAATTTCTTTACAGTTCTTACATTTCTTGTTGTTAAGAAATTTTTCTGTAACTTTTTTGTATGCCAACCATGCTGACTTCTCTAACACGGACATAGACTGAAGAAAGTCTCATCTTGCATAAGCTCACGAGCCGGGGATCCACCGAAAATGCCTGCTGCTATCTTAGCTTCAGTTTTTTGTGCGAGATTTGTAACAAGAAAGTGGAAACAATCACTATCCTGATTCAGAACAGTAACAAATTGCTTCATCAGGGCTAACTTAATACAGAAGGAGAAACCAATGATTCATACTTCACATTATTTTCTCCAGGAACTACATTGCTCCTTTGTGGTCAATATTTCTGGTCCAATGCTTTGTTTTAGTCCTACTGTCCCATTCAAAAAGCGAACTATTAATTATCTTGTTTAAATCTCTCAGAATATTTATTTTCAATGAACAAATGAATAAATACCGCTATTTTCTATAATACCGATTTCTGAAAAACTGTAGCCCCATGAAACGAAAATAAGGGTTGTTTGAGAGATTCCGTGTGGAAGGCATCAGAGAACATGAACAGTTTTCATTCAGCAAAAAGTGTTAAGACCAGTGCACCCAGGGATTTTACGCCCATCGCATGTAGCGTTAAGCGATCATCCGTGATTCATCTTGCATTAAAACGTTTTAGAAGCATAACATTTTTTCTCCAAGACTAACATTATAACAACACATAAAGCAGAGAGTCGTGTTTTTAATGAACTTTGGAAAAGATGCTTTTTTATTGTTTTATTTTTATTTATTTATTTATTTCATATTTGCTATCTTACTATGCACTTCTGCGACTAACACAACTTCTCGTTGTGCTTTTAGAGTTATATTTTCCTGGTAGCGAACGTTTTGTTTACTTAAAAGCATTTCACTTACGGGTGTTTCCATGTGAAATTGAATGAAAAATAGAATGACCTCTCATATTTTAAAAGTTTAATGTTTTTTATACTTCTAAGGCACACAAAGATGAATGTTTTATGAAATTGACTTCCGTAGGTATGTCCATGTGAGTTTTTATGTCAAAGTAAATAATTGCTTTTTATAAAAGCAAAAACACTTTAAAATAGAAATATAAACAACAGTTCATTTAAAAGGTAATATTTTACAGTCATTAATCATTGTAACACATAATTATTAATTTAAAAGATTAGAAGAAAATTTGTTTTCCGCATATTTGAACGGTTCCCCACAAAGGCATGAAAAATAAAACTGTGACAAAACCACAAATAAATATAAGAAAGTTTTTTTTAATATGTCCTCTAGCCTCCAGATAAGGAATCATAAAAAACTATAAAAATAGTTTCATACACAGAAGAAGATTTCTTATGTCCATCTTGCACACTGATAGAGTTATTTCTAGGGAATGAAATCTAGACACCAAAATATTGCAGATGTGAATACAGCATTGAACAACACTGTCTGTAGACTTTTTTTTTTGATTCGTTTTATTTAAGCACGCTCTTTAACATCTCAGGTCACCAGCGTCACATTCAATTCCGGACGTGAAACGGCCGACAAATTTTGCTCAGAGGCCTGTTCTTTCAGGCTTGAGGTTCTTTTTCGTGCCGTAAATGTACTACACGGGACCCACGGCTTTGCTTCCCTTTCGAAGGAAGCCATACTTAGAAGCCCGAAAAAAGTCTGTAGGCTGCCGTCAGTTGCTTACTTTACTGTAAACAAATCAGTAGGCTCATATACACAATGAGGGGATTTTAACTTGATGTGCATAACACACGACTTTGTTAACTTCATACGTTCATATGTTCGATATCTCAAACAAGCCTTACTTTCGTTTCATTGGGCTACAGTTTTTCAGAAATGGATGTTATAGAAAATAGCAGTATTTATTCATTTGTTCATTGAACAGATACATAAAATAAATATTCTGAGAGGTTTAAACAACATAATAAATTGTTCACTTTGTGAATAGGACAGTAGGGCTAAATCAGAGGATTGGACCAGAAATATTGACCACAAAGGAGCAATGTAGTTCCTGGAGAAAATAATGTGAAGTATGAACCATTGGTTTCTCCTTCTAATGTCCTTCTTCCACCGCTCCATATTAAGTTAGGCCTGATGAAGCAATTTGTTACTGCTCTGAACAAGGTTAGTGATTGTTTCAACTTTCTTGTTACAATGCTCTCACAGAAAACTGAAGCTGAGTTAGCAGCAGGTATTTTCGATGGACCCCAGGCTCGTGAGATTATGCAAGATGAGACCTTTCCTCAGTCGATGTTCGAGTTAGAGAAGTCAGTACGGTTGGCATATAAAAAGTGACAAGAAAACATTCTGGGCAACAAGAAATATGAAAACTATAAAGAAATTGTGGTGGAAATGTTACATTTTAGAAATCTAGGGTGGAGAATGAGTGTTAATGTGAAATTTCCTCTACTTCCATCCATAACTGCCACTATTATGTTAAAGTAATGGAGTTAACTATTCACTCGACCCCCTGACGCAACTAATAGCATGTTCCAAATTTAATTTAAGCACAATATTTTTAATTGAATTCTTCTTGTCAGAACATCTATAATAGATTAATTTTTAATCCAATGTTGATATAATCTTTAATATAAACCTTTTTAAATGTCCGTCATAAGTTTTTTCGCCTTTAGGTTCTTCAGAATTATTGATTTTTACAAGTATGAATAAAAGACTTATATTAGAACGTAAAAACACCTGAGCATGTATTGTTCAAAGTTTATGCTTTATGGTTTTATGCGTTCTCTAGAAGTTGTGTATTTGGGTTCCAAAGATTCAATCGCGAAAAGAACGCAACCCGTAAATAGCTCGCTTTGTTTCAAACTGCAAGTGCACGGACTTACAGGACTATCTGCCTACATCAGCTGCACACGGCACATATGCTTAGCTGTGGTGGGAGTGGAAATACAATAGCAGGGCTAATGCTCTACATGGTTGGCGTGTAGTTAATGGATGCCACACTAGACCATTCAATTGTGCTACATATGGGAACAACAGACTTCAGAAATGTAGGTAATCATTTTTCAACTGTCATTAATGCCTGACATGCATTTGCATTCCAGAAACACGTTTTCAACATCCCTACATATGGGTTTGCTTTTATAACAGGTGGTAATTATTGGCTTTTATGGAGGGTATTCCCCGCTGATAGTTAACAGTAATGCTAAAACACAATAATAATGACGATTGTTAATTTACATTACTTTTTTACAGAAAAAATTAAAATGTAAAAGTAAGGACACCAATTAATTGCTAATTAAATAGCTTTTCTCACCACGAGAACACTTGAAAATAAGCTCTTTGTTAGTAATAGCATCACTAGTGCTGGAACGTTGAAGTAGGCGATCTAGAGGAACCATTACTGGCGCCATTGGGCGAGATACACGAATGAACCAGAATGGCAAATGCTCTGTTTGCATTTAATCTATTGATATGACAAATGAATTCCAATAACGGGTGACTATATTGAAAAGTGAAATATAGCTTTTTTCTTTATCGTTCTTAAAAAATGGTTCGGCCGGAAACTTATGGATCTCTCTCATAAATACGGAAATTCATTACTGAAGCTTTCCTCAAAGATCCTTCTTCAGTTTTGAGGAGAGGAAATAGTCACTAGGAGCTAGTTCTAGGCTGTAGGATGCATAGTCGATCTCGTCGAAGCCACATTTCTTCAAGCTTCGTTTGCAGCAAGAGCTGTGTGCACATTCGCGTTGTCGTGAAGAAGGCGCACACCACCACTCAGCTTTCCTAGCCACCTCTCTTTGATGAAAGCACGTAGTATGTGAAGTAGGCCAGCTTAGCACTCCCCATTTACTGTGGTGTTCCTCTTCTTGAAGTCAATGAAGAGCATTCCTTCATAGTCCCAAATGATTGTGACCATGATCTTCTTGGTTGACAGAGTGACCTTGCCTTTAAAGGCAGTGCTTCGCCAAGTTTACGCCACTCCATTCCTTCTCTTTTAGTTAAGAGATCATAGTAGAGGATCATAGTTTCATATCCTGTAACAATGTTTTGCCAAACGTCTCTCTCGTGGCCACGGCAGAGCTCCAAAAGTGCCTGACAACTGATGACTTGTTGCTGCTTTTGGACTGAGGGAAGAAGTCTAGGTACCCAATTTGCTCTAACCTTATTCATGTTTAAATGTTCACGAATAATTCGAAGGATTGTTGTTTTAGAAAGGGCGAACTTTGCTGCTATTTCTGTAACTTTGAGCCGACGGTATTCCATAACTTCTATTTCCAAAAGAGCGATGTTTTCAGGGGTGAGCATCTCCAAGGGCCGACCTGCACTTCAATGCTTTCTCGACTCATTCGAAAAGATTTGGCTCATTCTTTTACGGTAGAATGTGAGGGAGATGCTTCCCCATATACACCGTCCAATCATTTCATTGGAGTAAGTCCTTCTTATGTGAAGAACTTAATAACAGCTCATACTCCATTTTGAACATGTCAAAATCTTCTACAAATAGCATTCTTTATGCAACTATATCTGAACAACTGAACACAGTGGAGGGAAGTTACAGCTGTAAATATTTATTCAACAGATAAGGTAAGACACTAGATAAGGGTTTTGTGAAGACGATACTATTTATCGGCGAGGCCGGAATCTCACTAGTATCTGAACATTCTTAGCCCCAGTGTTAATTGATAGCAACCCCGTGCTGCAACGTTCATGCAGTCAATCCACTTTTATATATCCAGTATTTTTTAAATTATCTGTTGACCACGAGTGATCCTCAAAGTCTGGCCTTGTGGCCCTTTAGAACGCAGATTGAACATATTTAGTAAAATCCAGCATGACTGAGAAAGAAAAAGCAAATCAAAATGAAGCGCGGATCATACCGTATAGTTGATAATCGCAAAGGAACGGGACTTAAACTGCAAAAGTGTCTTTTCAGGAAAATATTTGTACATAGTTTAGAAATTAATAGAACGACTGTCAAAGGCCAGCTGATTCATGAATCCATTAATGAGAGTACGACATCTTTTTATAAAATCATTCATACGCCTCAGTTTATCTTTCAAAATTGAGTCAATTTAAACTTGAAAGCATACAAGGTGACTGTTGTTCATGAATTTCGGGTAGATGATCCTGATATTGAGGTAAATTTATGTAATTATATATTGGAAACCTTAATGATGGAATAATTAATCCAAGTGTAATATTCCTTACTGATGAAGTATGGCTCCATTTATGTGGTAATGTTTCGCCGTAATAATGACAGCTACTGCAGTCTATCTTTTCCGAGAACACCACAAAAACTAAAGATACAGAAATGATAAGCTGAAAGTTTGTTATTTTTATTTATGGAGAAGTTGAACAATAAAAAATGTGAACAAAATTAGAACTGAAAGTACATATAAGGCGAGAAATTAATTAAATCGGAAGATAAACTGATACCTGTGAATTGCAAGAAATGTATGAATGTACAGGACAGCATTTCCAACAGATCCTGTTATTAGATGTATATTGAAATTGTAGTTGTAATTAACAGAACTTGAGTCATTTGCCGGAACATTTACATCCGCTTCGCCGGGAGTTACCGCTCTGATTATAGACCCGGCAGCAGCGACAAAATGAAATGGCGACAAAATCATAAAATATCCAGCATTAACCCTATTATAAAATGAATAGAACTGCAATTGTAATTTAATTTAATGCTATTTTTTTTAAATATACGCTCATATCTAGCTTAAAGCATGAAATAGTATATGTTAAAATTGCTCTCGAGCAAAACGGAAATCATAACATTATCGTTGGACGAATGGAAACTGATTTTGAAATGATATTGGGATGTTTAAAATATTAAGAATGACGCTTCACATTGATGCACAATTAAAAATGATGTGCTTAATAAGAGATCTAAAAGCATCGTACATTTATAGATTGTGTTGCAGAAAACCACACAGGCAAATATAAAAAACAACCAAAAGAAACTTAAAAAAAAAAGGGGAAAAAGCGAACGTGGAAATTGACGTAATATGTTTCTTGCATTTCTTTTTCAATTCATTTATCCACAACATTTTTAACTAGAGTTAATTTAAATTTTAACTCTCAATAAACAACACGTCTTACTATTTTGTATTTATGAATATTAAGTTTAACAAGAAGGGAGAGGCTCCTGCTATGACATAGACCTGGTTTTTCTATTAATAAAGAACAACCTTTGCGCTTACGTATTTATATGTTTAATCAGACATATAATGCTAAACAATATTATTTTAATATATTCTCAATCACTAATATATGTATTCTGTAAGGACAAGGCGCTGCATTCTTGACTGTAGGCTGTAAACACAACCAAAAATATATTTCTGATGTGATAAAGAGCTTGTACTAAAGAATCGGATGTGTACTGAAATGGAATATAATTGTGCAGAAAAATAATATTATTTAGATTTCAAATTATTAAATTTATTCCCTCATATACTTGTAATAACCTCTGGTACAATTTTGAGCTTTATTTATATGAAATGACTTTTTTATTTAATAAATATATATGCGCCTATAACTGATATTTTAAAAACAAGTACTATTTCAGTATTGACTGAGTTTCATAACTGCATCGTACAGGCGTTAATATAGCAGAGTTGTACACTTGCGGGGCCTTTCAGTTAGCTGCAAACCGTAAGGTGAGTTTTCGCATCCTTCAGCCTCCAAGAAAGAAATTAAGCAGTTTTCTAAATCAGCTGTGAAATGACACTAATATAAAAAGAACTTTTTTAAAACGTGGGAAAAGGCTCATCATCAATTTCGCTAATGGTCTGCAGATAAACAAGACACAGAAAGTTTTCTTCCTTTACAAATTGGTGTAATGTTGTGGTCATCTGTCACCTCCCTAGGGTTGGCATACGAGGGTAGGTCCATAAGTTTCCGGCCTCGCAGATAAGTATTATTGCCCTCGCAAAATCTTTATCTGGTGTCATGCCTTATCTGTTAAGTAAACAATTGCAGCATAACTTCCGCTCCACTGTGTTCAGTTGTTCAGATATAGATGCAGAAAGAGGGCTATGTGCAGAAGATTGTGATATGTTCAAAATGGAGTATCCAGCTGTTATTAAGTTCTTCATAAAAGAAGGACTGACTCCAAATGAAATTAAACAGCGATTGGACGGTGTGTATAAGAAAGCATGCCCCTCATATTCTACCGCAAAAGAATCGGCCAAACTTTTCCGAATGGATCGAGAAAGCATTGAAGACGAAGAGCTTGCTGGTCTGCCTTTGGAAGTGCTCAATCCTGAAAACATAGCTTTTGTGGAAGGAGAAATTATGGAAGACCGGTTGTCAAAGTTACAGAAATAGTAGCAAGATTGGGCCTTTCTAAAACAACAGTCCTTCGAATTCTTCATGGGCATTTAAACATGAATAAGGTTAGTGCAAGATGGGTGCCTAGACTTCTCTCCTCAGTCCAAAAGCAGCAACGCGTCATCTGTAATGAGGCATTTTTGGGGCTTCGCCATGGCAACAGGAGAGAAGTTATGCAAACCATTGTTACAGGATATGAAACTATGGTCCCCTGCTATGATCCCTTGTCCAAAAGAGAATCAATGAAGTGCGTAAACCTGGCGAAGCACCGCCTCTAACGTCACTCAGCCAACCAAGAATATCATGGCCGCAATCTTTTGGGACTGTGAAGGAATATTCTTCGTTGTCTTCAAGGAGAGAACACCACAGTAAATGAGGACTACTATGCTGACCTACTGAACAGACTTTTCTCCATCAAAGAGAAATGGCGAGGAAAGATAAGTGGCGAACATTCACCCTACAGCCCAGATCTAGCTCCCAGTGAATGTTCTCTCTTCTCTTCTCAAAACTCAAGGAAGGATTTCAAGGAAGGAAATTTAAATGTGACGAAAAAGTGATGGATGCTGTTTATACCCATTTTGCAAACAATACTTTTGAGTGTTTTGGGGTGGGATTGAAATGTTAATTCAAAGATGTGAGAAGTGCATTGCAATAAATTGTAGCTATATTGAAAAGTGAATATACCTTTTGTCTTTATCATATTTAGAAAATGTTTAGGCCGGAAACTTATGGACCCACCCTCGTAGAATGAAATGCATAACTTTCACAATATTCTACATATCTTCTTTTATGGCGCGCGACAGCCCTGGCGTGGCCACAGCTGCGCCCTCTACCTTCCTCACACGTCTTGATAGAGAGCGGTACTGCAGGGATGTGATCAGCACACCGCATCCCACCGCTTGCTATATCGCGGCTTGCGAGATCGAAGAACGGCAGCTCTCCATTAGGCAGCATCCCAATTATTGTCTTCACGAGGCTCGGTGGACCCAGTTCTAGATTTCTTTAACTCAGAAAACTTCCTAATAATACCGGCCAGGAGTCAGCAACGCTAACCACTAGGCCAAGGGGGAGTTCATATCAATGTGTGCGCTGACGAAAGTTTCCATGCAGTTTTGGAAACAAAATATCTACAATAGTTTACCATTAATGTATTGACTGCAATAACTGCCGACACATTCCTTAAACTGTACTTGGAACACTAACAAGAGACTTTTACTGTTACTTTTTAACAGATAGTTTAAATATTATGTTGGAAGATGTTACATTAAACTCAATGAACCTAATGTGAAACAAGAATGACTGTGCACTCATTTTCCTCATCCTAGTAGAGCAATCCTAGGGAAGCGATTCCAAATAAACAAATACATCGTGAGAGATCAACATACTGGTCTACTTGTTCTCCTGACCTCAATCCTTGAGTCTACACGTGGAAATTCTCCCACATTGTATTGAACACTGATTATATACACCTGGAATATGGGAGACGTTTTAATGAGGTGCTTGTAAGGTTGTATTAGAGCTCACAGTGATTATTTTGAACACTTATTATAAAACATTTGGCAGATAACAAAACAAAAAAAAAAAAAAACAAAAAAGGAATAACTAAGCGAAACTGCTCATATGTTGACATGAGGTAATTTGCTGGTATTAAAGTAATATACATTTCTCCTTGTATATTACTTGGAAACTATCCACTTTCTTTGTAACAAATTTTAGAGCCCCTGTAGAAAGGGACCTTCACTCACTATATTTTTCGCAGGCAGTCTCCCGACGGATAATCAGTTTCATTTCTTTCAGCGTTATTAGTTTTATTTATACAAAGCGTCTTTAGTTTTTAGATGAAAATCAAAGCGGTTGCTTTTGTTCAGCCAGTATTCAAACTTGACAAGCTCTCTCTTCGGTAGATAAATACTGAAGTAACTTTAATGTTTCTTAGTGTACTTTTATAATTTAAAACTGTAGTTTGATGTTAAAATACACTCCCATAATTCCTGCAAGCACTAAGTTTATGAACCCCTCTCTATAACTTGAAAACATCGCCACTAGTTTAGCGGTATTAAAGGCGATATTCTAAATGCCCCACCTATTATGATACGCAATTAATATGCGTCTTACAGAAACATAAACGTTTTTAAAAGATTAAACACTTGACTAAACTCGGAACATAAAATCCAGCTTCTTTGGACCAAAACTCGTCAGATCAGATTACAGTCTCTGAAGTAACATCCCAAAGCAGCGTAGGTCCGCTCGAAACCAGCGCAGCGCTGGGGAAGCAAAAACTGAACCTACCCGGAAGGAGCAGTTTCACTTGTTAGAAAAACTCTAATCCAATTCGTTTACTCGCTGGTGATGCTGTAAATCCGTGATACCGCCAGGTCACGTAAAGCTGAAAATTGCTCTGCAGTGGCGTGGGACGCTCTGCTTTCAGATTACAGACACCAGATTGGTTCCGAATATCAGAACAGTTAAAAAAGCTATGTATGTTTTTTAGATAAAAAACAGATGCTTTCTGAGAAACCCATAATAATATATCTCATAATAGGTTTTTGTAATGTAATTTTTGTCAGATAAAATAAATAATGAAAATGAAAGATCAGCATTTTGTTTCGAAATGGAATAATAAATAAATAAACAAACAAATATGCTCTTGCTGGTTACAACACTTTCTTGTTTAATCTCTTATTAAATTAAAATATTACTCTTTACTTGCATAAGATTATAACAATAAAGAAAAATTATATTCACTCTTGTTTCTGAGGAGAAGAATATTCTAAAATCGACTACCCCAAAAAACCACTTATAGCGTCACTTGCTTAGTGAATTTTTTATATCCCAAACGTTTAATGAGTCACTAACATTTTATTGACCATTTTCAGAAGACACTTTTTCTCCGAAAGATAGACATTACGTTTCAAGACGCGTGCATTTCTTACTAGCGCAATGATCTTAAAAATGTACATCAAAACTTAAAAGATAATGAATATTCCGTTACAATATTTTTAGTTTGATACTGCTAGAATATTTATAAATATAAAAAAAGGTTTTATTGTGGGAGTATTAGAAAACAGGGAAAACGGGTATCTCACTATATGGTAAGGTGTTCCGAATCTTATTAATACCAGACAATTAAATAATAATAATAATAATAATAATAATAATATTAAAACACTAGTTTCCTTTGATATTCACATTAATAATATTACAGAACAATGCAAGTAAAATATCTCAAGAAATGTAAATTTTAGTACCAAATAATAGATTAATGTACAGGTTTTCATTTCCAAACTTCCAAAACAGATTACCTTCTTACTTGACATAAATTTAATTTAAACAAAGAAAATGCCAATTTTGATATTGAAAAGCAAGTTAAAATAAGTGTAGATTAAACTTCAGGTTTGGCCCCTTCATCTTCAGCCATGGTCAATATGAAAGTTTATGGCTCTCCTACCTTTTGATGTTTTGTTATTACATATTTTCTACCCTTACCTGGACTAATGCTCATTTAATAATATAATTGTGTTCTGGTGACTAGCCATGGCAGCGACCAATACGGTATAAGAATATCAGGAATTATAACCAATCACACCTCCTATCGTCAAAAATTTTATCACTTTCATTTTATCACACCTAATTGTGTTTTTATGCAAATCATCACAACAGTGTACTGAAATATCTTTATAAGTTTTTAGCCTAAACATCCGTAAACACTAAAAATTAAAATTGAAAATATTTTGGCAAGACGTCAAATGCATAAATTAATCTTATCACTCAAAGATTCAAACCATAAAGTAATAAACAAAGTAGAAATAACGTGTGTAACCAGTTTAATTAATGTAATATTATTTACAAAATTGTAATTTTTAATAATTGTACCTTAAATCAGTGTTATAGCTTATCAATCTTCAGTTATCTTTAATTTGTTACCAACGTGTTTAAATGAAATAATAAAACAACATATTCAATACCTCGCTATAATTTCACCTTCGTTTGTTCAACAGTTAGTAGGAATTCAAACACCGGATAGACATTCATAACTGTAAGCGAATTTTACAGATATGCAGAGTGTGCCAAAAATTATATGCATGCTTCAAGCAAAGAAAAAGCTGTGTTAACATAAAAAAACTGAATTAACACAAACAGAAAATGATGAGCACTAATCATCTTAGACTTTTACAGTTACAACAATTGCTCAAAATGCCCACCATCATTTTCGATACACTTCTGAGTACTTTGAACTACTGGTTGAGCAACGTTTGCGAAAGTGTCCTCGGCGATTGCAGCACATGTCGTTTCAATTTCTTCCTGAAGTGCTGCCAGCGTAGCTGGTTTTCTACGGTATACAACATCCTTAAGAGTTCCCCATAGGTAGAAGTCCAACGGAGTTAGATCCGGAGAATGCGGTGGAAACTCAGTCGGACCTCTTCGTCTTATCCAGTGCCCATGATAATGCCTAGGATAGTGCTCTGAATCCAGTTCGCGGGACTTGTTGCTGTGCGAGGTCTCCCTGATCTGCCCATGTGAACATCGCAAAAAGTACCATGAGTCTCAAATTTGTCTTGAATGCGTGCAATTGTTACTCGCGATGGCGGTTCTGTTCTGTACATACGTCTCCATTGCCTTTGAACTTGAACATCATTCTCGGTTTCCCAATACCACTTCATAATTGCTTTCCGCTATTCAAGCGATAATCTTGGCTCCATTTTGTTGTAGCAACGCTAGCATAACGTAATGTGAGTCGCATCTGTTTACAGAACATCATACGATAATCTTGGCTTCATTGTTGATTTACGATAATCTTTGTTTCATTTGTTCATTGTTGGTTTACCTGTTACGTAGCAACGCTATTTGAATATATATGAGTCACATCTGCTTACAGAACATCATACGATAACCTTGACTTCATTTGTTCATTGTTGATTTACCTGTCACGTAGCAACGCTATTATAATATATGTGTGTCACATCTGTTTACAAAACATCATACTACACATTGCTGTTGCTTTTCGGTTCAACTCTGAAACATATTAAATAGATGCCTACTGTGAAAGTGTGTATATAGTTTTTGGCACCCTCTACATTATTGGATTTTTTAATTTTATTTGCTAAATAGTTCAAATAAACACAACTCTAATTCCCTTTAAATTACTAAAGATAAAATGTTTCAAAACCGTATGTAACCTAAAATGAAAATGAAACAGGTTGCATGTACATTAGTTAGGAATATTGCAATGAAAATTTGTATATCCACCATATCTCATATTTTGCGATCCGATATTTAGTTTTTTTTCAGTTGGGCCAGGTACAATGTCAACGTATTGGCATCTTTGCTACATTCAACTAAAATTTTTCCAATATATTTTAAAAGTTATTCATAATTTAAATATTAAGTATATACGAGGAGCTTTCAATAAGTAAGGCAACACATTTTTTTCTTAAAGCAGGTTGGTTTTATTCAGGATTCAAATACAGCATGTTATTCCCCAATGTTTTGGCTACAAAACTCTATTTTTCAACATAATCTCCGTTCAATGCTACAGCAGCCTTACGCCACCTTGGTGGGAGGGTCTGTATGCCTGCACGGTACCACTCTAATGGTCTATGTCGGAGCCAACGTATTGCTGCATCAACAATGTCCATATCATCCATGTAGTGCTTTCCATGGAGGGCTCCTTCGTTGGGCCAAACAGGTGGAAATCGGAAGGTGCGAGATCCGGGATGTAGGGTGAATGAGGAAGAACGGTCCGCTGAAGTTTTGTGAGCTCCTCTCGAGTGCGCAAATTTGTATGAGGCCTTGCGTTATCATGCAGAATGAGAAGTTCATTTGCATTTTTGTGGCTACGAACACGCTGAAGTCGTTTCTTCAATTTCCTTAGAGTAGCACAGCACACTTCAGAGTTGATCGTTTCACCATGAGGTAGGACATCGAACAGAATAACCTCTTCAGAGTCCCAGAAAATCGTAGCTACGACTTTACGACCAGTTGGGGGTACGGCTTTGAACTTTTTCTTCCAAAGAGAGTTGGTGTGGTGCCTCTCCATGGATTGCCGTTTTATTTCGTGTTCGAAGTGATGAACCCATATTTCATCGCCTGTGACAATATTTGACAAAAAATGTCATCCTCAGTCTCATAACGAACAATCAATTTGCACATATAGTCCTTCTGTGATATTTATGGTCGTCAGTTTGGCGTCAAGGAACCCAGCGAGAACAAACCTTTGAGTATCCCAACTGGTGAATAAGTGTGTCAGCACTATCAACAGAAACGCCAAGTTGAGCAGCGAGGTGTTTGATTGCGCTCCGTCGATCACCTCGAATAGGAGAGTCCACACGTTCCAACACTGCGGGAGTCACAGCTGTATGCGGCCGGCCGGCACGCGGGAGATCAGACAGGTTTTCTCGACCTTGTTGTGTTGATGACACACGCCTCGCCCAACGACTCACCGTGCTTTTGTCCACTGCCAGGTCTCCATAGACATTCTGCAAGCACCTATGAATACCTGTGATGCTCTGATTTTCCGCCAAAAAAAACCTCAGTAACTGCTCTCTGTTTGGAACGCACCTCCGTTACACACACACTTTTGAAGGCTAGTTATAGCGCTGCCACCTATCGGAAATTAATTTTTTATTTGTTTATTTAAGGACGCTATTTAACAGCTCAGGTCAACAGCGTCCCATTCTATTCAGGGCGTGAAACGGCCGACAAATTTTGCTCAGAGGCCTCTTTTTTCAGGCTTGAGGTTCTTTATCGTGCCGTAAATGTATGACACGGGACCCACGGCTTTACTTCCCTTTCGAAGGAAGCCATACTTACGATTTTTACGCCGCCCGAAAAAATCCATCGGTCCTGGCCGGGTTCGAACCCGCGACCTTGGGTTTAGAAGGCAAGTATGGTTACCACTACACCACCAGGACCGACTGGAAATTAATGAAACTGTATGAGGTGAAGCGGGATTATTGAAAGATGTCTGCAAAAATTTTTAATTTTTTCAACCAAAATTGGCCGAGAAAAAAATGTGTTGTATTACTTTTTGAACGTCCCTCGCACATTCTAACCCCACTAAAATAATATTAGCGCGTTACTATTTTCTTCCTGTGTTCAATACTGATTTTTAATCTCTTCTTTGATACCTATTTGTAATAAATCATTATTCCTAAATGCTTAGCTAGATAGTCAGCTCTTCAAGAGTTTGTGGTTTCCTCCCACACACACACACACACACACACATTGTCATAATTAACCATGCCATAAAGGAAGAAATCCATTAAGGTAAACCAGGGAATTGTGAAAGGGATTCAATTGCTACACGATGTCTAAGCACTCTTCTATTGAAAACGTTATTAAAGTATACTTCCGAGCAGCTGTAACATAATGCGCAGGAGCTCCACCATGCTGGGAGTAGAGTTGATTAAAGTTATCCAAATGCTTGTACTTGTACTTGTACAAAGTACTTGTTGTCAACGATATTTCCGTCATTAAAAAGTGCGGTGCATTTACGCCTCGTGCTGATATCGCACCCCACACATTTACTCCCGGTTGCTTTAGCGATTGCTCCATAACAATATGATGGTTTTCCGTGTACCAATAAGTTACGTTATGTCGGTTTACATATTCCGATAACTTAGAGGAGACCTCATCCGAATACACAATGTTTTGAAAGAAATGTTGTCTTGTTGATACTGATGGAGCATAATCTCACAAAACGTCTGGATCATCTTCAACAAACCATGTGTCATATGTGAAATGTACACTTTGAGCCTGTTGATGCAATATCCTTTGTGACATTGCTGAAAACTCTATTGCTAATGTCTTGTGGACTTCCTTGGACTAGTCGTGACAGCCAGACAGGCACTGAGCTCATTTCCTCAGGCCGTGCCCACTATGAGGAACATTCAAAACAGAACCTTCAATTTTCACATTTGTGAATTACATTGTAAACAGCCTTATGTGATAGTAGATCTGACTCGAAATGTTCTCTCCATTCCCTTAGTAGAGGATTTAAACCTCGTTGGTAACCGAGCTTTACAGAAAAAATTCTTTCCTCTTTCGTTAACATTTTCAACGTTCAGTTAAGATTTATTTTCTGTTTCCTCTTCTTTCCCCTGACAGTATTACCAACCTAGAAACATATCTACAGCACAGTAAAAAACAAACGAAGAAGGGAAACGTTTTCAACAAAACATACAAAGAAGCGCAAGTGTAAATTAACTGAAATTCACTAAGTGTGTAGCTACTTTTGCACCACTCTGTATATATCGATTAATACAGCTTTATTCATAAATTATCAAAAATTTCTAGCATAAAGAATACTGCCTGCGAGTGTTTGACAGCATTAATTATAATTATTTAAGTTTAAATATAAAAAAAAATAAAGACAAAAAATAAGGTCACGAAAAGCAAATAGCTAAAGCCGTTACTAGAACGAATCAGAACAAACTCTTTAAAAGCTACAACGCGGTAATAATATCAACCTAAATTTATATATCAATTTGGTAAACAATTATATACTCAGTATAGAACAAGTATCGACGAAAGAAATAACATCATTACATCACGGTAATGTATTATATTGCTGAGTAGCTTATTTATAAAAGATGTGTAATGTTTTCTGATTATAAGCACTTCATTATACCAGCAACAGGACTCTACCATAGCACATACAGCTTAATGTGTAATTGAAAGTGTTCAAGTAGTGTAAATTTCTATAGTAGGAGTATAGCACATCTCTGACTCTGTAGCTTTTATCTTTGCTGTAAATTAGTGTAGAGATGTAAAGCGAGATTATTTGGGTTACGAGCGTGACTACGTTGTTGCGCAAATCAGTGATCAAGACCTATCATTCACGTGCAGGTAATGACTTGTAGTTAGTTTGAGGAAGACTGTGAGTGATTATGCATTCTTGTGTTACTCGACGTTTTTATTGTGTGCTAATTGTTCTTCGTCAGTTATGCCATTATATAAGTATAAATCTAGTCTTGAAGAACGGAATTTTATGAACGACGCAAACGTGAAAACAGATTTTACAGAGAAGTGGGAAGGCGATTCGCAATAAAATATCCTCCCAATCGTTTTCCATGTAGAGAAACTGTTACCCAACTTGTTTAAAAGGTTCAAGACACAGAATCGCTCAATGACATCTTAAAGATTGGTTAATTTTTTTTCAGTAGTGTTTAACGCCCGTTTTGCTCACAGGCGGCCGCCACTGATGATACATCAGATGAAATGATAAATTGGGAAAGGATTTTTTTAAGGAAGGAAGCGTTGCAGGCCACGTTTTGGGTACTTCCCCGGCATTGCCATTTATTAGAACTAGGAAAACCTGGAAAAAACCTCAGTCAGAGAGGACGTTCCTTGTGGGAATCAAACCCCACACCCCCCGCTCACGAGTCCGCGCCTTAACGACTTCGGCCAACCGTGGCGGTATCAGTTAAATGAAGTGCGGGAATTTTCTATGCAGATTCCGGCAATGTATTGCCGCTGAGGGCAAACATTTTCAACATTTCATATAACAAATGTTAGTAGATCATAAGCAATAAGTAACGCACTCAGGCGGCCCGAGAATCAAGTAATTTCTCTGTAAAAAAAACAATACAAAACAAAACAAACAAACAAACTTCTACACCGGAAAGAATTCCTTGGCCGGCGAGAAAAGGCAGGCAAGTCAAAAAAATTCGGTTATAGTTTTTTTTATATCAGATTAAGCACAGGTATTTATTTATTTTAGTTTTTAAATCATGAAAACTTCATTGAAATTCAATTGAAAAAGAATAATTCAATAAACAGATGTATATTTCATTCTTCTACTAATATCCAGATAAGAGTAAATGAAAAAAAGCTGCTGCTGACTAAATATATATTTTACTTTTGTGTCTTTTCCCGCTGGCCAAAGAATTTGAAAATTCTGCACGCATGTCAGATTTAATTATTTATGTTTTATAGTACGAACCAGCAAAAAGTTTACGGACAGTGGGAAATGCTCTAGCGGTGAATGTCCCTCCATTTCTCTTCCTCCCTTGGAAATTAGTACGCAAATAGGAGACGTAGGCTTACGTAAATTGGAAACGCATTATTCACGACCATAGTCAATGCTACTCAATTCGTTCCTAAACCATGTGTAAACTCTTGTCTGCTCCGTCTTGTACAGGATGAACGATCCTTCACGCAACCGGTTTCGCTGCTAGCTGTCCGCCGGCGAAGTTGGCTGCTGTGTCGGCGGTATGCTACTTATGCAACATTTCAACTCAAACTGAAGCCTCGTGCAGCGGGGAGAAATATACTACCCGCTGACGCCTACCTGGCGCTGCCGGCCGATCCCGCGGTTGCGTCAAGCATTGCTCACCCTCTACTTAGTTGTTTAGTTATAAAACATGCATTTTATACTATATTTAATAAACTATCTAGCGAGGAAATGGTAGGTTTAAAGTGTCCACCAAGAGCGAGTTATTTTTTTCACCTAGATACTGAAACATAGGTACACGCTGCTGAAGAATGGCATGTTTGCATTGACGCTATAATCCCTGTTGCCGCGTAACTCCTTATCTGGTAGAGCCCACCCTCTGTATGACTGTGCATCAGCTGTGCTGTTACATTCAATAAATTTCCTCGGAAAGAGATTATGGAACGGAAGTTCATTGCTTGCATCAATGAAACAGACGAGCCTATGTTTCTAAAGCCCATCTTTTTTATCGATGACCAAAGCGCCAGGCAGGTTTTACTCTCACCCTCTCTAACTGTCGTCTGTGTATGTATTTTCACAGCAGCGATCCCATAACATGCGCTATTTGTGGCAGGAAACGAACGTGAAACGGACTTTCGCGCTTTATATACAACTGTGGTTTTACTGATGGCATTTTTTTTAAACTTTAGCGATCTGAAATTTTAGCACGTTTCAGCGTGGCATTTACTAACATAAAATAACGCTGCAAAACCACACTTTTAATAATGTATGTCAAGGGTTTTCATTTGTTGTATAGGTTTAGATGTTTATTTAATTTAATTTCTTGTAGATAATTTATATTCATTTGAAAATTAAATTAATTGCTCTAGAAGCAAAGAAAGAAACAAAGTTCGTAGGGCCCTTAGTGAAAGCCATTGAAGTCTTCAAGCAAGTAAGGATGTGCCATTTTCACACTTACTATATAATAAGCATTCTTTTAATTCGTTTGACAACAAGAACACCATTTTGCTTCTTCCTCTTTTTTTTTTTTTTTTTTTTTTTTTGTAACTCGTGAAACCTTTCTACATTGAAAACAAAAAATCAAGCTTTTTACTTGAACTGTGTATAACATTAGGTGCCCACAAAAGTATTCCAGTTTTATAACATATAGTAGCACTCTCAGTAGTCGTATTTACATGAAACTAGTGAATATTCTGCCGTACTGTAAGAGGACGGAACAATGGAGAAAGAAATATCTACCGGCCCCGTATGTTACGCAAAGGAGAGGACAATGGCATTGCTGGACTTTGCTGGCAGATAGGAAGGAGGAGGAGGGAGTAGGTCAATTTGTAAACAAAGTAAGATAGCTCAGGTCGAAAACGGCAGACAACCGGGAAGGGGTGCAGGGTAACATTAATTACGATATTTTTTGGAATTAATTGTATATATATGATGCGAGGGAGTGCAAGTTATTTACTTTTGCACTTTTCTTTTTATTATATTTATTTATTTAAAAAGTTAAATATTGCTTCTCGCAAGTATTTCCTAGTGCATTGGGAAAGCACTTGGCCCCAGGACCTGTGCGACATGAATAATTTAAATTTGTAACAAATATTTTGTAAATAAATACACCACTACTATTACTAGTGACATTAAAGAGAAAAATTACAGTGTTTATTTCTACCTCAAGGACATCTGTCCACCTATCATGCTGCAGACGTCAAGACGATATTCCCACTCACACCAACATATCTACTAGGATGCATTCAATGACAATGTTTACAGAAGGTAACTCGTTTTGGAGGATCATAAGATTTGAGCTTATGCACTAATTGTAATTTGTAAGGGCAAAACCTCAGACGATTACGTAGGATCTTGGACACGGTGTATTTAGGGATGTCTAACTGCAGGCTAGATCTTTTATACAGAGACTTCTTGGGACTGCGTGCAAATATGCAAAATACTCCAAATACTTTCCTATGGGGTCATCATTAATTGACTAAACAGGTGCAGAATTAAAATTGAATTAAAATATAAACATTCAAACATTTTACACAATTTGCTTCAATTCAACAAGGCAACAACTGACAAGCGAAAGAGCAGCAACTAATAAAGTGTTTTTTGCTTATGCTACTATCTAATGTTTTCGTCGACAATTACACATTGCAAAATATGTAAAACATGAATACTTTGAGCGGATTTTTCTCAAAGCCATGTAATACACATGGCTACGAAATTATGAGTTATTAACTGCGGGGTGTTTCTGTGGATAAACTGTATGAACATTTTTCAAAGTGTTCAATTTATATACGTCTAAAGTGCCAGAGGTCTTAATGCAAAAAGTGTTAAAAAACCAGAGCTCTGTGTTTTGACAGCAAGAAGCCCCAAGTAAAGTGCATGGAGTAGTGTTTGGCGGCAATACATTTACACAGCTCTCCTGTAGGTTGTGGAAGGGAAGTGGCTTAATGTAACTTGAACTATTTTGATTTCTTATACTCTTATTCAGAGCAAAGATTCTATGATTTACGAACACTTCACATTCCAATGTGACCAAAGGCAGGATTGTGATTATAATATAGTTTAAAGTTCATATACATCGTGCGATCTATTAACACCTAATACAACTACAAAATAGTGAGACTGGGCTTTAATATTTATATTTTATGGCTAGGAACATAGCTCTTTATTCTTGTAAAATTTCTATTTTTACAAAAACACCACATCAGTTTTTACTTAAAAACTTAAATTGTTTTCTCATTGGAGAATAGCATTATCTTGACTATAACTTGCATCCGTTGTAAATTGAGAGCATTTCATACTATGCTAATTAGTTAAACAAGTTGGAAAAGCAACCAAATTACCTACACTGGTTTATTATAATAGATGCGTTTTAAAAAATAGATCAAAAGTAAAAAGTTTCAAAATACATAAGAGGTGGAGTTTATCTAAGCGGAATATAATTTTGTTCATCCTTTTTCTATTCCTTGAGGCAGGGTCATTGTCTTCATTGGATTTAATATGCAATTCATCGTAAAAATAAATTAAATTTAGATTTATCTGGTAATCTAGCACACTGTCTGCCACACATATATTTGTTCGATGATGTAACTTTTATTTTACTATTCTATATTGTGTAGAATATCATCTAAAATATATTGTACAAAATTCAAGTTAGTAGGCAGAAGATAAAATAGAACGAAAACAACAAATATTTTAAAACCTGCAAAAACTGAATGTCACATGTAATATACCGTTCATTTAAATTCAAAGAACTGACTGAAGGTGATTGAATATATTTCTTGCATGATAAGCTTTTTAATAAGGGTCTAGGTTTAAACTCTAGAGATACCTACTGATTGAAACTACCAGAGTAAATTATTTTAAAAAAAGAAAATGTCATCTAAAAATAACAAAAATGTATATACTTTATTTTTTACAGTTCTCAATTACAATTTTAAATAAAATCCTTTGAAATTATACACGTTTTTATTTTCCATGTTAATACGAATATGCGAAATATAATTTTCTGCTTGAACTGTAGGTGTAAGTGGAGTATATGGATGGCTCCTTAATCGATTTCTTGATCAACAGAACTGGCAGTAAAACTACAGCAGGAGATTTAAGTTTTATTTAACCGATACACCAATAAGAATAATGATGCTCTCACACATCACGGATGGCCGAGGTTGTTAAGGCGCAGATTCGTGAGCGGCAGGTACTGGGTCCGAATCCCGCCAGCATCATCCTCCCTGACTGAGGTTTTTTCCAGGTTTTCCTCAGTTCTCATAAATGGCAAATGCCGGGGAGGTCCCCTAGACTTAGGCCTGGAATGTTTCCTTCCCTATATATATGTGGTGCCTTAGTAGTAAAAACGGACGTTAAACACTATTAAAAAAAAACAACGTAAACTTGGAGATGCTGAAAGTGTCTGCTGTTATTCTCCAAACATTTCTCCCATTTACCTATGGCATTATACGTTTACCTTCTTAATTCTCTTTGAAAAAATTAAATTGATCTCTTGGCGGATACTACCTTTTGGTTTGTTATAATGTATGAATCGCATTATGACTTGGAACTTGATCATCTGAGAATTTCTCTTCAAATAATCTTCTTTCAGCATGGGGGACTGGGTAATGACATGCGAATCATAAATAAACACATGTGAAATAGAATAATTAGGTCTAATACTTGTAATTTAATATTTTTAGCAGAAAGTACTCTAGGATGAAACAGTTGTTGTTTGTTCACACGACATAGCGAGACTAAGACTCAAGACCAAGGTAAACACTGCCCACTTTGACTCGTATAGCCCGGCTGGCCTTGAGCGATGGAATCCCACGCCTCCGCCCTGTTCATCGTAACTATATTTCCATTACCCTTATACCGAAAATTGTCATCTATTTTGCCAGTCACAACACACTAACGATCCTATGCCAAACTTATTTCCTGTAGGTTTACAAACATTGTATCAATTGAATTCCATGAAATGTCTAATGATTCTTTTCAGCTGGGAATATCACGAGAAACTGGATCACACTTGGCGCTTCATTCAAAATGTTTCATAAGTGATGTTAGATCCGGAAAGTTCCCAGAATACGGAAAGTCTGTGTTCCTAGGGATGAGCCGTTAGGCAAAATATGTTCAAAATGTTTCCACAACGATGTGAATTGTTCCTCCATCTTGACGTAAACTTCTTCCAAAAGTAATCCACAGTTGTCAACTGAGAGGAAGAAGAAATGTAAGCAGACCGAAAAATCTTGGATAAATATATCCTCTGAAGTCAAAACACGGTACTGATGGAGTAACTTTTATATCTAATATGGTGCCTCAGGGAAGCAAAGCTGTTAAAATGTTTAGTAATACGGCTAACATAAAATTACCCAGGATTCCTATATTGATGTGTTATATTTCAAATTGAGAAAAATAAACTATTCACTCCAAGATTTGGTGAATAATGTTTCTAAAAAATATGCATTTTTTCTCCAGAGTAACAAAATTTGCCATTTTAGTCTGAGGATGGGGCTTTATTATTATTAATATCATTATTATTATTATTATTATTATTATTATTATTTACGGACGCTCTTAACACCTTAGGTCATTTGCGTTCCATTCTATTCAGGGCGTGAAACGGCCGACAAATTTTGTTCAGAGGCCTCTCTTTCAGGCTTGAGGTTTTTCATCGTGCCGTAAATGTACGACACGGGACCCACGGCTTTACTTCCCCTTCCGAAGGAAGCCATATTCAGGATTTTTACGCCCGAAAAAAAAATCCATCGGTCCTGGCCGGGATAGAACCCCCGATCTTGGGTTTAGGAGGCAAGTAGGGTAGCCACTACACCATCAGGACCGACCGGATAAGGCTACCAGATATTGTTTGCAAGGGTACATTGTGAAATAGCTATTGGACAATATTTTCACTCCAATTTTACTATAAATTGCATAACTTGCTTAAATGCAGACAACAAAAAATGAATAATCATATTGTTATGTGCCTAAGCCCAGAGGTAGCCAAAATTTTCATGCTGTAATTCTACATTTAGAAATGTAGAATTTATCTCTAGCTGGTTACTTGCTGTGATTTTTAATGATAATGACGAAATGTTTAGCAGCCTTAAAAAGATATAGCAGTTGGTAGTTTGTATAATTAGGAAACCTATTTAAGCGCATCAATTACATTAACGTATACAACGATATATAAAACACCAAAACATTTAAACAGATACCTGACCGAATCTACGTAAATTAAATCTTTATGCATATTTCTGCTTTGGTCATATAAAAGGTAAATTTTCGTATTATCTATTTTAATTTCCTGCCATGGCTGTAAACTAGATATAATTACCTGGAGTCAACATAAGCAAATATGTAGCGTTCTTAAATTCTCGATATTGCAGCATGAACTGTTGCTCAAATCTCGCCCAGTTCCACGAGCTAAACCAAAGTTAGTAGACCAAGAGATATAAACGTATAAGGGACACTGGGAATGAATCATTGGCCAAAATCGGTATAAAATGTGCAAATGATTCCTTGAAACTTTTGGTATCCACAGAGAGTGAATATTTGCACGTTCCCCAAACCCTTCGGGCTGTACAGTCATCTAAAAAGCTCCGCGTGTCCTTTTAAATTAGTTTCCCCGCATATTTTTATAAAACAGCAGTTTTCTCAAAACCTCATTTTCATATTAAAATGTCTCATGGGTAACAGTTTTCGTTTTATTTGGATTAATTTTTTTTCAGAATGTGTAGAAGTACCCAATGTAATATTCTATAGAACAAAATACATGCTAACACAGTAATAATTAAAAAAAAAGTTTTCCATGAAAGAAATGATTAATTACAAAGATTAATATATTTATAGATTTAAAAAGTATCACGTTTCATTCAATATTATTTAAAATATCTTTCTATACATTTTTTAATGTGGTTCAAAGCTCCAATTGTAAAAATGCAAACCAATTTACTCAACTCATGAATCGTGAGTAATATTTTGATTACGCTGTATATTTACGTAATATAATTTATAAAATAATTAATAACTCGCAAATTTTTCACCCAATTTCAATGAAATTTGCCATCATATTAACTTAACAACAATGCAATCACAGTAAAAGCTTCAGAAAAATGTACACAAAAATGTGGAACTTTGAAAAAATACACTCCCAATTTCTTAAATGAAAAGGAGCATGGAATTTTAGAACATTCATAAGGCTTATTGGAAACTTCTATCTATCTTATCTTGCGTCTATACACAAAAAGACACATTCCACGTGGTAGCGAAACTATTTAAGCTCGTTCAGTATGATTTGCTTTACCGTCTAGCAGAGCTATTTAGTATTGCTACACATTAATGATTAGAAGTCGAATAAAACCTTGTACTGTAAATGTCCTCCAAGCGAGAAAAACTTAACTTCAAAATCTCCATAGCTTGACCTTTATTCGGCTATTACTTAAAGGTCAACATTTTCCTGACATTAGCCACTTTGCCATGCTAATTTTAGTATGCACTGCAGGTGGTTTCAAGTCATCTTATGGCGGTACACTTAAGCGGAAAGAGGCTGCATTAAGTATGTATAAACGCGGAACATGCAGGTGTGTAACTACATGATGTAACTCTTTTTACCTTTATCAACATACAGGGGGTTTCATGAATGCCGTATTTTTGAAGAAGACAGTAAAAAGTTTAAGACGACTTTTAAATTGGGATTAATGTTCTTTTGTAAATTTTTCTGAGAAGTGACAGTTCTCAGAATTTTAATCTAAAGTTTTTCATTATCACAATATTAATTTCCGGAATGTTTGATATTTAAATTACTGATTTGTTATATTATTGTCAATAATAATGAACATTTTGTTGTAAGAGCTTTCAACTGTAGATTTCCATGCAAGGGAAAAATGTTGAAGGTAAGTTTTACCTGGAATTCTGGGCAGAATTGAAAATAGATTTAAACGAACAGAAAGTACTGATCCTTCCTTTTAAAAGTATTAAAATTAAACGTATTTGATAGTAAATATTTTAAATATATTTTAATATAAATATATATTCTAAAATCTACAAATAGAAACATAAAATACTTGCGCCATGCAATTCACTCCACCCTGCAACACCCTCTAATTAAAAAAACTTCATGCAGTACAGCTCACTAAAACGTTTGGTATTTGTATATAGAAACCACATTCATTGCATTTGAGGACATTTAATATTTCCACGCTCACGAAGGAGGTTGGAAGTCGCAGTGCACAGCGCTGCTGTACATATCCAACTCTCCATGCGACCGGTAAAGTACAGAAAACGTGTTCATCATTTACCGAGAAGATGCTCTAGTACTTGATGAACTAGTTCATTACAACTTCTTCAATGCACTTTGAATCTTAATTAAGGTATGAATTCGTTTTAACAACATAACAATTTCAGATGTCCCCTTTTGCTGCTGAAATACTTTTTGATTAACACGCTGCAGCTCAGCTCTAAAAAGCTATTTCCTCTCGTATATTGTTTTGCAGTTCATCCAATGTCTATTGAACTTATCTATTGAGTTCTCCCATAAAATAAGACATGCTGTTCTGAAACTAAATGCAATGTTGCACACAATAAGTCAACCGTCCTATGAGCGTCCTTGAATGACAGCGCGCGCTGCTACTTTCGGCACAGAACTTGTACAAGAGCGTGGAAGGATAATATGTATGCACTGTATAATACTGAACCAGTACTCTTCGCTTACTTTAACATCTCTTGACAACTTCAAGTCCTCTCAATCTATAACTAGAAGCAAATGTTATTTTTATTCTCTGCTGATAGACTAAATTAAGACTTAATGTTCACATGTCCTTTGCTTATTGTGCACTCTGCTAGTGTGTTACGCTGACGTCGGGAAGATATCAGATACAGTCATTCTTTTGTGCTGACTATTACAGCCTCCTGACAGGCTTGTCACAATAGAACAGCACACGCACTGCTAAAAATACAAACTGGCTTGCTTTTAAGAGCAATACCCAAAAGCTATTGATTGCTCCTTTGTTTCTCCATATTCCTTGTTTCTTCCTTTTAGCAAATTTAGCGAATGAACATAGGCTTTTGCGGTTGTATTCATAAAAAGATGTTTGTAAAGTTTCTATACATTTCCACTGTTCCTACTTTCTGGGCACCAAAAATGACGATGGAAAAAAATGTGTGTACATATATGTATCTTTAAACGCTCTATCGGCTACAATTTTTGTTTTTTCTCAATGAAACTCAGTATATGCAATTAAAATAAAATAAGAAAAATAGTGCCTGAAAATCAGCGAAATGAGATTATTATTATTGGGGATTTACCTAAAACACATTTTTTGCAACGAGATACAATTTAAACAATGCAAGAAAAATAGTTTATGAAAACTAGGGAAATCGGACAATTAGGAGTTGGGGATACATGAAAATCGTACATAAGGTGGCCCTGCGGTGATGTGGCATACGGGGGGGGTTATTGTTATCATTACAATTCCTGCTAAGCGATAAAGCGTTGGTGTCATGTGAAAGAGTATGGAGGGCATAGTCTGCACATGGGCATGGACGAATAAATTGGATCCTTACAGACAGCGGTCGTCCTGTGGCTTCAGTACCGAACGGTAGCGGAAAAAGCCGACTTTTAGGGAATGGAGAGATGTTCAAATTTTCAACGGTAGTGTATATATTCTCTCAATCTTGGTAGTGTAAAGTGAAATAACAATTACTTCATTATTACCAATAAAAATAAATAATTAAAACACTTTAACAAAAAAATAACCTTTAACACATTGCCAAATAAAAGGGCAAAGTAAGTAAAATGCGGCCATAAATGCAGCCAGAGAGAACACAACGGTTTCCGAACACAGAAAAACAAACAATCATACGCCTAAAAATAATAATGAAACGGTAAAAGCATATACTATACTACTACGTTTTTCTATAAATATATATGTATATCTTCAGTTAGATTTACTTGTTTTTATTACGTTCTCTGCTCTACCGCTCTGTAATAACCTTCAGAAATTCAAATTACTGAGGAATTCGCTTAGTTTGCATAGCTCCTGGGCGACGAACTGTTTTCCTCCATCTTTCCTTTTTATCTGTCAAGCAAAACAATATGCATTCTGATTAATCTCGCTGTATTTGAAATTGATCAAAATGATATTTCCTTGTATATATTTAAGGAAATGTGGAACGATTGTTCATTTTATGGTGTAAAACCATACACTACAGCTTTTCCGGGGAATCATTGATTCACTTTCTTTGCGAACATACAAGCTAATAACGATTGTCGTATCCCAATTTTCAACATTGACGATACTGCCAATCTCCCTAATAAATATCTCTGTCACCCATTGCCAATATTATGTTATCCAATGAAGTTTTCCTGTTCTTCTTTGTTGTAAAGGAGTTTATTCAAGAACTTTCTTTCGCCAGCGATCTTCTTTCATCCTCTGTTCATGTACATTCATTTTTTTATCGTTGTATCAGTAACGGAAGTACTGCTCATTCGCTTGTTAATTGTTACATTCTTAATGCGACCCTGTAAAGTTATTATTACGATACGTAAAATCTCATTTTCATTTAGATTTTATATCACTTGTTCATTGGTCTTCCAAACTTCTACTCTATAAGTTTTTATATTTCCTATTATACTATATATATATACTTATTTTAGTTCTTTTCTAACAGTTTTATTCACCATTACAGGATGTAACTGTTTTGTTAAAAAAAAAAAAAAAACCTCATATTCTGCCATTATGGCGATGTAATGTGAATAACTTGTCATTTCTATATGAATTCTCATAAGACATTTACTTAAAACAGGATACTTGCAATGATAAATCCTTTGCGCAACCCTTTAGTTAAATTAAATTCATCTAAAACTTTAACCTATTTTTATTGTACATTTAATGTTAGTACACACAGCCTTTACTGTTTGAATATAGATGTCACTCCGTTTACACTACAGTGGGCCATAATTAACATACAGGGATATTATCATATGCTTTATTAATATCAATGAAGACCCAGTAATTTGCAATAGATATCTATTTATTTTCCCCGAGGTGTCTAAGTATGAATAAATTAGCAACAGAACTGTCCTAACCTAAAATTATTCTGTTCTTCTAAACCTTTAATCTGATCTTCCATACAATTTCATTATCTTTCCATAGACTCTTGAAATACAATTTATAATATTTAAGTCCCCGTAAATAAACTTTTCGTATAAACTTTTTTTATAAAGATTTGAGGAGTATATGCCGTCGATCACCCACGAGGTAAACCATTCCGGGAAATAATACAATGAACGCCTCCAAAGTCCAGTAGTAGCGTTTGCGACTATTAATCCGGAGATCTGGGTTCGATTCCCGGTCAGATCGAGTTATCTGGGCAAAGTTTCTTTTCCGGATATTTCCCCTAATCTGAGAAGGTGAATTTCAGACACCAAGGATTTAGAATGCATTTGCTCATTCATTATAGACACTGCGTTAAGGTAACCATACATTTGAGGACCCCCTACGATTCGTGCGGAATCGTAAAACGGTTAGGTACCTTTGATAACATACATGTGGTTTTACTTGCATGATTTGCAATTGTTTGTATTGTTTATGCTCGCATAAGGTCTATCCAAATTTCATTACATCATAGCACTCGCATGGACGTCCTATGGCGTAACCAAAATATTCGCGCTCATTTACTGGACATCCTGTATTTTGCTGACTGTTTCAGTGTTTTGCTTATTTCTGCATCTCTTGTTAGTATTATGTTCTGTTTTATTGTTCTGTACAATTTGCTTTGTTTTTCATTTTTTGTTTAGTTATTACCTATATAGGTAAAACACTAGAGGATAAAACACTAAGAAAAAGTAACAGATTAGTCTTAGATTTTTAGACTTAGTCTTTTCAGCTTTTCCAGTTATTAATATTTCAGTTACATTGTTAATAGTGTTACATTATTTTTCATTTATATTGTTTGCACCTCTTGTGTTGTTTTCAACTTGGCTTATTAAATTAAATTGGCTTTTGCGTGCTTTGTTTTTGACTTCTTTACATTTATCTATTATTCTTTTAATTTTATTTCTTACTTTCTCTGTGTTATCTGATACGCTTTATTGCGATTACTAATCTATGACTTTCTCTTAGTGTTTTATCCTTTGAAAAGTTATTTTCATTTTAGTGACATTGTTAATAGTGTTATTAATTTTTTAATTTATACATATATATTTAAATGAATATTAATATTATTAAAATAAAACAGAGACAAATTCTGATTTGTCCTACACTTAGCAAAGTTATATTAAGTTGTTCTTTCCTGTCCGATGGGCAATGAACAGGAAAGAACAACTTCCTTCATTTGTCTCCATGTTGCTTATACCGCCACGGGTGGCCGAGGTCGTTAAGGCGCGGACTTGTGAGCGGGAGGTCTGGATTTCTTTCTGCCAAGACCCCTTCCGGGCTGAGGTTTTTTCCAGGTTTTCCTTAGTCCTCATAAATGACAAATGCCGGAAAGGTACCCTAAACTTAGGCCTGGAACATTTCCTTTCTTAAAAATAAATTCTTTCGCAGCATATCATTTCATTTCATGTATCATCAGTGTAGCAAAAATGGGCGTTAAACACCATTCATTCATTCATTCATTCATTCATTCATTCATTCATTCCTTGGTGTTTATCGAAATTGAGCTAAAATCATATCTTAAAATGGGATAATGTGACAACGTATGTTTTTACTTACAACATCCAGGAAAAAAACTTAATAGTTACTACATGTTTATGTACATTCCGATCATCAGAGCTGTTTAGTGGCTTACGATAATTAACTCCATTACTTACTCCGCTCACTAACGGAAACAAGACATAATTAGCGATGCAGCTGAAGCACTTTGTCCCTGAAGTTCAAGTTGGCTTTGTGCTGTGTATGCAAGCGACGGCATAACAGCAGCACTCGAACGTTACCATACGCCTGATCAAAGATGTGTTTGTGGACAATGCCAGCTGATGGTGTTGTGTAAGCGACATACTTCCTAATGTGAATATTTCGTACTCCTCATATTGTAATTATTATTAACAGCACAAATTATACATTATGCATTATCTGCACACTATCCATGTGTTTACACAAATTAACTTTCTTACCAGTAATAAGATTTCATAACAACAACTTAAATCCCAAATCTGATTTTAATGCGATTTTTATTACAGGTGAGTTGCAATACTTGAGCACCACTACGATGGAATGAGCACTTTTTAATTTTTTTATTTATTTACGGACGTTCTTTAACATTTCAGGTTATCAGCGTCTCATTCAATTCATGACGTGAAATGTCCGATAACTTTTCTTCAGAGACCTCTTTTTTCAGGCTTGAGGTTCTTTTTCGTGCCGTAAATGTACGACACGGGACCCACGGCTTTACTTCCCTTCCGAAGGAAGCTATATTTAGGATTTTTACGCCCCAAAAATGTACCGATTGAACCCCCGATCTTGGGTTTAGCAGGCAATATGGTTACTACTACATCAGGACCGACATGGAATGAGGAGGGGGAAACAACTAAAACCCCGGAAAGAAAATTGGTCTGTGGACTGTTTTGACTTTCTTTTGTTACAAGTTACAAAAAATTTAAACTATAATACTTTTCCTAACTGGTTAAAAATAAGGTGTACAGCTTTATTTACGTAGAATCAGTCAAAGTATTGACACGATGACAATGATAATAAACAAAAAATATTTTTTTTTGGATTTTTAAGTGTAGCATATGCTAACAATGGTGAACAAGCTTTAAGTGTAAGTGAAAAGTTACGAATGATTACGAAGTTGAAAAAAGATATCGCGACAAAAATCGATATTCCAGCTAATATGTACACTATCAATCATTAAGAAATTAATGAACTCCATTGTGCAAGAATTTCACCCATTCATGACACCGCAACGAGTGAACGAGGTCGTTAAGGCAGGGACTCGTGAGCGGGAAGCCTGGGGTTCGAACCCCGTCAGGACCGTCCTCCGTGATTGAGTATTTTTCCAGGTTTTCCTCAGTCCTTATAAATAGCAAATGCCAGGGAGGTACCCCAAACTTAGACTTGGAACGTTTCCTTCCTTACTAAAAATCCTTTCCCAATATATCATTTCATTTGACTAACCATTGTTACAGTTTGTCTACCACATAACATACTGTATTTAACTCAGCGTTAAATATAATTGAACTGAAATGAACTAAAATTGGAATTTTCTTTGTGCACACATTGTATAACTATGAGGAAATAAAGCCGTATTTACTGTTTTACTGGATCGCTTATGTTTGGAAGAACCAAGAAGTTGAATAATGAAACAAAACTTGGACAATGTGAGACGTCTAAATTGATTCTTATAACTAATGGGAAGATTTTGCAATACATTTTCTGTATTCTAAAATGTCCTGATGATCAGCAAACTAAATATGATATATATGATTAAATCATGTGGTCCAACCCTCGGATGTCAAATTTTATCGTTTCTTAAATGCATCATTTTACAACAAAATCAGAGATTAAGATTTTATTCCTGAAATAACTTTACAAAAACAGCAGATAAAGCTGATGAAAGTACTGAAGGAAAATGAGTTTGTTTTGGGAGGTGCAAACATTTACAATGTCAAAGTTCAAGTTTATTTCTAATTGTGTTGCTCTAACAGCAAAGTAGATGACAGTTTTAATTCTAATTAAAGACCCGTAACCTAAAAGTTGACACAAACTTTGCACGCCCTTTAAACCGAGCACGGAGTTTATTCACTAGACAAATGGAAAAAGAGACTAAATTTGCTTCATTTCGCTGGATGTGAAAACGGAACACAAAATGCTGGAGAGCGGAGAGCTGACGGGATGTTCGGCAGAACATACTCAGGTTTCTGAATATTCATGTCAAGAGTTGTGGGCACATGAAACCTTCTCCTCCGGAGGGCAAGTGTCACATCGCACTGTCTTGGTGGGAGGAAGATAGAGTCGGTAGCTCAGCAGACCGCAATCTACGCTGCTAACAACGTTTCTCTCTTCCCTTGCTTATTAAATTACGGTGTAAATATTACGCACTCTGCGACTAACCTCAGGAGACATTTTAACAAAAAAGAAAAATGTGTGCTTAAAGTTACAGGTCACACTCTCTCACGCATGTGTGTTTTGCAGCACTTCACTATCGTATACAGCTCTAGGGATCTTATATTCACAGCACACAGAAGCACAGCACATTTATCTGACTGCTTTTCAAATTAGGTGACAGATATTTATGCCAAGCTGTGCTAATCACGCTCGAGATAAGGAAAGCAGGTGAACCGATACACTTATGGTTATTTTATCTACAGCAATTTCACATTCTTACAAACCCCCTAAATCATAACATAAGTGAAATTTTGCCCAGAACACTCTCTAACTCTAAATCTTTCAACATGTACAAGAAGCAGACTGTGTGAGAGTAGATCCATAAGTTTCCAGCCGAACCCTTTTCTAGGCATGATAGCATTCACTTTTCAATATAGTTATCCTTTATTTGAATGCAATTCTCAGATCTATAAATTAACATTTCAATCCCCTTCCACCAAAATAATAGTCAGAAGCCTTGTCTGCAAAAGGAGCATAAACACCATCCATCACTTCTTCGTCACACTTAAATTTCCTTCCATCAAGGTCCTTCTTGAGTTTTAACAAGAGGAAATAGTCACTGGGAGCTAGATAAGGACAGTAGGGTGCATGGTCGATCTCCCTGAAGCCACATTTCTTCACAGCTTTCTTTGCAACAAGAGCTGTGTGCTTTTTGATGGAAGCATGTAGTAGGTGCAGTAGGCCAGCATAGCACTCCCCACTTACTGTGGTGTTCCTTTCCTTGAAGTCAATGAAGAGTATTCCTTCACAGTCCCAAAAGATTGTGACCATGATCTTCTTGGTTGACTGAGTGACCTTGGCCTTTAGAGGCGGTGCTTCGCCAGTTTTACGCCCCTCCAATGATTCTCTTTTGGACAACAGATCATTGCAAAGGACCACAGTTTCATCTTCTGTAGCAATGGTTTGCAGAACTTCTCTCTCGTTTCGAAGGACTGTTGTTTTAAAAAGGTGTAACGTTGCTGCTACTTCTGTAACTGAGTCGCCGGTCTTCCATAATTTCTCCTTCTAGAAGGGCGATGTTTTCAGGAGTAAGCATCTCCAAGGGCCGACCTGCACGCTCTTCGTCTTCAACGCTTTCTGGCCCGTTCGAAAAAGTTTGGCACATTCTTTTACGATAGAATATGAGTGAGATACTTATTCAAAGACACCGTCCAATTGCTTCTACTCATAGCCTTCTTTAAGCTACTATATCTGAACAACTGAACACCGTGGAACGTAAGTTATAGCTGAAATTATTTACTGAACAAATAAGATATGACGCGAGATAAGAATTTTGTGAAGGCGATGACTTACGTGGCTTGTAAAAGTAGTAAATCCAAAAAAATACCCATTTTGATCATATAACAAATATGTCATAAAATACTGTAAAACAGCTGACCGCTGTTTCTATGCACTCTACAAGAGTGCTATTTTATTTGGTTTATTTATGGATGCTCTTTAACATCTCAGGTCATCAGCGTCCCATTCAATTCAGGGCGTGAAACGGCCGACAAATTTTGCTCAGAGGCCTCTTCTTTCAGACTTGAGTTCTTTATCTTGCCGTTAATGTACCCACAGCTTTACTTCCCTTCCGAAGGAAGTCATACTTAGGATTATATCTGCAGAAAATCCATCAACCCTGGCAACCTTATGTCTATGAGGCATGTAACATTGCCAATAGACCATCAGAACCAAACCAATAGAGTAGTTCTTAGGTTGTAACAATTGGGAAAATAAAGTATACAGGATGGAAGAGAACTATGATTTTCCTCCTAAGCTGAGAAAAATATTGGGTGGTAAAATTTATCAAAACTTATCAAGATGCTGCAAAAATCATTGTAAGTATTTTAAGCTGATATGAAGTCTTCGAAAGTCTGTAAACAACCCAATCTCCTTGCGGCCTAACAACGTGGCCAGAGGGGAAAGAAGATGAAGAAGAAGAAGAAGAAGAAGAAGAAGAAGAAGGGGAGGAGGAGGAGGAGGAATATCATAATGAATTCCTAGAAAATTAGGTTCATGTTTTTATGCAGGAATTGAAAACAGTCACTTGAGTTAAGAAAATACCTTATTGTAAAAATAGCGAAAAACCTAACCTAACTTAACCAAACGCACCAATATTTTAACTTGCTATTGAATTTGTAGAAAACGAAATTACGACGCTTGTTTCGATCAGCGGCTTGATGCTGTGTAGTAGTTGTAGCAAAAAATTTAAGCTTTCCTATTATATCACTTTCATTTTAACTGTTGATATTTCTGATAATTCTCCACACACAACAGAAAAGATGTTGCTTGTTAGCTGTAATGGCATAAAAGAGCTCGAGTTCGAAATATAGCAATTTCAAGTGTGACTTTATCTAAGTGTTTTATCCTGATTACTGATAATTTATATATATATATTAACACTAAAAATAAAAGTAGATAAAGATAAAACACAGAGAAAGAGTCACACTTGAAATTGCTATATTTCGAACTACTGCGAGTTCTTCAATGGCAAGAAGCTAGACCAATGTGTGTGTGTGTCTTAAAGTGATGTAAAACAAAAGAGGATAATGAGTTTAATAATGAAAACAGCCCAAACCATAATGAAAATATTTCTAAGCAACCAATACAAATTATGAAATTATAAAATTTAAAGATATCAATTTAAATAAATGGAAATGCTGCATCATAAGGGGCCCGTTGGTTTCTATGACGTATTTGCTTTACATAAATGGCCACAGAAGTATGTCATAAACAGCGAAGGAGGAGCTGCCAACACACTAAAATTAAAAATGGAAGTAGAAGTAAAGTAATAACGGTTAAAAGCACAGAAAAGGGAATAGAAATGTAATGGATAGAACAAATCACGCAGAAAATAATGATTAGAATAATAATGAAAATTATATGCATCAAAAGTAAACATGAAAAATATTAATGAAAAGTAATATGAGAAAAATAATAACAAAGCGCTAACACTCGCTAATAAAAGATAAACATTAACGTGAAAAAAGTGAAATAAAAGCATAACAGTTAACAGTTGCACATATCTTATACAGCTTGAAAATAAGTATTTTAGCAATTTCCTTCAATCAATAAAACATAATTGTAAATACTAACGTGAAAACGGAAACCTTAACTAACCTAACCTATGCAAATTCGTTATTACGGGGCTCTTTATTTGATCTTAAAATATAATACTTAAGAGTATAGTTGGAATAAATGAGGAGGCGTAAAACATGCACAGCACAGCAGTAAAACGTACTTAATGTTATATAGTAGAACCGTACCAAGAAGGAGAAAATGGCGGGGGAATGTGGTGTGATGGTTGTTACCAACAGGAAGAAATGCACGGTATGAGTGCAGAGAATGAGGGCTAGGAGGTAACGTTGAATTTACAAACTCAAGATTAACGGACTTAACAGTATTTTTATATATCTATTCCTATAATTCCATCACCGATGCACCAAATTGTATGCATTAATTATATAACTGTTGGTAACACTGGAAAATCGTGGAGGAAATTATGAAAGTGATTCACAAAGGAAACCTGATGAGGAAAAATAGCACACATGCATGCAAACGAAAGGTACTGGCACATACAAGGTGATTCAAAATGATGGACACACTTTCAGTTGCCTGTATTTCCTAAACTATATGATGTATTTCAATTCTGTAAATTACATTTTATTACACATACGTGGAGGTTTACAAATGTTTAATATGCCGCTCTCCCGCTGCACGAATTATATCTAACCGTAGCTGAATTCATTTCACTCTCGAGGAAGAATGTCTTGCGTCACTGAGTTGACCGCAGCTGCGATACGGGTTCTTAGGTCATTCAAATTCATAGGAAGAGGTGGTGCGTAAACTGTATCTTTCGCGAACAAGTAGAAATCGCAGGATGTTAGATCAGAAGACCTCGGTGGCCAGAACAGAAGTGCCAAGTCCTACTTCCCCATCCGTCGTTGAGGTAGACATTCATTTAGGAAACGTCGAACATTCTGATGCCAATGGGATGGAGCTTCGTCCTGCTGGAAAATGTAATACCCTGAATCTTCATTCATTTGAGAAACAAGTCAGTTTTGCAGCATGCTAATATATCTTCCTCCAGTAACCGTCTTTTCGTCAAAAAAGAAAGGTCCATAAACCTTTGTCAACGATACGGCGCAAAACACATTAACTTTGGGTCTGTCCCGCACATGTTCCGTGTTATATGAAGATTTTGTAGCCCCTATATCTGAACGTTGCCCCACTTAGGTGAAACGTAGCTTCATCACTAAAAACTACCCAGAAACAATTCATCTTCCATGTTTCGGAGCATACGGTCACAAAATTCTGCACGCTTTATCGTTTGCGGGAAGAGCCTGTTACAGTTGTAGATGGTATGGTTTGTTCACTAACAGGCGCTTCAATACACGCCAGACATATTTTTTCGGTAGTGTTGGCTACGTGCAAAGCACGCTTGAATGCGCTCCACGTTCTCCTCCGATACACGTGGCCGGCCTGGGCTTTTACCTTTACACAGAGAGCCTGATTCGTCAAATTGTTTATTTCAACAATAAATGCTCTTCCTCGTTGGAGGTTCAACGTTGAAACTCACGCCGAAATGCACGCTGCACCGGTCACACACTCGCTTTTACTTAACTCACGAATGCAGAAAATCTTGTGTTGCATAGTGCCCATTTCGCTTACAACTGACGAGGTACTTATGCGGAACAGCTGCAGTGCTGCAGTGCTGCAGTGCTGCAGTGCTGCAGTGCTCTAGTGGTGGTATTCGCAGCTTTACAATATCTACTTTCAAATATACTGACAGCATTTAAGTACAATATATAGTCCAGGAAATATATCAGATTGAAAGTGTGTGCATCATTTTGAATCACCCTGTATTAGGGAACATTTATATTAACAGAAGACAACTTTAAGATACGTACTTACAATGTCAAGTAACCAGTGAAAGAATAAGTGTAGCTAAATTTAGTAAACGAAAAGTACTGTCATCAAGATATTAAAAAGGAAAGGATATTGGGCTTAAAATGAGATTCTATCAGCCTGTGACCTCCTTGAGTATTAAACCGTAATCCTGTTGATAAAATAAGTGAACCGTACGTTATAGTACCGGTAAAAACGTGACGGACAAATATGTTTAAACTATTCTACAATCTGGTGGCAGAAATCATAAAATTATACTCTACCTGATGGAATGAAATGCTGATATCCTCGGGAGACCTTGATGAAATCTATCGCTACCGCAGGGTTTTATCTGGTATGTGTAACTTGTCATTCTTGAAATAATCGCTTTTATTCTGCAATTATCTTGCAGTACGTAAATTACACTATGTAATATTAGCTCCTTAGCTTTTGCAGCTACCATAACAACGAACGAAAATCATTGACAGTTTTTCCAGGTCACGATAAAAATTCACAATAAAATTATACATAACTCAATGTAAACATAAGCGTTTGAGATCACACTCTTTAATTCCACCATTCACAATTACTTACATAGACAACTAACAGCTAACCGTCTTATTACACGACACTCCTCTTTTTGGGAACCTTCTTGATGGATTCGTGCTACTCGAGCTGCGATAAAATGTGTTTCACAATAAAATAACATCTAATTACTCTGCAGTGCCAAGCCGTGTCGCCTTACAAACTGACGCCTTTTGTTTAGCGCTCAAAGATAAACAAACAGTTGAAGTTAGCCATTAAAACATACGCGGAACAATAGTTGAAGATCGCTGTCCAAAACGCACAAAAATAACATTTTGATTCTTAGATGTCCAATACGGCCATATTGCGACACTGAATTGCGGCGAAAAATAACAAGACTTTACAAGGTTTTATAATCAGAAGACTTTTAAATTCATAAGAACAAAATAAGCTGAAATGAAGACTATATTCTTATGTTCTATAAAAGAACCACCTCCAAATTTCAATGAATTATATAAATAGGGGTGTTAAATGGTATCAAAAAGGGTAAAACGATATTATAATTTTTTATGTTTATAAAAAACTATTATTCTGTACAAAGAAAGTTATCCGTTCATTTGGAGTGCAGTAAGGAATTAGATAAACTTCTTTTGAAAATTTGAAAATATTATTTTCAACAAAAAAATTCAAAGATATCCAGAAAAATACAGAACTTAAATACCATAGAATTCCTGTGCTCTTGTTTAAATCAACTGGCAATTTGAGGGAAGCATTCCAAGAAAATTCAAATATCTCCAAAAATGTTCTCTAACATTTTTGATGTTATATCAAGAGAAATGAAATTTGAGATTTATACCATCCAATAAGTTAGAATGAAATTAGATAAACATGAACGTTCCTTCTAAGAAACGAGATGCACTGGGAATAATACACATGAAAAATTAGATGTAGAAGAAACGAAAATCTTTGTTATAAAATGCGAGAGCAGCTGGGAGCAAAATGGTACGAGAGCTGTGTTCCGCTCCACTTGCTCAGATATAGTTGTATAAAGAAAACATGTGACGTGTAGAACATTGTGACAGGTTCAAAATGGAGTTTCGAGCCGATATTAACTTCTTCACAAAAGAAGACTTACTCCAAATGAAATTAAAAAGCGAATGGACGGTGTATATGGGGAAGCATCCCCCTCATATTCTACCGTACCAAACTTTTTCGAATGGGTCGAGAAAGCACTGAAGAGGAAAAGCGTGCAGGTCAGCCCTTGGAGGTGCTCACTCCTGAAAACGTTGTTCTTGTGAAAGGAGAAATTATACAAGACCGGCGGCTCAAAGTTACAGAAATAGCAGCAAGGCTGGGCCTTTCTAAAACAACAGTCCTTCGAATTATTCATTAACATTTAAACCTGAATAAGGTTAGAGCGAGATGCGTACCTAGACTACATGAAATGAAACTATGGCCCCCTTCTATGATCCCTTATCCAGAAGAAAATCAATGGAGTGACGTAAACCTGGCGAAGCACCGCCTCTAAAGGCCAAGGTCACTTAGTCAACCAAGAACATCATGTCCACAGTATTTTGGGACTGTTCATTGACTTCAAGGAGAGGAACATCACAGTAAATGGGGAGTACTATGCTGGTCTACTGCACAGACTACGTGCTTCCGTCAAAGAGAAAAGACAAGGAAAACTGAATGATGGTGTGCCCTTCTTTATGACAACGCACTTACAGTCTTGTTGCAAAGGAAGCTGTGAAGAAACGTGCGTCAAGGAGATCGACAATTCACCCTACAGCCCAGATCTAGCGCCCAGTAACTATTTCCTCTTCTCAAAACTCAAGAAGGACTTTCGAGGAAGGAAATTTAAGTGTGACGAAGAAGTGATGGATGCTGTTTATGTACATTTTGCAGACAAGACTTCTGACAATTTTTGGAGGGGGGATAGAATTGTTAATTAAAAATATTATAAGTGTATTGTAATAAAGGGTATCTATATTGGAAATTGAAATAAAGTTTTTATCTTTATCATACCTAGAAAATGGTTAGGCCGGAAACTTATAGACCTATCCTCTTATATCTGAACTATAAAGACGGTATGGGACACACTTTACATGCATTTTTGAGAGATATTTAACAACATTTATGACTATCGTGGTGTACTATTAGCTTGTGGCATTTTACTTGTGATATGGCTCTGTAGTATTGCCCTGTAATAGCTGTGTGTGCAGGTAGGATTGTTTGTAAACCATTCTTTGAGCATCGAAAAACAACAATAACTTTTCCAGAAGATGCAACCACTTTTGGTTTGTGTGTGTGCGTGTTAGTGATCATGGAGATTTCCAAACAGAGCTTTGTTTTTTCTCTCAGGATCTAAATTATGTAACCAAGAGCCTTTAGCTGGATGAACCTTTGGAGGGGAAAAAAAAAAAAAAAAAAAAAAAAAACTCAGCATCTCCCACTGCATGCAAACCAGCAAACCAGCAGTCTTGAAACCACAATACACAAACATGTGTACTTTTTCAATTGCCAACGAGTTTTTAGCACCCTATGAAAGTTTCAGAAATTCTAAAACTGTTCTTAATGTCATTTTTGCGAGGGAAATTATGCTTGTAAAAATTACGACCATCAGTCCTCGTAGATAAGCAACAGTCGAAACAGTGGGTAGCAACCGTAGAAAGTGCTCCACAGAAGGCAAACACCATCCCATCAGCAGGAAAGTGTTGGCAATTGTGTTCTGGGGATTGCCACAGCGACATTTTAATTAACTTTTCAATAAAAAGTCAAAACACGTGAACATTACACTATGCTACTGGAGCAATTAAACGAAACGACCAAGAGAAAGGTTCTGTTCCATTATTACAACGCACATCAAGGCACAAGTCTGCAATTGCGACCTCAAAATGATTGCATTTAAGGTATGAATATTTCTCTATCACCATACTGTCCGGACTTAGCTCCCTTAGACAACCTCCTGTAGAACAAATGGAAAAATAGCAATCAGGAATAAAACTTATCAAAGGATGAAGTTGTTTTGCTGAGCTGAAGAAATTGTATTTTGTGAATGGAACAAACAAATGATAAAATCGCCGGAGTAAGTACAAGGTTTGAAATGGGGTTATGTTCAGAAAGAAAACGGTTCTTTACCAAATATCTTATGTCTTCTTTATTTCTGCACTCAATGGTCGAAAACACTTCTAAAGGTCCTTGAGTGTGCGAGCTTCCTGGGTATACGAGCTAAGCGAGAAGGCGTACATGGCGTCTGCGTTGTTTTAGGCTGGAGCCTTTGTCAGAAGGTACCACTCAGTAGACCAATACATTTATTAATTAATAAGTTACGTCAAAAAGCCCAGGGCGACCACGATTCAAGGCATTGCTCAAAGGCTTACCAGACGTAATTATGCGAAACATTGGCTTCCGATTTTCCTTTGTAGCTCAATATTTGCCGCTCATTTCTGCAACCGGTTTTAGTTTTCTAGGGGCTAATTAGCACATTAATAGCTTTATACGTCCCTGCCTTTTGCTGCACAGTGATTTTCCCTGGTGAATTCATTACCATATAAAAAAGGCTTTGTAAACATCAGCAGTTTAAATTATAAACAATTTTATGTATAGAGGCCAAAGTAAAGACCAGCCTTTGCGACAAATGTTTCTTTGGTAAGTTAAGAAGAAAAAAAAAATGTTATGTTAAAGTGAGGAAGTACAAACATCAAACGTTTACCTCTTTCTCAGGTCTTTTGTGATTCCAAAGGCTATAATCAAGCAAACGCCACCAAAGTAACTACAGCAAAGTTTAGCTGCATGGAAAAACACGCTGTGCATATAACTTCATTCCTTGTCCGTTTATTCATTAATTTTCTCTTTCTACTAGTTTATTCCTTTCTTTCAATGACTTTCCTTTGCATGAAGGTTTAACAGCATTCTTACAAAAGAACTGGTTATAAACTTTAACCTCGTCTTTTACCTAGGTCGAATTCACATCTCTTTTTCTCCCTCCCTCCCTCCCTCCCTCCCTCTCTCTCTCTCTTTCAGAAATTGAAAACTCACAAAAATTAAAAAGAAAACTAAAAAAAAAAAAAAAAATCTGCGTTCCCTTGTCAAAATGCTCTTTTCAGTTGCAGACTGGCAAGCTTCAGGTTCACAAAGCATTACATCTTTTCATGGCATCTTTATAGGCATTTCATCAGTTAATCCAAAAACTAATGTACATGCATTTTAAAGGAGCGTACATATTAAAACAGGAACAAACCAGAAGGATTATTGAAATGTCAAGGTTTATTATGTTTCTATAACGCTTGAGCAATCTAACAGCATCAATTTAAAAGATCCGGCATTTGCACCCTCGGCGGAAGTGCCAGCAAGCCTCCTTAATACTTTATTAATACATTTATATAAATTACTTAGAGTGAGTCCTGGTGGTGGCCTTCTAAACCCAAGATTGCGGGTTCAAACCCGGCCAGGATCGATGGAGTTTTTCGGGCGTAAAAATCCTAAGTATGGCTTCCTTCAGAAGGTAAGTAAAGCTGTGGGTCCCGTGTTGTACATTTAAGGAACGAAAAAGAACCTCAAGCCTGAAAGAAGAGCGCTCTGAGCAAAATTTGTCGGCCGTTTCACGCCCTGAATTGAATGGGGCGCTGATGATCTGAGATGTTAAAGAGCGTCCGTAAATAAACCAAAGCAAGAACAATCAATCATAAATGACTTTATCTCTATTTATCTTTCGGCTTCGGCTAATGAGTTTAAAGGTCATTCACTGCAGTGTCCTACGCGTGAACATATATTTATATTTCTTACTAAGTGCGAAGATTTATTAAATACGAGTTGATTTATATTCTAATATTTTCTGTTCCATGAATAATACGTCCCTAGTTATTTTTCAACATTTGCAGGCTGCTGGGTAAGGTATCTGTAACCAATATGAGACCTGTTTACAAATTTTGAGGCATATTCTATAGTTTGTGCTAGTATAGGGTTTCCTTAATCTTTTTTTGAAACAACGGAATAGGCTAAAAATAAGATAAAAGAAATAAATCCATCACATTTCACATATCACAAACATACACTAATAAAAATGCAACTTAAATATGTACCAAATAAAGGTCAAAATTATAAGTCAAAATATTAATCACGGATATGAAGTTGTTTAAAAAAAAACTCTTTTGCTATTTGGGTATGGGGCGCAGACACATACATAAAATGGGATTTTAGTTTAAGCGTTCACAGTCAGAATTTTAAGTCTTTTTTCCCCCTCATCCGTCCACAGCGAACTTAAAAAATGCCAGGCATGTCAGATTCTTACTGCTTATAGCTTCCTTTTTAAAATCAGAAATTATTTTCAAGCAATTCCGAACCCTTGCCGATCTGGTAACTTGATATCGTCCTTGGTACCCCATCAATGTGGGAAACTGAATAATTTTAATCATTTTTGTAGACTGGATTAGAAAAGCTAAGATCTACCCACATTAACGTAATTACTGGTAAAAATAACATATGACAGACAATTAAAGTGAAATTGTTACTACAGTCTTGAGTCTTATACTGCTAAAATGGGATCAATGACATTAGGAGTTCATTCAAAATGATGAACTTATTTATAAGTGCAATATTATGTACAATGGTTTGTGTTATTGTGAAAATTACCAAAGATATATGAGTTTCTGTGCATGTTTTGAGTTGTCATATTGTTGATATGGGGATTGATAAATCGAAGCGCTCGAAAGTAGAAACATCACATTTGATTCCACTGAGACTAATAATTGGGGCAGTAAATACTTCCCTATTAACATGCGTCGTTCGAGTGCAGCATATTGATTTGTTTACCATAAAAGCATTGTATTTCAATGTTGTACTAATACTATATTTAATTTTAAATAAGAGTCAAACCCTTAAATGAAATAAAGGATTGCTCCTAAAATACTTATGCATCTTTCAGTTAAATATCTCAAAGCAGTAAGTACGACTGAGATAGTGTTCAGAAGCTATGAAGTTTAAGTTTCCGCTGCTCGTAATTGGCGGGACATCACATATGATAAGAGTAAGAGAAAATCTTTGTTCCCAAGAATTATCCATGTGACTTGTGTGGCACACAGATTTAATGGGTTGCTGAGACTTTCGGAGTGTAAACCCGTTCATATCAAAATAACGCCAAGATGGTATTCCTCAAAGTCTATCTAGCATTGCCGCACCCATTTCCTTTGGCATAGCCTGTTTTGAATCCTTGAGCATCTCGTAGGAAACAGTGGAAAATTATGCTAAAAATATTAACACTAAAACCACTAGAACCTGTTATACAGAGTGATGCACACACGTTCAATCTACTATATTTCCTGCACTATACATTGTACTTGAATGCTGTCAAGCATATTTGAAAGTGGATATTGTAAAGTTGCGAATACTACCAATAGAGCGCTCCAGCTGTTCCGCACACGTACCACGTCATTTGCAAGCTAAATGGCTACTATTAAAAATAAGACTTTCTGCATTCATGAGTTCAGTAAAAGCAAGTTTGCGACTGTGGTGCAGCGTGCATTTCGGCGTAAGTTTAACGTTGAACTTCCAGCGAAGAAGAGCATTTATTGTTGGAATAAACAATTTGACGAAACAGGGTCTCTGTGTAAAGGTAAAAGCCCAGACCGATCGCGGAGGAGAACGTGGAGCGCATTCAAGCGTGCTTTGCACCTAGCCCAATAAAATCAACTCGTAGAGCTAGTAAGGATTTACATTACCGCAAACAATTGTCTAGCGTGTATTGAGGCGCCGGTTAGTGTACAAACCATACAGTCTACAACTGGTAGAGGCTCTTCGAGCAAACGATAAGATAAAGCGCGTAGAATTTTGTGACCGTATGCTCCGAAATATGGAAGAGAATTGTTTCTGCCTAGTGAACTTTTTAGTGATGAAGCTACGTTTTACCTAAATGGAACAGTCAACAGGCACAACGTTTGTATATGGGGGCTACAAAATCCCCATGTAACAATGGAACATGTGCGGGACAACCCCAAAGTTAATGTATTTTGCGCCGTATCGTTAACAAAGGTTTATGGACTTTTCTTTCTTGACGAAAAGACGGGTACTAGAGAAAGATATCTTAACATGCTGCTAAACTGGCTTGTTCCTCAAACGAATTCGGGAGATTGCATTTTCCAACAGAACGGAGCTCCACCCCTTTGGCATCGGAATGTTCGAGGTTTTCTGAATGAATGTCTACCTCAACGATGAATAGGCCGCATGGGAAAGGAAGATTTGGCCCTTCTGTTCTGGCTCCGAGGTGTCCCGAACTCATGCTCGGCGATTTGTGGGGATTCGTGAAAGATGCAGTTTACGCACCACCTCTTCACGTGAATTTGAATGACCTAAGAAACCGTATCACAGCTGCGGTGAAATCAGTAACGCAAGACATTCTTCATCGAGTGTGGGATGAATTCAGCTACCGTTAGATATTATCCGTGCAGCCGGAGGGGGGCACATTGAACATTTGTAAACCTCCATGTATGTGTAATGAAATGTAATTAACAGAATTAAAATACAACATATAGTTCAGGAAATATAGCCAAATGAAATTGTCCATCATTTTGAATCACTGAGAATACATAGAACCACCGAAGCGGTCATTTTGACAGTTCATGTTAAATAAATATTATGGCATAAGGGGAATTGACACTTTTGAAGATCTAATAAGTAAGTACATTGTAGTATTTAGTCTGTTAGTATTTAGAATTGATGGTTGGGAACTTGTTCGTGAGGAAATGTAAATCTGCGCATGAGCAGAAGGGTGACGCGTGGTGTTTTTCAACGGTTTCTAGTGAGTCCAGATCTGGAACTTGAAGAGAGGGGAAAAGTAGGATGCTTCTGGATAATTGACATAGCCACGCCCCTAGGGCGATGTAATAGTACAGAATGATATTTCATAATCCTGATCTGATGAGGGTGCGGCATATGTCGTTGATGTTAGGTATCTAAAACAATAACATTAAACATTACTACTAGCTTTATACTAAATGAAACATTTTTGCCTAACATTGCAACCTATTTAGTAACGAATGTAGCTCAATAAAAGACTATAATGTGCCATGTAAAAGCTTTAATGATATACTGTTAAAAGTATATTTGTATGTTCTAAATCTTTATCCACTATCTTTAGATAGGACTAATAAAGAAAGAAAACATGAAAATGCAATACTATCATGATTTCAGTGCACTATTTACATTCAATACAAATTACTTTGATTATTGTTTCATTTGTGATGGGCCCATAAATGCTTTCTGTAACAGTTACAATTGGTGTTTATCTTGTTTCCACATTTCTTGAAGCGTATTCTTCATTTTCTTTTTCCTCCTCTATTTTCTTTGTTTGGTTTCTAGTTTTCATACATTCAGTGCTTATTTCTTCTGCAAATTCTAGGATAATATTTATAAGCTTATCCTACATCAATGCATGACTCGATGGCAGCTAAGTCAAGAATGTTGAAAACTTCCACTGACTATGGACGTAACCGAAAACGAACAGAATATTTTCGGCTTCTGGTCCATGATGTCGACTACAATCTTTGTTTTGTTGAAGAAATTAATTTTATTCAGAAAATGTTTTGCATTATTCAGTGACTCAACATAGAAGATTTTTTCTTTTCTCTTGATAAACAGTCCGTGTGCATTCTAGAGAATTGACATGTACAGAACATTTTTCATGTGTTTTATAATATCGGGTTACCAACCAGACTAGTACTTCAGTTTTCAGTTTTTTACCAAGCATTAAAATGTTATCTGTAGTGACATTCTGTTTTTGAGAAATGGCGACACTAAATTCATCATTACCCTTTTGGGAAATTTTCATCAGTGTTTTTCATTTTTTCAAATATATGAGGATCTATTACAAATATACTGTGTCAACATCTACTAGAAGCTAAAATTTAAACCGAATTCATGAGGCTTGTTTGACATGTATTGCAGGTAAGGGCATCTTGTTCTTCTTGGGGAAAGTTGCTCAACTATACACCCGGATTGTAGCATAGTGGACAATTATCAATGAATCTGCTTCAAGAATTAGATGTTAAATGCATAACTATCTGTTTTCAAACGGTCTGACCTCGTGGTTTTCAGATCAAAGTGCAGAAACTTAAGTATTTCGTCTGACTGAAGCATGGACGAAACTGTTATTACTGGCGAGTCACTTTCATTATCAACTATTACTCTCCGAAACAACGACAGAATGGTCATCTTAAGGTGAGTTATTACCGTGCTTCCCTATCGTATCGTCCTCCAGATCCGATAGATGCTCACAAATATCCTCAACATTTTTTCATCTATAAGAGGATATAGCTTGAGCCATAATGCATTATAATTTTTTTTATTCCTTTTATTTACGGACGCTTTTTAACATCACAGGTCATCAGCGTCCCATTCTATTCAGGGCGTGAAACTACCGACAAATTTTGCTCAGAGGCCTCTTCTTTCAGGCTTGAGGTTCTTTTTCGTGCTGTAAATGTACAACACGGGACTCACAGCTTCTTCCATTCCAAAGAAAGCCATACTTAGGAGTTTTACGCCCGAAAACATGCTCACATATAACTGCTACAAACAAATCAATTGTAGTGTATAGTATAAATCTCTGCAAGTCAATAAATGATTCGAAATAAGTAAAAAATTATGATGTGTTGATGATTAATGAAGCAACTTAGAAAGTCACAAATTCGTTAGAAAATAATATAAATTGTGGCAGCAGTAACAATAGAAATAGTAATTCGTAAAGTTCTAAAGTTAACAAAACGCATCTTACAAATTTACTCACTAAAGGGGAAACTAGAATAATCATTATTAAAGATGTATATTTTTAAATTTAACTGCAGGTTCTTGCAATGTTTCATGACGATGGCATCATTGTAAAGGAGAATCTATATTTCAAGACGTTTGTTCTAAAGTCAATAACTAATATATGCACCTGGCCATCTTAGAACAGACGTATTTGTTATGTGATGAATCCACAGAAAATGTGATAAATCTCTAGGTCACGTGCAAAGAGACGAACAAAATGTTGAAAAACTTTGCAAGGTATCCCAAGTTAGCATACTGTACATAGGAAACATCGGGACTTCACTTAACTATGTTCCTGTAATAAAGGGAGATTATAAGATGTTTTGAAGGACAAGTGATTGTCGCTTCATTACAGGGAACATAGGAAAAAAACTGTTAATTTTTTTCACTGTTACCTAAGTTTGTAGATTATGCAGGTTAAAATGTTCTCAAATAATATGCACAATTTCAAAAATGTTAATTTTAAATTAAATACAATGTTTATAAATAACTTATTGTTCCCTTTTCCTTCTTAATGCTATTAATGCCTTTTGAGTGTCTATTTTATGACTTTTCTTTGCTTATAAGGCAGTCTACTTTTCGTTTTAGAGTCTATTGATCTACAAATACGGCGTTTTACGACTCTTACGCATGGCATCACCTTCTATATGTGTCCCTCCCGGTTTATTCGGAAAACTTCTGCTTGATATCATTAAATTCAGTCACCACAATGTTTCTGCTCTCATTTCTAACGTTTATCTTCCGAAACCACCCTTCCGTTGATTGCATTGATTTTATTCTTTGAGTTCAAAGTTAGCGCCAATTTGGACAAGCTTTTCATCGGTTAAAGATGTATATTTTCGATTATTTTATGCTTGTGTAGCTCAGAAAGACGGCAATTGATAGGGGAATAAACTCTGCACACACAAAACGAGCTGACCATATTTAAAATAATATTTATTCCAAAAAATGCGTTGCTATCGCACTATCTTTTGAAATAAATGTATACTGCCGTGAAAGGACGTGAAGGAAAGACCTCGACGGAAGAGTTGATAACTAAATCTCTCTAGTTCGCTACATTTAAAATTGGTTTAATAAATGCTCTGGGTGTTATGATTTACAACCACAATGTTATTACTGTGCAACTAATGTTTTGCTCATGTCTTAACTATCCGCTTGTATAACGCAGCTTCTGTGGATTTTAGGGAACAAAAACATATCACACGCATCATTTAAAAGTAAGGAATCTTAGGAGGTGATGCATTGTGTACTGAGTGCAGAAAAATGTACAGTAGAAAAGCAATACCAAACTAAACATTTTGAGCACAGGAACTCAAAAGATTTTTTACTGCGCTACATGCATCAACCTTAAACCCGTTATGTTGAGAGTCTCAGATTGTAAAACTTGTTAGTGGCGTGTCAGATGTAAACAAAACGCACTGTTGTACAGTACTAGTCACTCTCGCTATATGTGTTTGATGTCCAATGCAACAATTTGTGGGGTATGGTACTACTAAATTCTCCTCTTGTAATCAGGCGCAATTTATGGTTCCAATATGACGGCGCCCCTGCACATTTTTCACTTGCAGTTCGAAACCACCTAAACAGAACATTTGTTGAAGACAGATGGATCAAGCGCGGTGGACCAACGCGGTACCCTCACATTACATCAATTAAATATTATTTAGTTTCTCATTGTGTACTCAGTATTCATTTATTGAGACAGTACATGCACAGTGAGTTACATTTCATTTTGACTGGAAAATAAAGATGTTTCATAACGTCAGATCATGCAGCGCTCCTGTTATTATACTGCATCTGCGACCTGATGTTCCTAAAATACTTCATTTTGTACTGCCATGCTGCTCTAAAATTGTCTGCGCATTTTTTTCGCTCGCTCACTCGCTCTCTCTCTCTCTCTCTCTCTCTCTCTATATATATATATATATGTATGTATATATACATATATATACATATATACACATATACCTTATAAAAGAGTTTTAAGGTATGTGAACGCAGCAGGAAATATCATAATATCTTTTTTACTATAACTCTTGAACAAATTAACATAACATGACAAAATTTGAGAAATAAGAGATAGAACTTTCGGTTATAAATCTTTTTCTGTGACATAGCTTATCAAATATAAGCATTTTTATACTCCTGCATCCAGATATTGCAAATAGTATTATGATTATATGTATAGTTGAAAATTTGAAATTATAGTTTATTATTTGGGCTAAAACACATTATAGATATAATTCATAACACTTTTAGAACTATATAATAAAATTTAGACTTTTGGATTTAATCATATTATACATTTTTGCTTTTGAATACAAAATAAAATTTTGTGAAAGAATAATTTGAAGTTTCGGATTTCAAACATTTAAAGAATCTCTTTACAACAAGCAATACCTTCCGTTGGATACACAGGCGTGCTCATTAAAATTACTGTGTTAAGTTAATAATTCCATAAGAATAAACAACTTTTGTGTTGTGCATCATAACGAAATTGAATTGCACCCTTGTTGCCTGCTGTTATCTTTTGCACCAGCGAGAAAATATATATAAAAGTCAACCATAACCAGTACCTTTCTTAAAGCTTAAGGAATACTACAGCGTTTTATGAGGAGGAAGCTAGTGTGAACATAAATCGAGAAAAAAAAAAGGAAGCATAAAACGTGTGCGGCATAAAATGCAACTGATAAGAGAAAAAGTCGAAGCTCGCTGGAGTCTTCATATTATTACGAAAGTTAGCAGAAAAGGTGCGAAAAGAGACTCAAATTTCATGTGTTTCTTGTGCATGTGGCTTCATCTACTATAACAACTTAATAAGATATTTATCAAGAAATACACTAAATACTATACTGGTCCTGATGAACTTTCACCATTATATATAAAGGACAAGTCTTCTTGCCATAGAAGAACTCAAGCAGTTCGAAATATAGCGATTACTAATCTGTGACTTTTGAAAGTGTTTTATGCTTTTCTGCTTTTCTAGTTATTGTTATTTTAGTTGCATTGTTAAGTGTTACATTATTTTCCATTTATATTATATTTCATTTACATTGTATTATATTATATAAGGTCGTTAAGGCACAGCCTCCCGAGCGGGAGGTCTGGAGAACGATTCCCACCATTACCATCTTCCCTGACTGAGGTTTTATCCAGGTTTTCCTCAGCCCTCATAAATGGCAAATGCCGGGGAGGTACCCTAAACTTAGGCCTGTAACTTTTTCTTTCTTAAAAAAAATCCTTTCCTAATATATCATTTCATGTCATATATCATTAGTGTACACCGCCTGTGGTAATACGGGCGTTAAACACTATTATAGAACTACATTTAACACTTAAGTAATTTACAGCATGGTTTAGCACTCCTTTAACATTCATAGCACACGGTAGACAAAAATTAAAATAGTTCAACAGAAGAGCTCGTATACTTTTGTTGTACAGTGGGAGGAGTTCGCTAAATGCCCATGAAATGGTTAAAAATCATTAAGTGTCATCATTAATGTCAAACACAATTGTTCTATTGCTCCGACAGGATGCAACGCAGAGTTAACGCCTGGCACGCATTAGAATCGATCAATGCAACGATTAAACATTTTTATTTGAAGAAGTGGACTACCCAGTTGGATAAATTCATCGGTTAGTGTGTTTCGAACATACAATGAGGTCACCATAAAGAGTATCATTCAAAAACATTCACCATTATCTGAATGGAGAAACGCCATGTGAAAGTGCGAGGGTAGTTCCAGCTGTTGACATCTCAAGCGAACCAGTGCGCACTATCCTGCATGCAATATCCGTACTGCATTGGCGATGGTTGCTGCGATTGCTGGCTATGAACAAAAATGTACGCTAAATGTAGTGTTTGGAGATGTCTAATCGCAACCCCACGCCTTTACGTGTCAATTAGTGACCTTGGACAAAACTGAGTCAATGAAACGTCCGAACAGCTGCAATCAAAGTAGTAAAAGCAGTGAACAACGACAAGTGAAAGCGTGAAGAGCGTTTTGCAACAAGAGCCTATAACTTCGCTGTTGGCCCGTTTCAAACATGAAGAAAAAATGACGAACACAAAGCGCAGTCCGACACATTGACAGTCGCAATGGTAAAACGGATTTAACCCTAGCTACTTGCTTCTGTTCTTGAAGTTAAAAATTTAGCTCGGAGGGAGAATATTTTATCAAAAGTCGCCGACGGCATCGATGAACATTTGAAAGAAATAGAAAAACCCATTTTTCCAACTTAATATAATAAAAGTTCCCAACGTGCCTTTTTTTATTTTGACGTTACAATTAGGATTCTTAATTCAAACTTCAAGTCTTTAGTTTTAGAAACTTCTATGGTGTCTTATAAGAAATATTTCCAATGATTCTGATATATGATACTATAAGAGCCATTTGAAATTCTGGAATAACTGCAAATGAAATAAAGATGTATGGCAGGAAAGAATTTGATCAATATTGACTATTGTTTAAGGAGGAGGAAATCAAATTAATCTTTTATTCAAATAATTTGTCACATGTATGTTATAAAATAGAATTAATTAAAATGGTGTTATTAATAAACTAAGTAGTCGCGATATTCCAATCATGTGCCAATAAGTTATTATACTGTCCTTACAAAAGATGTCAAATTTAAATTAGAAATTCTATAAATAGAAATTTTAATCCAGATAATTACTAAAATCAATGTTTCTAAACGTTCGTGATTTCATGCTGAGTTTATTCTTCAATAAAAACTAATTGGAAATAAATAAGTAATTAAGATACACCAGAAATGAGTTTTTGGCCAAAATCTCTCAAAATATCGAACATCGTTTTTTCTACAAATTGTTTCTTGGGCCTTTGGGCATCTACAGAGAGTTCTCCCTCATTTGGAACTCTATCTATCCTATTTAAAGAGCTCTGCGTGCCCTTTTAAGTCACTTTGTCTCCCAGCATTCCTTTTTATGAAACATTGTTTTTTTCAAAACTTAACTAAATATGTTCCACGCATGACAGTTTTGTTTAAATTCAATTATTTTTTTCCAAAATGGGCAAAAGTATCCACTGCAATATATTATAAAATAAAATACATGCTAACACTAATAATACATTTTGTATAAAATAATGACTGACTTTAAAGATTAAACTTTTAATAGATTTAAAATTTATCACAGTTCACTCATAATATTTATTTAAAATATCCTTCTGTACAATTTTTCGCAATTCATTAGCCGTGTGGGACATTTTAATAATGCGACACATTTATGTAATACAATTTTTAGCTTGCAAAGTATTTATCCAATTTGAATGGAATTTGGTATACATATTAACTTAATAGCAATGCAAACACAGTAAAGCTTTCTATGAAAATTTACTCCCTTGTCCCTTAAAATAAATTTAAAAAATGTTACATATAACAAAATGTATACATAAAGGTTAGTATTAACAGGTGCTTGAATCTTTCGATGCTCAACTCTGTACTTCCGTTGATCTTCTCTTAAATGCATGCATTTCACTTTCGCTTTAACAATCTAGGCACACTTTTGACGCTCTCTTTTGCTTATTTCTATAATATCCTGTACATTATTAATTTAGGTAAAAAGGTATTTTGTCATTATTTTAAAGTGTTCATGCTAACAATATCTTCTATTTAAATGCTCCCTTAATCCATAATTTTATATCCTTTCTATGCTGGGTTTTCCTTTCGATCTGTTTGAAACTTCATTTCTGTGATCAATATTCTCTTTTCTTCCTCAATTGGTATTAAAAGTATTTCTAATCCGTATGTAAGTACATAAACCATGTATAATATTTTATAGTATGTTAATTTGTTTGTGAAGTGTTTAATGCATTTATAGTTTAACAAATAAGATTGTTAAACTATATTAATCTATTTAAATAATCTCTCTCAAACTTACTTATTTATTCATTTTATCGCTTAAATAAATTCATTGGATGTAAACAGCTTATTTCTTCCCCATTTTCAAAGTCATTGAGATTATAACAATTTCACCTTGTTTAATTCGTATTAAGATAAATTTACTCTTCGAATGATTTTAGAGACCAAAGAGTGTAAGGAATAAACTTTTTGTGCAACTTTTTAAATATTTTCCACCGGAATTTGAAAAAAAAAAAAAAAAAAAAAAAAAAAAAACTTGGCCATTTAATGTGGAGATGGAGAACACAACTAATACAGCTACTTGGTCAGTTTGGACCTTATTGATGGTTATAGAGATCTGTATACTACGCAGCGCTTACAGATTTATCCAGAACCAAGAAATTCAATAGCACATTTGACTACGTTTTCATTTGAACGACATGTACGAGAGTAGGTCCATAAGTTTCCGGCCTCGTTGATAATGATTATCGAATTCATAAAATCTTTATATGGGGACATACCTTGCCTGTTAAGTAAATAATTGCAGCTGTAACTTCCGCTTCACTGTGTTCAGTTGTTCAGATATTTCCATAAAGAGGACTATGAGTAGAAGATTGTGACATGTTTAAAAATGGAGTTTCGAGCTGTTATTAGTTCTTCACAAAAGAAGAACTTACTCCAATGAAATTAAACAGCGATTGGAAGGTGTATATGGGGAAACATCCTCCTCATATTCTACCGTAAAAGAATGGGCCAAACTTTTTCGAATGGGTCGAGAAAGCATTGAAGACGGAGAGGTGGTGGAGTGCAGGTCCGTTTTTTGGGGATGTTCAACCGGAAAACATCGCTCGCTCTTGTGGAAGGAGAAGCTCTGCCGTGGCAACGAATGAGAAGTTCTGTAAATCATTGTTACAGGATATGAAACTATGATCCTCTTCCATGATCCCTTGTCCAAAAGAGAATCAATGGAGTGGCATAAATCTGGCGAAGCACCGTCTGTAAAGGCCAAGGTCACTTAGTCAACCAAGAAGATCATGGACACAATCTTTTGGGACTGTGAAGGAATACTCTTCATTGACTTCAAGGAACACCACAGTAAATGGGGAGGCCTACTGCACAGACTACGTGCAGTAGGCCTTCAGAGAGAAAAGGCGAGGAAAGCTGAGTGGTGGCGTGCACCTTCTTTACAACGCGCCTGTGCACACAGCTCTTGTAGTAATGGATGCTGTGAAGACATGTGGCTTCAAGAAGATCGACCATTCACCATACAGCCCAGATCTAGCTCCCAGTGACTATTTCCTCTTCTCAAAACTCAAGAAGGACCTTAAGAATGGAAATTTAAGTGTGACGAAGAAGTGATGAATGCTGTTTATACGCATTTTGAAGACAAGAGACTTCTGAGTATTTCGGGGGGGGGGGGTTGAAATATTAATTAAAAGATGTGAGAAGTATATTGCAATAAAGGATAACTATATTGAAAAGTGAAATATAGTTTTTGTGTTTATCATAGCTAGATAATGATTAGGCCGGAAACTTATGGACCTACCCCGGAATAAAGGTCTTGTTTTTGTTGACTGTGCTATACTATATAGCTGCCATTTTATTTTAATAATTAATGTTTATATGTATACAGAACAAAATAAATTAACCAACTTAATGGAACGACAGAGTAAACAAAAATTAAAGAAAAATCTATAATAAATACATTTTGCAATTAAACCCACGGTTAATTAGGAAATGGAGTTGTAAGTTGCATTCGTTACGTATGTTACCAAGGTCTAACATGCATTGCGATGTGTTATACAACTCACCCTGAAAAGCAACTAGCAAAACGCATACATATTACTGGATTTCTTCGTATTATTATGAGGACACGTATTCGGGTATCTCAACACATTCGCTGCCCGTAACTCTGAAAATTTTTGCAATTTTTATCATTATTGTGACTGCAAACGAGTGAATTTTAAATTTAGCTGACACATAAACCGTTAAATCTATTGAAATACTGTAAAGAAAAAAAAAATGTTTTTAATTCTCTATCGCAATGAAATGAAGGAGTCCATTACGTCCCTAAAAGGGCCCATAGCCCTACCTCCTGCTAGAGGGTAAAGCTCATTTTGTGACTCCCGTGGTGAGCAATTCCAGGTCAGTTAGGGATTTTACTGAAATAAAAGTTGTTTATAGTTTCTTGCCCTTTATGAGTCCTTGGCACTTTTCACTCCACTCACTTCTATTGCGGGCGATAACCAACGATCTCCGAGATGTTCTTGAATGTATCTGGCCATCTTTTTCTCGGTCGTCCTGGATTTCTTTGTTCTGCGTAGAGATCACACAAGGCAGTTATCTGCGCCCATCTGTCCTGCCTTTGCCTCTCCACGTGCCCGCCCCATTTCCTTTTATCACTGGAGCTCTGTCTATAATGTTTTCTGATTCTGTGATTTCCTGATAGAGATCTTGTCTCTCAGTGTTATACCTAGGATCTTCTTCTTCATTTTCCTTTGACATGGTCTGTTGCTGCATGTCGGTAAGAGATCAGGTTTGACATGTATGTATCAGACCTGGAAGACATTGAGTGTCTAGAGTCTCAGTTTCTTGTTTAGAGATGTCTTGCAATATGAGACCAGAAGATTTCCAATTTTGAGCTACTCTCCTCTTAATCTCTTTATCTATTTTATGGTCAATTGAGACCGTCTGGCCTTGCTATATGAATTCATCCAAATGTTGAATCTCTTCAACATTTATTTCTATTGTCCTTATTGGTGTGTAGTTCCTCATTGCTGTAGTCATTTAGTTCTAGAAGCATCTGTTTTAAGTCTTCGGGTGTTCTCGAAAATAACACCACCTCATCTGCGAATCTTAAATCGGTTAGTCTTGTATAATTTATGATGATGCCATATTTGCTATTCTATTGTAGTTGTCTGAAGACTTCTTCCAAACCGCAGTTGAAGAGTTTACGGGAGATTGGGTCGCCGTGTCTTACTCTCCTATTTAAAATGAAAGCTTGTCCTACTCTTTCTGTTCTCACTTTTGCTTTGACTGTATAAGTTGTTCATAAATCTGGTGTATTTTGGTTTGCTTCCCTGTTTGTGCAGTGCTTGTAATATGCTTGTGTGATCTACCGATTCAAATGCCATGCTGTAGTTCACAAATGCTATGCATAGATTTATGTCGAACTCTTCAGATTTTTCTATAACCTGATTAACGAACCAAAGATGACCTGTGTGCTGAAACCGAAACAGAAGCCTGGCTGTTCGTTGGGTTGATACTCATCCACAGCTTTTGTCAGTCTTGTAGTTATTACCTTTGAAAATAATTTCTGCATATTGGGCATTAAGCTGATGGGCCGGTAATTATCTAAGTCGTCCTTAGCACCTTTCTTGTGCAACAATATAATCGAGTTGGACTTCCATTGTTCGGGTATCATTCTATCGTATATACGACAATAAAAATCCTATGAGTAATAATTATTCAACAAGAGGGTGCTACACATTTCGGGAAATATTTTATCTGAGTAAAATATTAACTTCTCGGATGTTTTTGTTATAAACAACGAGTACCATTTGGATAGAGAAGTTCCTTGGTTATTTTACTTCTTCCACGTATAATGCATTTGCAATTGTTCCTCTACAGGAGATTAAGCCGTATATTTCAAATACTTACTGACAAAAGTAACAAAAATAATTTTTTCCATAAAATATTGTAATGCAGGAATATGCCAACTTTAAATTTGAGTTTGATGCATTTTGTGAGTTCCTATCACGTTACATTTTTGATAATTAGTTTCGGTTTATCTAATCGAGATTTCTCCACAGATGATGTTATATATTATGGCAATGGGTTAAACAAAATTTATGCATTATATATTCAATGTCTTTTATAAAATAATTAATCCCAAAGGAAACTTAAAATTCTGCTACTTCTTCGCGATTGCCATAGAATAGTCTAAAAACTACACTTAGGAGTGGCATTACAGTATTTGAATGCAATTCTTCGCAAATCTCGTGGGTTATACTGTATACAGTGTTAGCGTGCTGTTACATATTGCAGCGTCAGACAGGAAGGACTGATGGGGAGAATAGATCCCTTGCATCCTTCCATAAGCTTTCTCAGTACAATAATTCAACCCTGGTATAACACCCTACTTTAAGGAGTTGGACAGTTCTCCACATTGTGTTTGAACTCAGGCACATAGATTTCTTTCCACATTGCCACATCGTTTCGAATCAAAAGCCTAGTGAACATTGTCGCCGTATAAAGTAAACTGAACTAATTTTCGCATTGTTAATCGTTAAAAAGATAAAAGCATTACTGGAACCAAGGAGAAATTAAAGAACGGATACAGAGCAAAACCTGTTTTATTTATTTAGCGTCCTACATTTCAGACGAAATATGTGTTATGATATCGGGACTGGATAATTTATATACGTTTCTGATTTATTTTCTTTTCTACATTTATTAAAGGATCTCATTTTTACTATCCTATCATAATAGGTTAAATAACTATTACACAGGAAGGATGTCACGGCTAAAGTCATTTTTATTTGTGGCATTTGCTAACAGAGAGCGCGGAAGTAGCTCTAGCTTTATCTTTATGAGGTAGCAGGCAGTGAAGAACGCTGTCAAAGTTTGTTAAAAAGTAATTATTCCTTTGAGACTCTATTCATGTCCCACGGACTCCCATTGTTATCATTATTACTGTTATTATAATTATTATTATTACCATCATCACCATAATGTAAATTAATATCAAAAGCCCCCATTTAACACCATTAGTTACATCATGATTATTGTTATGTCATTATTAGAGGAAAAGATGGTAATATGGCACCCTCTTTTGTTTCTGGTTCTTTGAGGAGAACCCTTACCCGTTATATTTTCAAAACATACATTAGCAGATACATAATATACTATAGTATCGCATATAATCATTTAAAGCGTGTAGGCTGAGTAATTATTTACATATTTTATTTATAGTAAACATATGTAACTATTCCCTCATGAACAATGTGCTGGAAATATGGCCCCATAATATATTAAGTACAATTACTGGACAGGTAAAAGAAATAAACAAAGTAAGACTATTTGTATGTTTTTCTATTGCACAAATTTAACTAAAACTGCATAAACAGATGAAAAACAGCCTTAAAGAGGAAGTTTATAGACCATTTTGTACAGCACAGCGCAGTAATCGCAAGCATAGTCTACTCCTTCGCATCCAGCACAGACACTATGGTACCACATTCACACTTAACACACTTTAGCCACTCTTCTCCTTGGTTGTCTTTCAAAACTTTTTCCATTGCAGAAAAAGCACTCCGAATCCTTCACGTTTTGCAACGGTTCTAGGCCTCAGTGCTGTCGGTAGCAATGGACACATGAGCATCAGAAACTTCAGATTCGTCATATTTATAACGAAGTACTCTCTTTTTCATCCTCTTTGTATTTTTCGCATTATTCTGTGCAACAGGAAGTGAAGTTTGAGCTGGCCTACCTTTCTTGGTCCTGGATTTCTTCTCCCCCTCTGCTGAATTCTTTTATATGGGCAGGCTGTAATAAGGGCTGCTGTAGATGCCTTTCGACCATGGTTCGAGGTCATCTTTGACTGAAGAACATGCCAGTTTAACACTTGAAGTGGAAGGGACATTAATACTGACTTCAGCAAGTGTCTCAATTCGTTCAGCAAATTGATGACCCTTCAACGAGTGTCTTTTCTAGTGAAACCATAATATAGAGGTGGCAAAAATGTATATACTCTTCAAGTGAAGAAAAAACTGTGTTAATATAACAAACCTGAATTCACACAAACAGAAAATGATGAGCACTAATCATCTTGAACTTTTAAAGTTACAACATTTCTTCCCGAAGTGCTGTCAGTGCAACTGGTTTTCTACAGTGTACAACATCCTTAAGAGTTCCCCATAGGTAGAAGTCCAACGACGGTTCTGTTCTGTACACACGTCTCCATTGCCTTTGAACTTCAACAACATTCTCGGTTTTCCAATACCACTTAAAAATTGCTTTCCACTATTCAAACGACAATCTTGGCTCCATTTTGTTGTAGGAACACCAGCATAACGTAATGTGATTCACATTTGTTACAGAACATCATACGATAATCTTGGATTCATTTGTTCGTTGTTGATTTACCTGTCACGTAGCAACGCTATCATAATGTATGTGAGTCACATCTGTTTACAGAACATCATACTACACATTGCTGTTGTTTTGCGGTCCAACTTTGAAATATATTAAATAGATATCCACTGTGAAAGTGTGTATGCATTTTTGGCGCCCACAGTATTTGCTTTATTTTCTATTGAGGCTAATTTTAAGGATGATTCAAAGGTCATTACATCTATTTTCTTTCGTTACTTGGAAACCTGGACTGTTTTTACTGTCATTTGAATTTGGATAAAATAAAAAAAAAAAAATCTGTTAGTTATAGGATTAAAAGCCCTTTATTTTGAACAAAATTACAATAATTTTATGTTGAACAATATGCTTAAATACTAGGGTATACGCCATTTTGAAACAAATCATTACAAAACTCAACTATTAAATTAAATATGCACTATTTTTATAGTTTTGTTCTGTCCAATTAAAAAAAAATAATCCAGGTTGCCAATTAATGACAATAAAAATGGAAGGATGTAATAACTGCATCCTCTTTAAAAATTAAATTTCTAAGGGTAATTGCATCGTTGATATGTTTATTGTAAAATTAATTTAAATTAAAATACATTTTTGTTAAATAGGCAGTTATTGGAACTGAACATTTATGAAGCTCTATGTGCTTATTTAGATTTCGGTATAGATTTTTGAAAGTGGTAATAAAACTATTTCATGCTCTATAAATCCAGTCCATTATAAGCTCCCATTAGATCTATGGTTTTGGAGGCAAAGTTCTTGACTTCGGAAATCGGAAGAAAATTAGAGACACTGAATGGGTGACTCACCACAAGCTAAGTTCTTAAGCTAGAGAATCAGTCGGTATCGCCTTTGAGAAGCAAGATATTTTACTACGTAAAATAAACTCAAACGATAAGCCACTCACTATAATAACCAACAATACGATTAATTATACCAGCAAGACAAAAATACCTAGATGTTCATATAGACTCCGACCTACAATAGCACAGACAGGTAACCCAAATATGCAATAAAATATTTTCTTTGATTCACGCATTAAAATATGCAGTAAAAATCTCGAAAAGAACCTCATTCAAGTGCTTACTGTGGTGTCTTGTACTCTAATCTGAATAATGGGCAGATCGACAGATTACAACGCATGCCTGTGTTCGTTTCGTCTTCAACATTCATACATTTGATCGTGTAACACCCCTACGCAAGCATTTGTCATAATTACCTCTAAAAGAATGTAGGATTTTCTATTACCTTATGCTCCATTTCATCATCCCCCGTATCTCCACCTCTGAGTATATCGACTCTCACTTCGTATACCTGTCCAAACCACGGAACGGAATATGACTATGCTGTCTATCCATCACCGAACACATTTCTACTTAACCTCATTCAGCGTGTCAGTTACCAGAATCTGGAACTCCCTTCCTCCTGAAGTCAGAGATTGTCAGACAATAAACCATATTAAGCGTAGATTATCTCAACTCTAACAATCACGAAAGTTAATCCCTCGCTCATTAATTTTCTTCTTCTTCTTCTTCTTCTTCTTCTTCTTCTTCCCCCTTATTTTCTTTTCTCCTCCTCCTTCCTCCCCCCTTGTAAACAGGAAAAACTATTGAAGAAGAAGTACAATTATAACACTGCCGTTATCCACTTTCTAACTATATTAAAATATATAATATTTACATTCAGTATATATCTTTAATTTGTCTTTTTTCTGTATTTTATATAATATGTATATTGTACTGAGTATTTATTCTGGTTTTTGTCGCCTGTTAGAGTGGAATAGAAGATCTTAACGCTTACCAGGATAAATAAATAAAACAAAATTTATTATTGTTTACTTTCCAAGATACTTTTTTATTGTTACTATCATTTTACTTTAAGATATTATTACTAACTAATCTGATTGTATTTATAATTGGCAAGTGTTTATTTAACTTTGTGTTTTTGTACATTTGCATAAATTAAGTCAAATAAAGATAAGTTTACATTTAACAAATTATTTTTTTTTTCTGAAAGACTATTATCAGAATTTTATTAACTGGCAAATTTTCACCATGGATGTCTGATAACTTTTTCTAACTATATTAAAATATATAATATTTACATTCAGTATATATCTTTAATTTGTCTTTTTTCTGTATTTTATATAATATGTATATTGTACTGAGTATTTATTCTGGTTTTTGTCGCCTGTTAGAGTGGAATAGAAGATCTTAACGCTTACCAGGATAAATAAATAAAACAAAATTTATTATTGTTTACTTTCCAAGATACTTTTTTATTGTTACTATCATTTTACTTTAAGATATTATTACTAACTAATCTGATTGTATTTATAATTGGCAAGTGTTTATTTAACTTTGTGTTTTTGTACATTTGCATAAATTAAGTCAAATAAAGATAAGTTTACATTTAACAAATTATTTTTTTTTTCTGAAAGACTATTATCAGAATTTTATTAACTGGCAAATTTTCACCATGGATGTCTGATAACTTAAAATGTTAAAGTTCACTTTTTCTGGGAGATATTCTCAGAATTGCAGGCACTTGGTTTATTCCTTATTTTTTAATGAATCTGCTCTGCGGCTTTAAGACCTATTGTACTCATGAAGGATGATAAAAGCTAATTTACCTAAGAATTTATGGGAAACCCTTGAAAAACCTCAGTCAGGACACTAACCCAAACGGAAATCGAAACCGAGTCCCGAGTCCGTGGGAAGTGCAAATCTATAGCTATGCTTTGGCGATGGTAGATTTTATTCGCTTATTTGCTGACATATGGCTTTAATTGCATAGCCTTAATCCTATAAAATCTATTTGTTTTAGCTGCAGTTTTTAAATTTGCTTCTTGAAGATTCCCAGGGAAATATCTTTGCCTTCCTAGATAAAACAAATGAATGAAAACTATAAACAAACTCCAGTCACAGTGACAAAAAAAAATTATCGAATATGGATTTTTTTAGTTTTGTTTATTTACGGACGCTCTCTAACATCTTAGGTCATCAAGGTCCCATTCAATTCAGGTCCTCAAACGACCGACAAATTTTGCTCAGAGGCCTTTCTTTCAGGCTTGAGGTTTCTTTTCGTGCTGTAAACGTACGACACGGGACCCATGGCTTTACTTCCCTTCCGAAGGAAGCCATACTTAGGAATTTTTATTTTCGAAAAAATCCATTGATCCTGGCCGGGTTTGAACCCGCGATCTTGGGTTTAGAAGACAAGTATAGTTACCACTACACCACTAGGTGTTGACTTATTGCTGGTAGTACAGATACTGTAAAAACCCGAAAGAGTGAAGGTATTGATCAGAATGATAAAGTTGGGAGGGGCACTTTTTGCGGAACAGTCAAATTCCAACCCCTGCACCTTGTGCACAGGCACTGATAATATCTTTTTACTCACACCCAATCGATCTGTGAGCGCAGCGCTAAGGTGCGAACAGGGCAAAAATAGCAACAGCGAAAAATCAGGCGCAAAGCATGACGGGTTAATTAACGTGTCAGCAAGCGTTATCGGCCTAGATAGAATTGAGTCCAGCAGGGTTCCACACACCGCCATCATCACTTTCCTGCAGATAACTAACTGTTTGTCAAAGAATAACAGATGGTCGCTTCGAAATGTCTGCCCTGGAAGCAATTGGAAAGCGCTTTGATCTGAAAGCGACACCACTGCCATTGTTTAACTTGCGCAGATAGCGGTCAGTGTCGAGTCGACTGTCATTTTCCCTCGCGGCAGCCACGTTACTCTTAATAAGAACTAGATTTCCTTTGTGGTACCTTTTGCACCATGCTACGGTTACGTTTAAAATGCTTATTTGTACCTCGGTCGTGTATCTACCGCACATGAATGTGCCATAAATTCAAACAGTTCAAAAAAAAAAAAAAAATACAAATCATACTGTTGTATTACTCGGAAAATGTTTAAAGGTAAAGTATTATTGCAACCAACTTTCCCGCATTTAGCTATTTTAGCTAATTTTATGGATTCTCCAAGCTCACGTAACTTTGTCGTAGTTTTTGTTTTCAACCAATTTGTTAATTTGTTTTCATTTCAAAACTTACCTAACTTCATATTTAATATACATTTAATTTAATCAACATTTAATTACATTTTAAAACCCCCGCCTTACCACTTTTAAATTATAAGTGGAATCCAAATCATTTGGTACTACAATTTCAAAGAAGAAACAATCATTGTCACATTTGTGTTTTTATATCTTTACTTGACTACCTGAATTGTTATTTTGTTGTTTGAATTTTGAAAGATTAATGTTATAAAAAGAACTAAAACATTTAATGCAGCATTTGTGTTTTGGTTTTAAGCAGTTTTAAAATGGTGTATACCCTACAAGTAAGAAGATAATATATCAAGAGTTTTGGGATAGACTGTATTACTATAACATTATTAATTTTAATTTTATTCAAAATATGTTTTTTAATCCCACAACTAACTGGTATATCTTTCATTGTGTCCAGGTTGAAATAAAGGGTCAAACTTTACAACAATGTTGATTAAACTCTATGTTTCACCCCTTCAAACTCAGATAAGGACAATTTGAAAATCCAAATACCTCCTCTACCTGTTGATACTTAAATTTTAAACACGATTCAAAGGTTATCACATCTTTTTTCTGTCGTTATTTGCAAACCTAGACTGCTGTTATTTGCATTTGAATATAGATAAAATAAAAAATGAGTCAGTTAGTTGCAGCATTAAAAGCATTTTATTTTGGATAAAAATTACAATAATGCTATAATGAATAATAGCGCTTACAGTCAAGGGTATATACCATTTTGAAACAAATTATTACAAAACCCAATTATTAAATTAAATGTGCAATATTTTTATAGTTTTATTCTGTTCAAATTTAAAAAATGACAATAATCCAGGCTGGCAATCAACGGTAATAACATCGAAGGATCTACATACAACTGCAACTTCTGTAAAAAATTAAATTTCAAAATGTAGTGCATCATTCATAAATTGATGTGTTTGTTGTTAAATTAAATTACATTTTTGTTAAATAGGCAGTTATTGGAACTGAACATTTTGAAGCTCTATGTGCTTATTTAGATATTGGTATAGATTTTTGAGAGTGGTAATAAATGTGCTCCCATTGCTTTACCTATCATAAATTGTTATCCTTTGGTCTTAATTTTTGGTAGTAAACATTCTATTATACATTTACAAATATCACACCTGTTTCCTCTTGACATTAAATATAAATGAATATTTTCACCAATGTAAAAAATATATATAATTTGCTAAACTTGAGTAAAATTCTCGGTTTCAATACATGCAACATCAGATAAGAGATAAACAGGGGAGAATGAACAATATTGCACATTTGCTACATCTAAAGGCGAGAGTCCATGTTGGTAACTCGTGTTTTCTCAATTTATATAACTAATATTTCAGATTCAATGAAACACTACAGACACCCCCTTTATGCTAACGAACTACAAATCTATATTCATTGTCACACTTGTGACATTGACAAAGCTCTAACAAGATTCATTGAATACCTGTTTTAATCATTATTATGGACAAAATAATTTGGAATTAGTAAGTCGCAGAAAATTGTATTGGGTCATCAGCACTTGTTAACTACTGTAAACCTACAGATTTATCTATAATAATATTATTTCCTTTGCTGTATTAGTAAAAAATCTAGGAGTAAATTTCGATAGAAACTTAAATTGGAATATTTTGTGGAAATACGTAAGAAAAAAAGTTCATACAGACACACGTTTAAATACTTTAATTTTTTCCGTTTTACCTGAAAAAAAAAAAAAAAAAACGTTCTTGTACAGACGCTTTTGATACCTCATTTCGATTACTGCAAATTTTTGTTTACTGACCTCATTACCAACTTAACCCAGAAGCTTATGAACAAATCACTCCATCTCTCGAACAGTTAAGAAACGAAGAGTTTTCCACTTTCTCACCTTACTTAACATATCCTTCACACATGTCGTTTTCATAAACTGTCTTCATATCATAATCGCGATAACAGATCATCATTCTTCAATAACGATACATTTACTTAATATTCTTCCTCTTTCACAATTTCTCTTACTCGCCTTTAGAATTCTTTACGTTGTAATTTCAGGGACTGTCCAATCATTTCACAAATTAAAGACAAAATAGAATGCTACTGTTAATACTTGTAATTTAAACTGTATTTATTTCTTACTTTTAATTTAATATTTTGCTTCCGTATTACCTACTTCATATATGTTACGTGCGTGCATAATTTTACTATTATTGTAAAGTAGTTCTTGCACCTTTATTTTGTTTGGTGTAATTGTAAGTGCTTTTGTTAGAGTTTAGGGTATGTACAATTATTTTGCAATGGATTTACTTATAAATAGTTAAATTTGAAATCCATTAAGTTGAAGTAAATATATATTTATGTGTGGAAGAAAAGACTGACAGTCTTAGAATTGCCAGTTTAAATAAATAATCTAATCTAATCTTAAAATGCATTGTAGTGCATTTATATGCCACCAATATTACAAAACTAAACTGAAGGTTATATTAATGAGAACTTACTATAATCGTGCAAAAAGAAATCAAATATAAACATTATAAATAAAATATGTCATAACTAAACCTCCCTCTTTTCACGACTAAAAGTAGATAAATTTGTTTTAAGCCAAAAACCAGAATGAATAATCTCTCATTTCTTTTAAAAGATGATTAAGTTTATTAAAATATCATCGAGATATTACTCTTTATTCATGCATTTTACATTTTCAAAATTTACGTTATAATGTCTATAATTATCTGATCAAAGATCATACAAAAAGATCTTAAATAAGTTGTAAACTAATAAACTTAAAACAGCATATCTATCAAAGACAGAACGCTTTATATATTATAATACTTCAATTAATAAAGACATCATAAAACTTACAAATAAGAGAGAATTTTTTTAAAAAAATTTAACCGTCCATTATTTTGTGTGCTCTTTTATTCCGGAAAAACCGATTTGCTCTTAGTAATATATATATCGGTTTTGTTCATTATCATTTCGGATGCTAAATAGAATATGCCAGCACCCTGAAAAGAATCAAATCTCGAAATTACTTGTGGTATATTTTAAATTTATATTGGCATAAAATACACATAAAATATAAAAATTGCACATAGAAACGTAACAGTAAGTATATTAAGCTATTTCGTTATGTGGAAAAGTATTCTGAACTATTCCGATGTATCTTACAATACATAAGATAAATGTACCAGACTAGAGCATGGAAATAGCTACTAAACGCAAAATGAATGCAGCAATCATATGAGTTTTGAAGTGAACAGCATGTGTATACTATTAGAGTTTCATAATGAATGTGTTTATTTACAATTACCATGTAGTTAGAAGCCCTGCATTCTTTTTGCAGCTAGAGACTATCGGATGTTATTTTGGTCGTACTAACTCGCTCTGTATCGCTCTCTTCCCCGCATTTGCTATCTAATCCTTGCGGTGGGAAGATCCAGATGGTTACGGTTCACGTTAAAACAACCACGTAACTTTTTGTTCCGATAAAATCGACTGGATGAACCACAGAATGTTCGTTGTAGTCGCACAGCGGAAGAGCACTGTCCAGTATGTAAAGTTTGCACATTTTGTTTCAGCAATGTTATTTGTGTAATTTCGACTAGTAAAATAGTCTATAAAATGAAGTAACAAAATCTTCTTCCATTAATAGATGGCCTCAGGGCCTGTTTTATACTTTTAGGATAAATTATTTCCTTATTTTTAACACCTTTAAAAATAACACAATTTTAAATGAACTTTTAATTACAAGCATTTTAAGAAAACGCTTACACTTACGAGGGTAGATCGACAAGTTTCCGGCCTAACCATTAATCAAATATGATAAAGACAAAAATTATATTTCACTTTTCAATATAGTTACCCTTTATTGCAATACACTTGTCACATCTTTGAATTAACATTGCAGTCCTCCCCAAATAGAAGTCTTGTCTGCAAAATGGGCATAAACAGCATCTTCTTCATCACACTTATATTTCCTTCCTCGAAGGTCGATCTTGAGTTGTGAGAAGAGGAAAGTGTCACTGGGAGCTAGACCTGAGCTGTAGGATGGATGGCCGATCTCTTTGAAGCCAAATTTTTTCACAACTTCCTTTGCAACAAGAGCTGTGTGCACAGGCGCGTTGTCGTTAAGAAGGCTCACAACACCACTATGCTTTCCTTGCCTTTTCTCTTTGATGGAAACACGCAGTCTGTGCAGTAGGCCAGCATAGTACTCCCCATTTACTGTGGTGTTCCGCTCCTTGAAGTCAATGAAGAGCATTCCTTCACAGTCACAAAAGATTGTGGCCATGATCTTCTTGGTTGATTGATTGACCTTGGCCTTTAAAGGCAGTGCTTCGCCAGGTTTACGCCACTCCATTGATTCTCTTTTGGACAAGGATGATAGTAGAGAACCATAGTTTCACCTCGTGTAACAATGGCTAGCAGAACTTCTCTCTCGTTGCCTCGGCAGAGCTCCAAAACTGCCTGACAACAGATGACTCGTTGCTTCTTTTGAACTCAGGAAAGAAGTCTAGGCACCCATCTTACATTAACCTTATTCCTGTTAAAATGTTCATGAATAATTCGAAGGACAGTTGTTTCAGGAAGGGCCAGCCTTGGTGTTATTTCTGTAACTCTGAGCCGCCGGTCTTCCATAATTTCTCCTTCCACAAGAGCGGTGTTTTCAGGAGTGTGCGCTTCCAAAGACCGACCTGTACCATCTTCGTCTCCAATCATTATCTCGACCCATTCGAAAAGGTTTGCCCATTCATTTACGGTATAATATGAGGAGAATGCTTCCCCATATACACCGTCCAATCCCTGTTGAAATTCATTTGCAGTAAGTCCTTCTTTAGTGAAGAACTTAATAAAAGTTCGAAGCTCCATTTTAAACATGTCACAATCTTCTACACATAGCCTTCTTTGTACAACTATATCTGAACAACTGAACATAGCGGAGTGGAAGTTACAGCTGCAATTATGTACCTAACAGAGAAGGTATGACACCAGATAAGGCTTTTGTGACGGCGATGACCCTTTATCGGCGAGGTCGGAAACTTGTGGACCTACCCAGTACATGGTTTTACGAAGCTAAATCTTGTGCTTGAGAACTAATTTTCTGAATAAATTTGCAAGTAATCGTTTAAATTTGAGAATTGTTTATTTATGGTAATTAATAAAATATTACTTTTTAAACTAATTTTGGATTTAAATGTGGCCGAATGAGCACAAGCGATGCAAAGTGATACTGGCGTACGTCGAGGTAAGATTTCCGAAACATTAATAAAAACACACACATATGATTCTGAGCGATTGGAGACTAAAGATAAAAATATAAAAAAAGAATGAATAAAATTTCTGTATCATATACTTTGCAGCTATGTTAAGACGTAGCAACCGCTGATTTTGTTTTACTTTATTGCTCATTGGTACAATTTATTGCAGACATTTCATAACTACCTATTCTAATCTAGCCACCGTTTTTGGAGACCCGCAACTTTACATCCAAAATAACTAAACCACTACTACTACTACAACCACTATCGACATTTGATCTATACTTTTACCGTTGATACCGCCACGGGTGCCCGAGGTCGTTAAGGTGCGGACTCGTGAGCGGAAAGTCTGGGGTTCGATTCCCACCAGGACCGTCCTCCCTGATTTGTCCAGGTTTTCCTCACTCCTCATAAATGGCAAATGATAGGGAGGTACCTAAAATTAGGCCTGGAACGCTTCCTCCCTTAAAAAATACCCCTTTCCCAATATAATATTTCATTTCATGTATCACCAGTATTCACCGCCTGTGGTGCCTCAGTAGTAAAAACGGGCGTTAAAAACTAAAAACTAAAACTACACACACACTTAGCCTTAAATCTTTTTTCTACTTTACTAAACTGTTGATCACACTTCCATAACTCATGCACTCCGGTATCCGGGCCTCTCCTCAACTGATAACAGGGTTATCACGGTCATGGAAGTTCTTTATGATGTATACCAATGTCTTCATTCTTCTTCTCTTACTACTTTCTTTACACCGAACATGCATGATTGAAGGATTCGTCTTCCGTTGTATTTGAGTTAATTCTTTTGCACGCAATCTTCTGTCCCTTTAATTGATTAACAAAACTGTCATCTCCATATTGTTCTTATTGTTCACCAGCTTCCCAATCTTGTATCGTTTCTTCCATATCTTTCCTCTAAGTTTTCATTTAATTGGATTAATCTTGACTTGTTAACGTAATTCTTAGGCATCTCCTTGATTCGTTCTCTTCCTGGTATTGTGTGTTACATTTCTGCCTTATTATAAGTTTATATTCTTCAAATGAAACTCTAGATACTTTATTTCCTCTTAAGTTTTACAACAATATATCTTTTTATTATATTCCCAATTTCTTTTCGACCAAAACTCTTCATAAATACGAGGGTAGGTCCAAAAGTTTCCGGCCTTGCCAATAAGGATTATCGCCTTCACAAAACCCTTATCTATTAAGTAAATCATTGCAGCTGCAACTTCGCTCCGCTATGTTCAGTTGTTCAGATATAGTTGCATAAAGAAGGCTATGTATAGAAGATTGTGACATTTTTGAGGTGCTCACCCCTGAAAACATCGCTCTTGTGGAAGCAGAAATTATGGAAGACCGGCTCAAAGTTACACAAATAGCAGCAAGTTTGGGCATTTCTAAAAAACAGTCCTTCAAAATGTTCAGGAACATTTAAACATGAGTAAGGTTAGTACAAGATGGGTACTTAGACTTCTTTTCTTTGTCCAAAGCAGCAACGAGTCATCTGTTGAAAGCCATTTTAGGAGCTCTGCCGTGGCATCGAGAGAGAAGCTCTGCAAATCATTGTTACAGCAGATGAAATTATGGTCCTCAGCTATGATCTCTTGTTCAAAAGAGAATCAATGGAATGGCGTAAACCTGGCGAAGCAGCGCCTCTTAAAGGCCAAGGCCACTTAGCCAACCATAAAGATTATGGTCACAATCTTTTGAGACTGTGAAGGAATACTCTTCATTGACTTCAAGGAGAGGAACATCACAGTAAATGGGGAGTCCTATGCTGACCTACTGCATGGACTATGTGCTTCCATCAAAGAGAAAAAGCGAAAGAGGAAAGCTGAGTGGTGGTGTGCACGTTCTTCATGACAATGCACCTATGCACACAGCTCTTGTTGCTTAGGAAGATGTGAAGAAATGTGGCTTCATGGAGATCGACCATCTACCCTACTGCCCAGATCTAGCTCCCAGTGACTATTTCCCCTTTGCAAAATTCAAGAAGGACCTTGGAGGAAAGATATTTAAGTGAGACAAAGAATTGATGCATGCTGTTTGTCCATTTTGAAGACAACACCTCTGACTATTTTGGGGGGGGGGATTGCAATGTTAATTCACAAATGTGAGAAATTTATTGTAATAAGGAAATAACTATATTGAAAAGTGAAATATAGTTTTTGTCTTTATCATACCGATAAAATGGTTGGGCCGGAAACTTGTGAATGCACCCTCGTATGTAATTTAGGACTGAAAGTGCGGGAGATTGGTGAAGCTGTATTTATTTTCCATTTTTCACCACAATTTATAAATGAAAACGCTATCGGCGAGGCGAGTGTCACATTTCTTAATGATTTATCAGAAATGAAAACGAGTTATCACTTCCTCGCAGAATTTGGATCTATTTTAAGCCTGTCGATGAAATGTGAATTACCACATCTCGGAAACGTAGAAGTAGTCAAAATAGGGGGTTGCAACCGGAGGGAGCACTGCAAAGAGGGCAAAAATAAACTTCTCAGCAGGACTGTGTTTTGGGATTGACACTGTAATTTTAATTGCCTTTTTGGAAAATGGCAAAACTATAACTGATTAATTTTGAACCATAATATTGGAGCAATTAAACGATGCGATCAAGATCCTCAGTTGACAAATAAAAACGTTTATTCCATCACGATAGCGCGCAAGCGCACGAATATGCGGTTGCAATCTTAACATTTTTGGACATAAGCTATGAAAATTTTCCTCATCCTCCTACTCTAAGGATTTAATTTCTCCGGACTACTTCCTGTTCCCAACATGAAGAAATCGCTACCAGGAAAAAAATTCGCACCTTATTTTTTATTTTTGCACAGACTTATCGAACAGCCCCTCTATGTTTCTTTTGAAGGACGCATTTTATTGTAAACGAATTTAGTAGTAAATATTTTGTATAGGTCAGGAAAGCACTGTGTTGTGCAGAGTTTATATCTTCCTGCTGCATGCCATCGGCGTCAGTCAAGCTCACATAGTGGGGCATGAAGCCATAAACACTGCAGTCACGACTAATAATTTTTTACTTTCCTGTTGTTACCGGAGAGAGTTTTAGAATTGTGCTGTGTACAGAGCAGATGCGTACAGGGTGGCCTCTGATCAATGTGCTTGGTCTATTTGCTCATAGGGAACTGTCCTTTGAGGTTATTTTGAGGATCGACCAGTAGTTTGCCACTTCGAATTTTCTTACGTTCTACCAACTTTCCAGTACTCCAGCAGATGATGCGGTTTCTTTGAAACCTGTTTTATTCGATGCCGTAATTTGGCAGCGCCTTTTCCTTGTAATTTCCTTTGCTATTATTTTGGTTGTTTCGTTTTATTTCCGTTGTTATTGTTATAGCCGTCGTTGTTTATCTGTTGCTGCAGAGTTTCAAGCGCTTTCCTGTGGCCAGAAACTAAGTACTTTTCTTTATTTCTAAACTCATTTCTATTTCGTTCTGGGGCCCTTGGTCTCCGGTTAAAAAATGTAGTTCTTTCATCAGATGGAGCTCCAAATTGTTTTCAGATGACACTCTCTTTGCATTACGCTCTTTGAGTACGCTTAGTACCCTTTTTTATTGGGTTATATATTCTATATTTTTAGGTAGAGCTTCATTTTACCTGCGCCACTTGCAAAATTGCTGCGTTTCCAACCCAAAGCCATACATTGCCAATATCAATACAGCTATAGCCTGTAAGCACATGTACAGAGGTTTACTTTGGGCCTGCGACCGCAGCTAACGCAAGCCGCAAGGATCAAAGTCGCGCAGGACAAGTTTGATCAATAACAACGTTAGTCGTTTTATTTCATATAACCTGTGTCGTATGAGTTGTTTGAGGTGATGGTGTACATCCGCAATCATACATTTCTGACATATTTTAATGAAATTTGCATTCAACCACAAAAGCAATGCCTCATCTTTCCAGTTTTTTGCCCTGTATGAGTTTTATTCATGTACGCTTTATTTTTTTTCTGTTGTAGTGGCTATATGTCAGTGCATAACTTTTACTTAACTAACATACTGTAAACAGCACATCAATAACAAGCATTAACACGAAATGACTTGAGTTAAGCTGATCTTTTAACAGCAGACTGAGTTTAGCACGGAAATAATGTTTGCTCTCGTAACAGCAAATTACAACATACTGTCCACATGCGTGGGAACTTATTGTTGTTATGAAAAGTACCCGGCGTGGGCTTGACCCAGTGCGCGCTGCGCTCAGCTGCGAAAGCAGGATAAAAATAACTCTTGATATATTATTATAAATTTGTTCGCTATATTTTAATAATATAGATAAGACATGATTTAAATGCCTGTAGCTCCTCGCCTTATCGACCGGACACCACAGAGAGCAGCAAATGGTGCAACAGAACCCGCTGCGACCTTGAAACAGTTGTAGCTTATAACAATGATCAAGTATTTTATATGTGGCGTTAGAGCATAAAGAAACATATGTCAGTTCTTCTTTACAAAGTGCATTACAAATACACTTCCTCTTTCGTTTTCGAAAATAATTTGATTTATGTTTAAGATATGCTACTGGTCTTCCTTTGAAAATGTGAAATGAGCTGATTAAGTTATAAAAGTAAATAAAATGAAACCGCATATGTATTTCACATCCAAGAGGTTCAGTTTGAAGAATAAGATGGCACCTTCTTGGGTGTATTATTTATACAATGATGCTATTTTACTGTATAAATTGTTAGAATAACCGTTATTGATGTTCAGCGATGTCAGTAATTCATGAAATACTGCCAAAAGATTAGAAAGTTGGTCTTTTATGCTCCATTAGTGCAAGAAGAATATATGTTCCAATTTTAGATGGAGATACTAAAGGTATTCAGATAATTTTAGCCCCATTTCTAGGAACCAAAGGAAGAAGTAAGGTTACATTGTTAGTTCCAGTTACCGATTCCAAAGATGGAATAACTGCATTCTGAAATGAAGCTATAGATTTGATTGGAGATTTTTTAAAAAAAGAATATTTGCATATCTTGGATTTCTGTTTATCACACGTCATTTTCACTTACACTCAAATAACTAAAATTACTTTTACTAAAGTCTCTTTACAAAATTTTATATAAAAAAGAGCTCTAATTAAGTCTATTATATTTTTGTGTCGTGTTTTCATATATGTGGATAGAGAGGGGGAGAGGCAGATTAGTAGATAAATCATATATATATACATATATATAGAGGATGCCAAAATGTATACACACTATCATAGTAGATATCTATTTAAAATATATTTCAAAGTTGGACCGAAAATCAACGGTAATGTGTAGTATGATGTTCTGTAAACAGATGTGACTCACATTATGTTATGCTAGCGTTGCTACAACAAAATGGAGCCAAGATTATTATTTGAACAGCGGAAAGCAATTTTGAAGTGGTATTGAAAAATCGAGAATGTTGTAGAAGTTCAAAGGCAATGGAGACGTGTGTACAGAACAGAACTGCAGTTGGACTTCTACCTATAGGGAACTCTTAAGGATGTTATATACCGTAGAAAACCAGCTACACTGATAGCACTTCGAGAAGAAATTGAAACGGCATGTGCTGCAATCGCCGAGGACACTTTCGCAAACGTTGCTCACTCAGTAGTTCAACATACTCAGAAGTGCATCGACACCGACAGTGGGCATTTTGAGCAATTGTAACTGTAAAAGTCTAAGATGATTAGTGCTCATCATTTTCTTGTTGTAGGAATTCAGTTTTGTTATGTTAACACAGTTTTTTCTTTGCTTGAAGTGTGTATACATTTTTGGCACCCTCTGTGTATATATATCTCTGTGTGATTAACTTTTTCACCTTTTGATGAAAATACTCATTAGGTGTTACAAATATCCCATCACAGTTACCAATTGTAATATCCTCTTTTGTCATATTTTTTGTTGTTTTTGTATGTTGCAGCTTATTAAACAAATGCATTTATTTGTGTGCATCATTATCTTGTTGTGCAATAATAAACCTCAATTTCAGTAGATCAAAATTAACATGTCCCCAGGACTCACTATCTATTTAATTAATCTGCATGTTTGCATAAAGTAAATGGCACGCAATATGGCACTGTAAGGGTGTATTTAACTTAATATTACACTTTAGAAGAGCAAACCTTAAAATGAGAGAAAAGTTTGTTAAAGAGTTGGTGACTTGGTGACTGATTCGTTTTAGGCAACGGGCGGTTATACAAATTTGGACAACGTACGGAATTGTTAAAAATAGTAATAACAAGCGAGATTGCAAACGTGTCATCAGAAATACTTTAAGGAAAACTGGAGGCTGCTAAACAGGAAGTAAAAAAATGAACAGACTTTTGTTCAAAGGCCACAATCATGAGTAAAATGTTCTAAACTTACTCTAAAATTCCATTTCTAAACATTCAGTTAATATTTATATTCAGTGGGTTAGCTATACATTTAAAATGCATTTAAAGTGGAAACAATTTAAATGTGAAAAGTAGTTAGTTGAAATAAAAAAAGTCAGTTAGAATTTCGTTTGGATCTTAAATATTATTTATTTATTTATTCTGGTAGAGCTACGGCCATCAAGCCTTCTCTTCCGCTCTACCAATCTAATAACATTACATGAAGTTATAGCGACAATATTACAATCATAACATTGACAGTAAAGTTGACAATAATCGTACACATTTAAACCAGTGTAAAGCATTATGTATATAAATAAATGTATGCTAATACATAAATATTGATAATGAAAAATGAAAAATATTACCTAAAGAAGAAGAAATAATTAAGAAAAAAAAACAATAATATACAACAAGCACGAGCAATGACAATTTATACATGTATCAACCTACGTAAATCCTGAAAGTGGAAATAAAGATACAAACAAAACATAAAATTAAAAATCCTAACAGTACTATGAACGAGATAGGAACATTTATGATAATAATAGAATGAACAATTCTACAGCAGGGTAAATAAATAAGTACATGTTTGCAAAAAAAGAAAACTGAAGTTTGGATAATCGATTATTACTAATAATAACAATAATAATAATAATAATAATAATAATAAGGAGAAGAAGAATTGGAAGCGCATACTCCTTTTTTGTATGTTCTATATATTTAATTTAACTCGAAACATTATTAATTTACGGAAGAACTTCGAGATACCGAGGTTGGAATTTAATTGGTTCAGTAAAGTTTCTGTATGGTGGCAAAAAAAAAAAAAAAAAAAAAAAAAATCTTTAACATTTCTTAAACACAAATATTCATTTTTAGAGCCACAGTAAGAGAATGTTTTAATGGTGTTTAATGCCCTTTTTACTACTGAGGCACTGTAGGGGGTAAAATGATTATTAGGGACATAATAGAAGCTAAAGAAATATTACTGAAGTAGTCGAAAGCTGTATTTGTTTGCAGGAAAATAATAAAACAATCATAATATTGAAATTTATGGCATAAAGTAACAAGAGAAATTAAGAGATGCAAAATATTTTTAGTTCGGATTAAGAGCGAGCAAAAGCAAATTAAGGAAGAAGACGAAGCAATGTTTTGGTGTTGAAAGCGATATATTCTTATTGAGATTAATATAGTTACATATATATATATATATATATATATATATATATATATATATATACTTAGTAGTTTATTTCTTTTTCTCACAGTAGAGAAACATACCAACAAATGGTCAAAGACGAAAACCAGGATAAGCAAGAGGCAATAACAGTTTACACCAAGTCTATTCCTTGCAGTAAAGCGGGAGAACCGCATCTTTAGCTTGCAGCCTGCTTATGGAGTTGTCTACCAAGGGGATTATGTTTGCATAGGAGGAACAAGCAAAGAGCTGCGCGCCCATGCAAGAAAACTAGGCGAAATATTCCAAACCCTTGTTTCATACCCTGCACTGTTTATGCAATTAAACCAATCAGAACGTATAAGAAAAAGTATCATTATGGTGCTTGAATTACAAGTTGAAAAAAATATTTATAATTCCATCTCACATACAACAAACATTGCTGATTTTTAAATTAAAAGTGTGCTTTATTTTAGACTTTCGAACTAAAATAATGAGCAAACTTTAACATTGAATAATGCAGGGTTCGTACGAAAAACTATTACACATTATGACATATCCTCATACCCACACATGCTCAAGAATAAATGCCTTTATATAATGTAAATAGTAATAATTATAATATATATATATAGCTTATAGTAGCAAACTGGAACATTTCATGTATTACGAAAATGTATTCATGGCTACCTGGTCGTATGACTTTCTGACAATAGGGAAAAGGTTGTGTTTCTTCTGCTGGTAATGGCTAGAGTAATGGACCTCTCTATTATAACAAAGCTAAGTGAATGCAGGTGGCCGAATAATAGATCTTTTGTATCTTAGTTGCTGAAGATGCTTCAAAATTCGTTAAAGGTAGAAGGGAAACAGGTGCCGGCGAGGAGGTCGTTACATCGTATGATCAGGAGCTCTCTAATAAGGTGTCAAAGAGGCGATGAATATAATGTAAGCGCGTTTGGGAACTCAAGAGCTCACCAATAGTATTTAAATATTTCAGAGGCTCAGCAAGCCATGGGCGCTATGCTGTGAACCCTGTGAGCTTTTGTAACCACGTGGCAACGTTTTGGATTTCATATATAAAGAGAAACAACTTAGCAAAAGCACGTTTTTCATTCGTACATTTGTTCATACATTTCGTTCGTTCGTTCATTCTCTGATGATCAACATCGCTTTACGCGGGGTAGTAGACGAGAGGCACACAGATGCAGCACATGTGTCATCAACGTCATAGAGATAACGAACCAGGTGGCGGAATAACTAAGTTTAATGTGATTAAAGATCTCAACACGTTCAAATGAAGCAAGGTCGTGTGATGTGAACCACCTCCTTCCATCTCCCTCCTCCCGTGACCAATAAGACACGAAAGGGGACTTCCGGTCCCTGAACGATGGGGTATAAAGTGGGACCCTCGGTCCAACAACATCAACATCAACATATACAAATCGTTTCAAACATTCAGAGTATATTCTTTTAACCGTCGGCGTTCAAGTTACTCTAGTTCGAAATGTAGCTTCTTAAATTTCACCTTAACTTTCTGCATTTCTCATTTCTTGAGATGATAGGTCACGCTATTTTTTGGAACCTATATGTGGTTTCCAAATTACTTTCAATTTGTGCTTATAATCAAGTTCTTCAGTAGTTAAAAGGAAAGAAAAAAAAAAAAAAAGAGAGAATAAAATTAAGCTATTTTTAAAGTTAAGGATGCCTGGAATGGAGGCCGCCCAACCTCATGAGAACAATTGGAGAGCTGCCTGATAGAGAGCTATAGACATCCGCGTAATGGCGATCAACGGGGTGTCGGTACGGAAACCTACAATTAACCTCTGCCGATGATACTGCAAGGAGGAAGTAAAGGGGTCTAGGCCCGTGAAGACATAGCGCCAAGAGGAAATAAAGAAATTAAGGTGCTATTGACATTGCTATTCACGGTAACTTTTTATAAACACTGATCAGAAATATGAATGATCCAATTACTGAATAACACACATAGTTTCAATATTCAGTTGAGACCAATCCTTAGGTGATGAATTCTCTTAAGTGCATCTTGATAATGAGAATGATACATAACTTCAGGGGCTAACGTTTCCAAATTCATTAATATACAGAGGGTGCCAACAATGTATACACACTGCAATCAAAGAAAAAACTGTATTAACATAACAAAACTGAATTCACACAAACAGAAAATGATGAGCACTAATCATGTTACACTTTTACAGTTACTTATACTAAAGTCTTTGGATGAAAACTTTCAATTTTGCTGTTTTAATAATACGATACGCGGTTCTGCTAATCCCAGTCTCGCGTGCACATTGCTTTGTAGATTTTTATGGTGAGTGCTCAAAAAGTTCCAAAACCGTAGCCGAGAACGCGGGGCTTGTTGCTGTACGAGGACTCCCTCGCATACGGTAACACGAATCTCTAATCTGTCTCGTATGCGTGCAATTATTACTGGCGTTGGCGGTTCTGTTCTGTACACACGTCTCCATTGTCTTTGAACATCAACAACATTCTCGGTTTTCCAATACTACTTCAAAATGGCTTTCCGGTGTTCAAACGATAATCTTGGCTACATTTTGTTGTAGCAACGCTAGCATAACGTAATATGAGTCACATCTGTTTACAGAACATCATATGATAATCCTTGACTTCATTTGCTCATTGTTGATTTACCTGTCGCGTAGCAACGCTATCACAATGTATGTGAGGCGCATTTGTTTGCAGAACATCATACGACACACTACTGTTGTTTTGCGGTTCAAATATGAAATATATTAAATAATTATGTACTGTGAAAGTGTGTATACATTTTTTGGCACTCTCGGTACTCATCAATTTAGTGTCTCGAACGCTGATTTGCATTTTGTTAATTATCTGAAGCAACTGTACTTGCAAATCAGTGACTTTCTTAGACACAAAACAAAAGTATGTGATTAAATATAGGTACAACAATGAAAGCAACACTAGTTTGAAAACTCCAGCATTTTAATGGCTTCAACACTATTATACAGGTTGTCCCTGAATTCGACGCACAAAATTGAAAAGATTGTAGGATGAACACAGACAGACTTTTCAGGTAGTGTTATGGTGTGTTTTTGACGTTAGATATTTGTACTGATAAGTCGCTATTAAAGAAATATTTGTGCATGCTTTCTCTTCTTAAGCTTCATCATTGCTCGGGTAATAAGGAAAATGTAGTGATAATAATAATACACAGTAAATAATATTTTTTAAATTATGTGATTTCTTGATTTTTTAAATATTGCTACGTCTGCGAGAGTATGCACGTCACTGATAATTCTAATTTTTAATCTAAAGCACTTCCGCCTGGTTCATTGAACCGCCTGGAAATTCATTTACGTTATGAGTACTGGACTGTCAACTGTCTGTCTAGTTCACATAGTGTCTTTTTTTTTTTTGAATGATTTATTTATGGACGCTCTTTAACAGCTCAGGCCATCAGCGTCCCATTCAACTCAGGGCGTGAAACGGCCGACAAATTTTGCTCAGAGGCCTCTCTTTTAGGCTTGAGGTTCTTTTTCGTGCCGGCTTTACTTCCCTTCCGAAGGAAGCCATACTTAGGATTTTTACGCCCGAAAAAATCCATCGGTCCTGGCCGGATTCGAACCCACGATCTTGGGTGTAGGAGGCAAGTATGGTAACCATTACACCACCAGGACCGACAATCACATAGTGTCGATACATTGCAAATGCATTATCATTAAAGATTGGTTTTGAATTGCTGAAATCGTTTCTTATTAGGTAGCGTTGGTTTTATTATGCGCCACACTCCTGTCTTTGAAGAAGTACTGAGGATTATTTTTGAATAGTTTTTATAGTATCTACAGTATTGGTATTTTTTTCTTATTAAAAATGAAGTTTCCTCAAATTTTATTTTTCAGTTCGAGCATTTATTACTAATGATAGTATTTTACAGGATACAGTAAACTTAAATGCTGGACTTGACTATATGTTATTACCAGGTCAGTGGCGTGCAGACACTTAACATGTTTTGTGCTATAACGCGAAATTTTGAACTTGTAGACCATAAGTTCCCTAACTCAAAATGCTTCCCTTTGTTCATTCTACAAACCTTCCAATTTTTATTGGATAAGTTCAAGAATGTCCCGATATACAGGTTCGAGTAGTGCGTTTCTCTGGTTAGAATAAATTAAAAGACGGAAACAGAAATCACGAAAGACGATGATTTTAGGGCTGAAAGACAGACCTCTCCCATCCTTCCTCTCTCTATTACTGATAGAAATATTTTAAAAATTGACAGTCAGCAACTTTTATATTCCAGGTATTGTCCTCCGACATCATGCCGTTATCGACACATATTACTAAGGCCATTAAGATACGGTCTTAAACAAGGTCTACGGTTCAACTCTGGCCAGAACCGTCTTACCTGACTAAGCTCCCCCCCCCCCAGCTTTTTCTTTCGTCACAGCTGGCAAACGCCTGAAAAGTTACCCAAGCTCAGGGCTGTCATAATTCTTTCCAAAATAAATCCATTTCTCAACTTAACATTTCATCTTATGTATCATCAGTGAACACCGTCTGTAATGCCACAGAAGTAACATATCATTAAAGACTATTAAAAAGCCCTCTTTATGAACAGTAGTACAATGTTAATACTCATGGCATACTTCCGCAATCAAAATATGTGGCATAATATTTGTATATTCTTATACTTAATATAGGTAACAGTTCCCATTAGTTCATCCAGTACATATGCCGCGGTTCAGGTGTAATAAGAAAACGCGTGGTAAAAAGTGATAAAATGTAGTTAAAACTCAGGTTTATAATAAGGAACAAGATATTGCAGCCAGAAAAGTAAACACAGCAAAATCTCACAGTTATAAACTGTGTCGATAAAAGAATGAGCAACATAACTAGGATTCTAGCGTAGTTTAGCGGAAGCTGACAAAAACTGAATCCGTAATTCATTTATATGTACGCACCCTTAACCTCACCGCGGACAAATGCTAGAAACCGGTGAACCCACCCAGCAATTTGCTGCGGCGAGCTACGGCCTGACGGTCTACGCTGGTCTCCTTTTCGTAAGTATAAATTGATAGCTGATTGTGTCTACTATGTTAGCGGGTAAATCGTTCTAATTGTGGCAAATATCTTATAACTCCAGCAGAATGTAACTTAGTGTCATCTAGGGGTAAAAATCATTAAAAAACAAGTCATGATAAAGGAAATAATGAGTGCAACAAGAACCTAAATGCTGGATGAACTGTTCTTAATAAACTGTTTCTTTATTTTCATTACTGATATTATTTCTCAATTGTCAACAAAAAGGTACAGGGGTTGAACAAAATAATACGAACACCCATAATATTGCTTTGATAATAGTCTCAGTTATCTAGGTAATAATTTAACCTAAATAATTTAACAGACCTTTCAATGTGACAAGAGGATCCTTTGAAAACCATGATATGGCTGCCCAAATCACGACCTAACCTCCACCAAGCTCCACTGTTGAAAGAAGACACCAGTGTTGATTGTCAAGTGCTCTTTGCATTGCTGAAATCTCCTGTCTTACAAGAAGTTTCGTGATAGCAACTCTGTTTATAATGTACAGCTTTTGGTTCATTACGTCCTCTGACGCTTAAGCTCAGTAGTTTAGCAGAAAACGTTTCCCCATGAGGTTTATATGCTGTCATGACGCCAAATACACTAGCTTTAGATACCCCTTTTATAACGCAATCGGCACCAACAATTTGCCCTTTGGAAATTTATAATGTCTGACATAATGGTTCATCAACAGATAATACAACTATGATCGGAGGCTTACTGGCGACTCAGACCAATCAGCGGAGTCGTTACACAAGGAGAAAATAAAAGACACGTGTGACTAATCAGTTAGAACACAAACACACACAAACACACAATTAGATACTTTATACAGGGCGTTAGGTAAGTTCCAAATCTTGAATCAGCTGCGCAAATCCATTGTATTCATAATGCACCTTAGGGTAGAAGATGATTCGTTTTGGTTATTAATTGTAACAAGAAAACAACAAAAAATTTTTTTTTATTTTATTTGTTGATTTTACCTATTTATAAAAACGTACAAATTTATTTTAAAGACTGTATGCATTTATATAATTTATTGCGCTTCTTTAAATTTAATACTTTGCTAATCTTAAAAGCTTCTGAAATATAGAGAAATGTCTATATTTTAAAATATTTCGTTGCTTATCTATTTAAACTTGTAATGTGCAATAACAATATTTTAAAATTATTTACTACGTTTAAAGAACTTTATCCCTTTCCTTCTGATATCAGAAAAAGATAAGTGTTTAATTGTTGGATTAGAAATAAAATCCTAAAGGAGCAACAAACTGCCTAAAAAGAGGAAGAACGTCCACAAAAAGACAATTTGTGAAGCAGTCTGCTGAGAAATATATCGTGCAACACAAGTGATGTCCAATCCCATTTATAACGCCTGAGGTGTTTTAACGAGCGACGACCTCTTCAGAGAAATTCCTTAAAAAATAAAAAGGGAAAAAATCCCGCTTAAAGAGTCCGTTGCGGATAAAAAGTATGAAAGTTGGGAGAGCAATCTGCTGTAACGAGTTAATCAAGCTCTGGAAGGTACCAGGGCGAGAGACAGGGAAGATGTTTAATAAGAATGACGGCTAAGTAAGGAAGAAGTTTTGCTGCTTAGGGGTGCAAATTTAAAACTGCCCCTTGTATCAGCCCCTCTCCTTCTCGGCGTCGGTAATAACAATTAGCTGGTACAAAATGAGTGGAGGGGATGAAGACATCCCCAGTCCCAGGGGTGTGTTTGCGTGTGTCCATGACAAATACTCTGCAATAAACTGCAGCCCCACCCCAGCTATAACTCTGTCCTAACTCCTTTACCCATTATGTTCGCACTTTGCTGAGTAGGAATTTGCCACACGCAGGTGTCAGATTTCTGTAATTAGAGCTTTTTAAAAATATTTACTTGCATATTCTTGTGTTCTCTCTCAGTAAATTACGCAACATTTTTCTTTATTCAGTCTTTTTAAACTCTTACAGCCACATATAACTATTTCTTGTCAGAGATAATTTTGCATTGTGTATTATATATCGAAAAACATTTTAATTAAAATTATTGAAATCTAGAGTAACAACATGACAAAGTTGTTTCAGAAATATATGGAAAATTATATCTGATCCAGGTTTATAAACGAAACTGAATCACATATGGAGACATAGCGCTATATATTTTATAACACAGTTACGAGAGTAGGTCCATAAGTTTCCGGCCTCGTGGTGTCATACTTAAATAAATAATTGCAAATGTAACTTTCCGCTCTGCTGTGTTCAGTTGTTTAGATATAGTTGCATATGGATGTTGTTTATGCCCATTTTGCAGACAAGACTTCTGACTATTTTGGGGGAAGATGGAATTAATTTAAAGATGTGAGAAGTATATTGCAATAATGGGTAACTATATTGAAGAGTAAAATATAATTTTTGTCTTTATCATACTTAAAAAGGATTGGGCATGAAACTTATGAACCTACCCTCGTACACTAAAGGGGTGATAGATGCCTCATTTGTGCCTATATTATACGACAAAATTAACCTAGATCGTTCAAACGATAAAATGTTTAAAAAACAGGAAGTCAGCGGGTATAGAAGAGTTGTGAGCTGAGTTCTTTAAGAACGCTTTGCAAATTGGGAAATTGGTAGATCAATATTGAATAAACTTCAATAAACTATTTGAAGGAGAATATCAGGAAGCGTGGAAAATGGCTATTACCCAACCACTCTACAAGGGAAAAGTTAGTATAATACACCAAGAAACTACAAAAGGTATCTCAGTGTTGTCTGTGTTTGGAAAAAAATTACAACAGAATTTTGTACGAACGAATTTAATTTTGGGTTAAGGCATATGATAAAATTTCGGAATTTCAGGCTGGTTTTAAGGAGAGCTTTTCAATAGTTGGCAATATCTTTGTTTTGGAAACTTTAATTGATGAGAGCCCAAGAAATAAAGGAGGAAAGCCATACAGTGTTTTTGTAGGTTTTAAAATGGCGTTCGATATATAGAACGAAGCGCTCTAGGGAAAAAATTTAAGACGTAAAGGTCTTTCTGAGAAAATGATTAAAGCTCTTATGTCAATGTATAAGAAAGTCCAGTTTGTTATTAACACTGATTGGTACAGAAAATAAGGGTATACCTTATCACCGTTACTGTTTAATTTGTTTACTGTTATTGATTTGTTTATTTACGGACGCTGTTTAATATTTCAGGTCATCAACGTCCCATTCTATTCGCGTCGTGAAACGGCCGATAGATTTTACTCAGAGACCTCTTCTTTCAGGCTTGAGGTTTTTTTGCGTGCCATAAATGTACGACACGGGACCCACGGCTTTATTTACCTTCCGAAGGAAGTCATACTTAGGATTTTTACACCCGAAAAAAATCCACCGATTCTGATTGGGTTTCAACCCGCGATCTTGGGTTTAGAAGACAAGGATGGTTGCAACTACACCACCAGGACCGACTTTAATTTGTTTATGGATAATATCGTTAATGTAATAATAAATGAAGACATTGACCTACCGGTAAATGAAAACCAACAATTATATACCGACGATATAGTAATTCTCTCTAGGACGGGTTAAAGTCCTGCAAAATGGCCTAAATGCTCTGCATGATTATTATAAACAGTTGGGTATGCAAGTAAATACATCTCAAACTTAAGATGTCTCCTTAAAATGGCCATGTTTACGGCAAGGTGGAAAAATTGACATATGGTGAAGAAGTAATCTAGACCGTTCAACAATTTCACTGCCTTGGAATAACATTTGACATAAGTGGAAAATGCAATAAACACACAGTTTTTGCCAAGCACAGGAGAAGCGGACAACCTTCTGAGGTATTGAGACAGCTAGCCCGGGGTGCCGGATAAGCCAATGAAAACATTAAATACTATGTATGAGGCAATGGTTAGGTCCCCATTGTTATACGGAAGTGGGATGGGATAAAATAGACGACCTAATAAATTACAATGTGATTTCCAAAAGCGAATTTTACGTTTGGAGAGAGGCACATCAAACATGATTTTTCTACGAGAGGTGGGATGCTGGGAAGACGCAGTCTACAGCAAAATAAATGTAATTAGATACTGGCTAAGAATAATTAAAGGACAACAAACAACTCTTGCGGGCAATATGCTACCGGCACAAATTAAACAACATGCATTATCCGAAATGAAGGGCGGTGGTTGTAGAGTGGGAATTGTCAAAATGGTTTAAAACATTTTTGACAGAAGGGTTTTGAAAACAGGTATGACATAATGAAAAAAAGTCAAAAGATACCTGTCTGACATAAACCGGCAAGAAAGGAGGTGCGATGCAGAAATCATCTCTGGACCTGCAGAGCGAAATTAAAACTATATGGGGTAAAAAGACCTATATCATGGAGCTAGGCATGAAACAGAGGTCGGGAATAGGATGGCTTAGACTGAGAGGCGTCGGTCCTCGTGATGTAGTGATAACCATACATGCCTTCTAAACCCAAGATCGCGGGTTCAAATCCGGCCAGGGTCGATGGATTTGTTTGGGGCGTAAAAATCCTAAGTATGGCTTCCTTCGGAAGGGAAGTAAAGCCGTGGGTCCCGTGTAGTACATTTACGGCAAGAAAAAGAACCTCAAGCCTGAAAAAAGAGGCCTCTGAGCAAAATTTGTCGGCCGTTTCAAGTCCTAAATAGAATGGTACGCTGATGACATGAGTTGTTAAAGAGCGTCCATAAATAAAAAAAAAAAAAAAAAAAAAAAATACCCAAGCAAGTAGACTGGGAGGCTGTGAGGCACGGAAGTTGACGAGGAAGGTAGAAGTATTTGCCCATTAAGCTTGGAACCGAAAGACTGGGTGCACATTTTGGCTAAGTGGACACAGAGAGAAGATACTATGATAAAACCTCTCGGATCCATTTTTCATTTTCAGTAGGGGGGGGGGGGCTGGCATGCTGGGACTTAATTGTAAATAGGCATAACTGGCTAAACCTGGGCATTTTCTTTCATAAAATAGGTAGTTTTAGGTACAAACTTTTGCTATAAACATTTTACATAAATAATCATTTATGTGAATATCACAATTATTTAATGTATGTCTGTTTCATGTGTTTGTGTGTGTGTGTGCGCGCGTGTGTGATTGGGGTTTTAATACAATCTAGTATAGGGTAAGCAATATTGTGAGAATTCTTGTCAGTGGTTTATTTAGTTTCTTTAGAATTGCAAAATTGAACATTCTTATTAACGTTGTTGGTTTCTTTTGTTGGAATTTATTTCAGAAATGAAGAATTTTATAAGAGCATGGACGGTTTTGTGACTGTGATGTGCAATATATGTATAACTACGTTAATTGGATTAATAAATACCAATACCACTACCACTATCACTATCACTATCACTATCACTACCACTAGCACTAGCACCAGCACTAGCACTAGCACTAGCACTACCACTACCACTACCACTAGCACTATCACTATCACTATCACTACCACTACCACTACTACTACTACTGTTGCTATTGTTCTCTATTAGTAAGCAAATCAAGTTACTTATCAAACCGCTTTTATATAAGCGTAACTTCCACGTATGACTGGCCAAAAAGTTAAAAAAAAATTATAGAAGACGCTACTTGTACTAAGGGATGCATTAAAATAGCTACACTCGAATGAAACTTTATTTAAACTTATGATTTTACTTTTGATCATTTCATACACAACGCAAGCATTTTAATACAGCTATGTACGTGGTAGAGGGTTGGAGGAAACAAATTGACTGAATCCAGCTGTAATCCATAATGGGGATTCTGTATACTTTTTATGCATATTTTTAGTAGTTTTAAAAATTCTTTTTCAGGAATTTCTTATTTTATTATATTTTTATATTGTATTTGTTTATTTTTATATATTTGTTTTCATTGCAGCGTCAATGTTTATATCTTATTGGGAATATCAAATGTAATATCTGGTGCTAAATCAAACATATCAAGTGTATCATAAAAACATGTTGAACCCGTGTGCTTGTTGAAGTTTCTTTGTATTGTTTTGGTACGACTGTAATAAATACACTCCTGCTCTTGCTACTAGTTATACAAGTGAACTTGATCAATCAGCGTTCTTATATCCAAACTTTATCTCTGAAGATTTAAGAATTGTTTTCCAACAATTTTTCTGAATTTAAGTCAGCGTCATTTCTACTTACATACAGTAAATTTTATTAGCAGCAGTATAAGATTTTAAGTGTCCCGGCTCTTGGATGTTCTTCATTTCCTTCCAGTTTCCCAATAAAGTTGTGAAATGTTAATCGATGCTCTAACACCTTGGATATTTTCGTCATTTTCTAGATGTTCCCTGGTTATTATAATGCCCAACTTGTTACATGTTGCATACTTTGCATTCACGCTTTGGAGAAAGTTTTACTTTTAATAGATGCACCTCAGACAGTCTTGGTGAGCCTTATAAACTAGGTCAGTGAGGCATTTCTAGAAGAATAGAGAATTTGGGTTGGTTATTTAGCCATTTGGACCACAACTTATTAGCAGCAGTGTATGTATTTGATATTTTCTGTTTATACAATATACAGAAAGAAATGAAAATATCTCTTCTTCATTATTCAAAGAAAGCTGCCGTGATTGGTACGTAACTTTATAAGATAGTGTTGCAAGAGCGCAAACCGTTTGTGACGGTTATATTTTCGTCACTTATATTACTCCGCAGCTATGCAATTGGGAGACGCGCTCGCCTCTCTCCCTCAGGGTTTGGTCTGCGCGGCTGTGAGAGTAAGAATAACACGGCCTCTAGCGTGTTTATTTCTAAATGCAGGACAAACCTTAATGACCTCGCCCAATTTCACCGAGCTACGAGTGTATAGCATCATCGCTTTCGTCTAAACAGTAAACACCGCCGCAAGATATTCCCTGTCTGAAGAAACATTGCAGACAGCAATGTGTAGCGGAACCTCAAGCGTCAACCTGATTACCATACGTAATACGTCACGCTTTTCTGACGTATTGTGTACAGAGCTGTATTAAAGAAATGCACCAGTTCAGTGCATGCAGTCAGCAAGTCGGTATCGGAAGTGTGCATACACAAGAGCAAATGGTAACCCCGCCGAAAAATTCATCACGCAAAGTCATGCAGATTATATACAATGTGCTACAGTTTTGAATGAAGAAAAATCCTATCATTCCATTAAATTATGCTGTGAAAAGAACAGCAACGGCCGTGAGGAAAGTGAAAAAAAACAGTATACGGTATAACGAAGGACGGCGAGAAATTAAAGTTCACTGGAGAAACATTGTCAACTCCTGGTAAAAGCTGCCCACATCCAAAGAAAATTTAGCAAAATGTATTGTGCGGGGAATGTTTTTGCAGTTTTATGAGCAGAGAAAAGAAATTCCTACGTTACAAAAACGCCTGAATGCTGTTAAGGAAAAGACATCGTTTGAGGGGGAGGGGAAGATACATTCTTGAGAACACTGAAAGGCATTCGAGAAATGCCAAAACTTTGAAGCTGTCCCTGGCTTCCCGTCAATTACAGAGTAATTGAAATAATTAATATTTGTAATTTTAGAATCAGCAACTCAGTAATTATGTGCAAGATGTTGTGCATTTTGTTTCGATGGAGGAGCTTTAATGACATAACTCGTGTATGTATAATTAATATTGTATAGTGTTTAAATGCATTCATAAAGTGTGTTTTTGTTAATATTTAAGATATAACGTGAGAAATGTAACAAGGCAAAGAAAAATACTCGTCTAGTAGGATTGAATACTAGGATTGAAAATGCCCTCCGCCTCAGGGCAGAAGCCGAACTGTTTAGTGATATGAGTTGTTGCCGGTAACTAACGAAATCTGTTTAAATTCATCTTACTGACGAATAGCGAAGCACTTGGCTTGATCAAAATTGTTCAGCGAATAGAAATGAAATTCAGTGAAATAGTACTCACCTATGTCACACGTTAACACAAAATTGGCGGGAGTATTTCGCGCCGTTGCTCATGGATTGCGTCATTTTGTGTTGTGTATAAAAGGAAGAGATTTTGCCCAACAGGAGAGCAGTCTCAGAAATTTCCAGGCCCAGATACGTGTGACTGCCGTCGCCCGGAGATCAGCGGAAGAGCGGCCTAAGTACCAAGTACCAGCGACGAAGCTTGAGCGCCAGTCACCACGTTAATTGCCGATACATCATTGAATGCATTAAGAATTCAGTTAAATTAAGAAATTCGTGCACTCGGCACCATTTGGTCAACGCAATAAACTTGCGCGTGTTCCAAGATTACCTTGCCCATGGTTCGACGAGAGACGCGAGTTTGCCCGAATATTCAAGCTAAGAAAATAAACTATATCAGCAAAGTAGACAACGAAGCATTATTTGTTGTCCCCTTTGGAGTCCCGTTCCACTCAGCTCACAGCCGCCAAAATCCAGCGAAAAACCCTCGAGAGAGAGAGAGTCTCTTTGAAGAAGAGTAGGGGTGTTCTGCAGCAGCCGTGGCTAAACCTTCGATCAGCGGGTGTAAATTGTTTACCGCAGCCATCATACAGCCCAATTCCCACCCCCACCAACATTCCTATTTCAACTTGCGACACAAACAGAGCGGTGTGATATTATTACACGTTATACACCTACCTGAGAACGCTAAGAAAACGTGAAAAATGACGAAAGAAGTCAATTGTTTATACAGATGAAACATGGGTTCATACTTATTATACTATAAACAAGTGTTGGCCGCATGATGATGTGCAAGGTGTGCATGTAAACCAAAGTGTTGGGCAGAGGGCTATTGTTGTTCATGCTGGTGCTGAAATGAGGCTCATCGAAGGGACCGAATTGTTATATGATTTCATCACGATTCTGTAGATCATCTTGATGAAAGAATGGCGAAAATTATAATAAATTGTTAAACGAACGTCTTAAATCAAATTTGCTATTTGGGTGTATTTTTGTTTTAGATAATGCTTCGTATCACACAGAACAAGAAAATAAAGTACCAACAACCGCTTCTAGAAAAATTGACATAATTTCCTGTTTAAAAATCATCATCTCACTGCAGGCTCAGATTTAAGTATACAAGAATTAATAGAAATAGGCAAACAAATCAACCCTCAACTTGCATACATAGTGGCAAAAGTTTTAAAAGAACACGGATATACTCCACTTGTTTGGAAGTTGGGGAAACAAAAAATGGCATCTAAAAATGTTGGTTCCATTTCCCTGCCGATTTTGAAACGAATGACTGTAAAGCAATAAGTGCTGCCAATCTATCAAACATATCCAGGAAGATCATTGGATCGTGACGTGTTAATGAAGTAGGAAGTTGAAAGGATTGTAATAAACATGGGTAATGTGAATAGTTCTGAAGACTGTGATGAAGATGAGATGAAATAGGACAGGGAAGGTAGCAGAAGAAGGCAGTTCAACATATAGTACCAGTGAAGTTGAGACTTCTTATAGTCACGTCTGGATAAAGGTACTTGTATATACCGTATATATTACATAAAAAGTAAATTCAACCGTAGTATTGATAATTATATTTTATTAAGTTCGTAACAGTTGTTGATGATTTTATGGTCATTTTGTACTCTACACTCCTCAAACTTCAGTCGCCATGCAGCGAGACCAGCGGATCGCGTTCACAGCACACGAGCGCCCTAATCTGTACTGCAATGTTTCGTCAAACGGGATATAACTGGAAATTCTCCAGCGTTGTTCTGTTACTATCACACAACAAACATTGAGCAGAAACAACGAATTTTGCCCGTTTCTTGTATTATTAAGAATATGATATGATATGACTACCTTCATTTATAAATAAAAAATAAACGAATAAATAATTTACTCTCACTTCCGCACCTAATGTTAGTACTAAACATGTACTGAAAGAGATTGCAGAGACTTGACAACATTATATTCCTGAGCTAATCTAGCACACAACATAACATAAATAACCAACTGGATAATTGTAATCTTAGTTCAAAGAAAAAATGGTCAAGACTTTCCTGTATTATATTGAAATATAATGTATTGAATAGGCAAGCATCATTTGGAAATACTTTAATACGTTGTACTTGGTAAGTATTTTGGAATTTTAAATAATCAAAATTTCAGTACGGTACCTTCTCCAGGGATCCACCTTTTAAGGAGAAGGCAATCTCCATCTTCTCGGTCAAGTAAACATACTTTACTCGTAGACCCAAGATTGTGGGCTCAATCCCGGTCAGGGTTTTGCATTTTATTCGGGCGTAAAAATCCCAATTATGATTTCCTTCGGAAGGAAAGTAAATCTGTGAGTCCCATGTCGTAGAATTAACGACGCGAAAAAAAAAAAAAAACAAAAAAAACTCAAGTATGAAAGAAGAAGCCTCTGAGCAAATTTTACCGGCCGTTTCATGCCCTGAATTGAATGGGACGCTAATAACCTGAGATGCTAAAGAGTATCAGTAAATAAAGCAAATCAACTTCCACTTTCTCGTACAAGAAAATATATAAAAATATCGGTTGGGGGCGTGAGTCGTGCGGTCACTTGCGAAATTGGTATGCTCATATTAGTGTTACAATTTTCAGCATATACTTGCTAAATGCGATTCAGTTCAAAGTAAGTGATTTAGTATATCACGGATATTGCGCTGCTTCCGCTGTCATCAAGTGACAGCGTGCGCTCCAGGTGTCGCTTGTGCGGTGGAAATATAATTGGATCACATGTTATAAGCAGCTGGGAAACAAAAGCAGCAGCTACAACTATTAGCATAAGAACATAACCCGAAACAACTTTTTTCACAATTTATCTCCAACATAACGAGCATGTAAATATCTATATAAGGCTGAGGGTTTATTTCCCAGCACTATTTCAAGTGGCTGTATTACTTCTATCCGTCAAGATTAAATTTGTTAACAAATGATAAGCATTATATAGCCCTACTGCAATGTATTCAGGTTCAAGCTGTTGAGCCGATGAATAGAGTCGCCGTGCTTTTGCTACATTAGAGTGAGGTGGAGTTAGTTTATAGTTCTGTGAAATGTCGTCTCCGGCATTGTATCGCTGCACGAGTCAGCATTCATGAAAAGCCAATGAAGCGGTTACAGCTGACATCAGAATGCTGCTAAAACCTCCTGGCACGTGTGTTGAAAAGAGGAAGTGCGACCACTTTCCTGAACTAGGAGTTTGCTAGGCATGGATGATGCTTGGGAGAGTGGAAAATTCTGGCAGGGCGATTGTTTATAGACTAATCCGCCATCAATGTTACTTATACCGGATCCATTTTTTTCCAATTCCTTTTAATTTCAAAGAAAATTCAGATATCGATAATTGAAAGAAAGATACAACCTTTTCTCATTGTAATTTTATTATATATATTAATTCATAATTTTCCGGATACATAACCAAAATATTGTGTCGATTTTTGCACTAAAAGAACGACAAACTCTATATAGGAAAAACCCAGATGTCACAATGTACCTATTGGCAGCTTGTAACCGAAATTCAGCGCTACATTATGCAAATGATTTAATTATAGTTGATAGTGATATTATTTACATGTGTATATATGATTTGATTTATGAGTAATAGATAACAGGACATTTTGTTTAGGCTATTGTATTTATTTTCATGTTCTGTTTCCGTGCCGTTGACATGAGACATCTTTATCAAACATTAGGATAGAGAAATGGATATTGTATACTTGTAGAACTGTTTGAGATATATTGTATCAAAAAGAGTTGTCTATCAGATACAAGGGGAAGTAGCAGGTGTTTCGGGGATAATAGAATTGCTCCAGGAAAAGGATTCTTTTATTTAAAGATTTGCCGACATAAAGACAACAGGTTACTATCCTCTTAGAATGGGCAAGACTAGGAAAAATATATACATAGCAGTGCTTAGGATAGCAAGATAAAAACATCGCTTTTAAAAGAATTAGAATTCGCGGGAAAATGCTATTTTGGCACGCGACGAATGTTTCATGGCAGGCAGACGACCATCGACACGGATCATAAGGTTCCTGCTGCCATACTCATACAAATAGATGCCGACTGTATATAACCTATCTCAAATTCATAGTCTGTTGATCTAAAATAGTAAAAGGGTGGGAAAATAAATGGAAATGTCAATCTCTTAAAGATATCGCCGAAATATATGGCAGAAAGTTCCTTCCCCGGAAATAACATCACATGGGAATATAAGATAGTAGAAGGGGAGCTAGTTCAACCAATGACCACCGTATAAAATTGAATAAGAACCAGTCTATAATATAATGAGTACTTAGTAATAACCAATGGAGAGGCTCAGAGCCGAACCAAATTTTATGATAATGAAGAATTTTTATTTCGCGTAGTCGGAGCTTGTTGATAGAAAAATGGGTGTTAACAAGAGAGTAAGTAGTAAATCGTAAGCCATGTGATGGCAGTAAGATAGGAAGCAGTAAAATAGTAATTAAAGCGAAGAAACGAGGCAGTAAGGAGAATGGAACATAATAAGCATACAGTAAGCAACACAGTAAAAAGTCAGTGACCAGTAATCAATAGGGAGAGCGACAGAGTGAGTGAAGGAAGTCAGTAGCGATAGGGATATGGTAAGCGATATGGCAGTAACATAGTGAGCAGAGCAATGTAGCAGTAAATAGTAAAAATGAAGAGTGAAACAGCGTAATAATCTAGAAGCAATACAAGGAGAAAAGTAGCAAATAAAACGTCGCAAACAGGAGGTATGTTCAACAGTTAATCGGCGGTAAATAGCAGATAGTTAGTGAAAATGTGTCAGACAGATTCAGATTAAGTCAACAGTGAAGAACATACAGAATAGATCATCATAAGCCGAGAACAAAATACTTTTCAGGTGGTTGCGGACAGTCCTGCATAGAGAAAGATAAGGAAACACAAAATAAATAAATGTTATTTAATGAAGATATTTGAGTTTCCGTAATTAGTGTGTGAATCCTTACCAGTTACTGTTGACTCTATAGAGTTACAATACACTCCAGCATTCCCTGAGATTTAATTTCCTACCACAAATCAAGGAGGCCAAATGTTTCACAACCTGAAGTCAGAATAATCCAACATTCCTAGTAAGAGCATTCCCCAACGCCCCTAAAAACATAGTAATAAGGAATCCGTTAAACATGTTCTCCTGGTTTTCATGAGTAAGACTTAAAATGTAAGTTTTGTATAGTGTGCATTTTCTTTACATTTTCTTAACCAAAACGAAATAAATCAACTACTGCAAGAATTTACACAAAACATTACTATTATCTATTCACTCATCCTAACATCATCCAACAATATATCCTTCCACAATTCGCGCCAAGAATACGTGAGAAGTATAAGCGAGTAATGATAAGAGAGCACAAATTTTTTGAGGTTAGCTTTACTGTCTCTTTTATTGCGAGTGTGGAGCCCTTTTCGCAGAACTTTAAAAATACGTTTAGAAGAATCTTTTCTCGCCGCTAGTTAAAGGCTTGACCGATTTGTGCTTTACATAATATATCTCCGTAGAAACAGCAGCATTCATTAGAGTCAGTCATGATAACAAGCGCAAACTGCTTGCGCCTTGCCTTGTTTAAACAACCGCTGAATCAGGCGAGCTGCATCTCGGGAGTTAAGGAGCATCAATTTGCAACTTCGAAATTCAATTTCATTGTCAGCAGTAATTAAATCAAAGTCACAAGTATTGCTTTAGTGTAGCAGATGCTATTTATTACTGAACCCATCCTCAAATTTAGTTTGCTAACGTGGAATTATTTTCTTTGAGTGCATTGCTGCTGTGTTGTACTTGACTGCACACGGTCTTGCTAGTGACGTCACGTCAGGTGACATTGTTTTGATCGGGATCACTTTAAAGGGTTATTAGCGAATAGCCTATTATTCAGAAACAGGTTACTACTAACGAAACAACCAGTTCTCGTTGCTGCAGAGTATCTGTATGAGAGCGTTGTTACTTCAAATGTAAAACAATGTTTAATGACTGCACGTTTTTAATATTATATATATATATATATAACGTTGCCATTAATACATAGCTTCACTATAATTATCAAATAGCCTTTTAAAATATGTTATTTCATTTGTAATGCAAACAAACAATCGTAAAAATTCGAGGCAAACTTTCCTTGGAACGCACGTGACGAGAGGTAAGGTTTCAGATGATTCGTTATGTAGGCCCATCCTAAGCTTCCTCTCACCTCCGCCAATAAAAATAGCTCACAAAATCAACAAGACATGGTTTGCATTGCGTATTCAAACGAAATCCTCTACAGATAACAGCAAATACAAACTTCAGGTGAAAGTCATTTACAGATATTGCTGTTGCCTTTTACGCATAAAAAAACGCATTAAGCAATATTTAGAGGAAATTGATGATGACGTTTTTGGAGGTTGCGCAAACTAGAGACCTTCTTGAAAAGTCGCCCCTTCCTCTAGGGGGGAATAGTAACAAACATGGTGCTGCTGCAACAAGATACGGCATTTTGTGTAGGAAATTCTAAAACCATGTTCGATATAACAATGTAGCAATGATTTAAGGCAGATTTAAAATGTTTCAGAATTAAATCTGCCCCTCGTTTACACTAGTATCATAAATTCCTTCTATTGTCCAAAATATTTTCTTATATTAAAATAAACTTGACATGAGCTGACTTAGAAAATGTGGTCTTCGCATATATTATGCCTTTTAATTACTCAAGAAGAACTGACAAGAAAAACAAAAATTCACAGCAACTACAGATGTATTAACAATATTCTATCTCACACAGCTGAGTAACACCCGCTCATTGCGCAATAAGAAAAAAATTCATTTCAAAAGTCACGAGAGCAGCTGCGAGAGTTAAGGGGCTGCAATTTCTCAGTCCCTCTGAGAGTCATTTTTATGCTCTCCGTAACAGTTTCTCTCCAGGGCAGAATTTCCGGTGCTCACATTAAACGGCTGTGTTTGCCCAGGTTCCAGGATATGTTTGGGTCAGATTTCCATGTCGGATATCACAATGAGAGCACACACTTAGCTGCGGGGCCAAGTAAAGACAAATACTGGGACATAACTAATAAACATTCATTTGTGAAACCTTTGGGAGAATGGTGTGTTATATAATTAAAATATAAATATCTCATAATAAAGTTCATTATGATCAAACATATGTTTCCTTCCCTTTTTCTAAATATTACCATATTCATACTTTTCTCTCTTAAGATTTAATTATGTTGGGCGATTCTTTGAAAATTGTGAGCTCTATCTGTGGCACGAACTACGGGAATGACAATGATGATGATAATGATGATGATAACAACAACAACAATAATAATAATAATAATAATAATAATAATAATAATTATTATTATTATTATTATTATTATTATTATTATTATTATTATTATTATTATTATTATTATTTTGCCCGGTACTTAAGCTGTCATAGATGGTTAGATGACAAAAAATGCGGTGAAAGAAAATAAAATATTGCTCATTATGTAAAAAGAATCAAAGCATACAGAATAAGATTAGAATACATATAAAATGGCCAAACATGTGTTATATAATATGTGAAATGAGAGGGATGCTGTCAGAGCCAACATTCTTTAGTCTTTTTAAGTAAGAATATGGAAAATTAACATAAATACGATTCTTCTTCAGCCAAAGCCCGTTCTTGGATGGTCAGCCATTTGACGCCATATCACCCAGTCACCCCGAGCTCTTCAGTTTTCTGTTGAGTCACTCTGAAGCGCTTACAGTGCAGAATATCACCAGCTGTTCCTTCCTTTTTGAGCAGAGGGTCAGATTGGAGAGTCGACTACGCCAATTCTGTGCAAATGTTTTTGTAGGTAGACCTGAAGGTGGCCACGGCCACTACGCGGGGCAGATTGGTGGGGATAGGTTATGATTATTATAATTGGTGCCCATCTTTTACCAACTGCTGCTGCCCTCCAGTAGTCCGCGACGACTTTCTTTATACTGTTTGAGATTACATTGCATATAATGGCGTAGGTAGAAGGGGGTGACGGTTGATTTACTGTGCATCAGGGACAAACTGTAAGTGGATCTCAGTTAATGCTTGCAGTTTCAGTAGTCTTTCTTTACAATGAATTACTAAATCGTCTTCTTGTTGCAGCTCTGGGGAAGCCAATACTTGGAGTGCAGAGGTGGAATCAGACAGGAAGACTACCTTGGTATTGAGAGAAATCAGTGTATTGGTTATTACTTCGCCATTAAAATTAGTCCTCATTCTTCCCACAGGGAAGACTCTCCTGCCAAGATTTGAGAAAAATCCTCACCCGTGAGTTCGACAATAGCTGAGCTATCTGTATAAACATGTAGCCATTTTGGTACAGGATATAATGTAGCTATCATTTCGAGTGCTGCCGCTTTCAGGAGTTGTGGGGCTATATCTGTCTTGTGTTTATCAATCCCGGGGAATTAATTGAACTGAGCACTCACCGCAGAAATCTACAAAGCAATGTGCAGGTGAGACTGGGATTAGCAGAAACAGCGTACGTTGTATTATTAACACAGCAAAGTTGAAAGATTTGATCGCAAGATTTATGCATGCATTAAATGCAGATGACCCTGATCGGAAAATGCAGTACTGTGAGTGGTTTCGGAACATGGTGCAAGAGGATGAGACCTTCGTAGGGAAAGTTGTTTGGTCCGATGAGACACAATTTAAGTTGAACGGAACTGTTAACCGGTATGACTGTGTCTACTGGTGTGCAAACAATCCACAAATTATTTTGGAAAACGCTGTTAATTGGCCAGGAATTAATGCTTGGTATAGGGTGTCACCTAGGGGTCTAAATGAACCATTCTTTTGAAGGAACAGTAAGTGGCCCAGTGTACCTGTACATGATAACCATATCCGCCTTACCCGCCATTCATGCACTCTATGGAAATGAGAAATTTTACTTCAAACAGGATGGTGCACCACCACATTATCACCGAGATGTACGTGCGTACCTTGATGACAATCTTCCAAGGCACTGGATAGGACAAAGAGGCCCGACTAAGTTTCCACCGCATTCTCCGGATCTAGTTCCGTTGGACTTCTACCTATGAGGAACTCTTAAGGATGTTGTATACCGTAGAAAACCAGCTACACTGGCAACACTTCGGGAAGAAGTTGAAACGGCATGTGCTGCAATCGCTGAGGGCACTTTCGCAAACGTTGCTCTATCAGTACTACAACGTACTCAGACGTGTATTGACGTCGTGGTGGGCATTTTGAGCAACTGTTGTAACTGTAAAAGTGTAAGAAGATTAGTACCCATCACTTTCTGTTTGTGTGAATTCAGTTTTGTTATGTTAACACAGTTTTTCTTTGCTTGAAGGGGTATACATTTCTGGCACCCTCTGTATGTTTATATGTCTCTTTGTATGCCAGATGCTTTAGATACGGCCATTGAAACCGAACCAGATTTTAGAAAAATTTATAAACAAGTAACTGGTTTGATTAAAATTCTGATGCCTCATATTTTTTTCTGAGAAATAACACTGCAATGAAATCGCACTCGAAATGAGGTTTGAGAATTTTACGATTTGCTCTATAAACTATAGAGTTAGAAGCAAAATATAATAAAAGAATCATATTAGTGCGGACTTCTATGAAAAATATAACGCAATGGAGTAATTCATGCCTCAAGATCCAAGGTTCTGGGTTCGAATCCGACTGAAGTCGATGATTCCGGAAGGGATTTTAAGTCGAGTCTCGCTAAAGCACCTATATCTTCAAAAAGACGATCTAGAACATAATTATCGGTCGTTTCAAGTCCAAATAATACTCCAATTTTCTATTAGATGTGAATGAAGGCAATGGGCTAACCACTCTACACCCTGTGAGAAAACAAGCGCAACAAAAACCTTCCCTCTTAGAGAGAAGGCCAAGGTTCGATATGGTGCCAAAGTAGGAGAAGAACTATATTAATTTTAACCATTAATACAAAGCTTTGATCAATAATATTCAATTCCTTTGATTTTATACTTAATATTGTTGTTGACATAAACTCACCCCATTCTGATGAAACGTGCTTTCTGCTTCTTTAGATGCTCAGCAACCTGAAAGAAGCATAAAATTAGTTTTTCCATAAGATATAACGAAATATTAATTCTATTTACAATATTAAACGTAAATTATTTTTTTAAAGAAACCAAGAAATATTATTTCTGGGTGAGAAATAAAGCATTAATGTAGAAGAACGTTTATTTTAATATTTAAAGAATTGTAGGTATTTTTATTTACTATTATAAACATTTAAGAGCAGAAAGTGAATCTTATGTTTATAAAATATTATAACAATATTGAAATACTACTTCCATCAATAGTCACCATTTAGCTGAACTATTTATCAAAGTATATTTTTGATACCTGGTTCTTTTCTTAGACCAATGAAAGAAGACTAATTCATTTCATTAAATATGACATAGTTCTGTGACATACTAGAAAGGAGTTAAGAAATGAAGACGATTGTAATTACACCTCTTATAGGAATATACAGTGAGCAGACCGTTTCAAACAATAGTGTAATGCAAACATTAGAAAGAAACCAAAGTGCCGAAACGCTGCACTTGTTATTTCAAATGAAAATTTAGTAAATAGGAAATGTGAAGAGGAAAACTTTAGAAGCGTCAACAACCTAAATACAGAAAGGGGATATTTTTGCTTTACTTTAGAGAGGAAAATGAAATATGAAATATGCCACTTAAGTACTTTGAAAGCAAACGCTTAAAAAGGTGGAAGACTCTTGATAAATTGATGTATTTAAAATAAAATGTTACAGATGATATGCTAAGCGACATTGCCCTTAAATCTGTAAATTTCCGTAATTTGCAAGAGTGCCTCTTCACTTGCAAAGCGCTGACGTTTTTTATTCTTTGTTAGGCAAGAGTATCTTTGTATAGAAAGAAAATGTAATAAAAGCACAGTATTTTAATCTCGCAGTTGTCAAGAACTGACTTGGAAGACGATAACGACGACAAAGGAGCAAAGAAGAAACTTTGTCTCGAGCCGCAAAGACGAGAAAGTAGACGCAAGAGCATTGGATTTTTGCACTGTGCTCACTTTACAGCTCTGTGTGATGGGCAACTTCAGAAAAAGTTATCTGACACTTTAAGATTGCGCGGGACAAATGTGATAGTACCGAATCGGGAACATTCTCTAACACAAAGGTGTAGGAATGGGTTTCGTCAAACAAAAGATGAGTATATCCTTGTGCAAATTAATGTGAACAAATATACAGAGGGTGCCAAAACAGGTATACAAACTTCAGGCAAAGAAAAAACTGTATTAACATAACAAAACTGGATTCACACAAACAGAAAATGATGAGCACTAGTCATCTTAGACTTTTACAGTTACAACAGTTGCTCAAAATGCCCACCATCGGCGTCGATACACTTCTGAGTACGTAGAACTATTGATTGAGCAACGTTTGCGAAAGTGTCCTCAGCGATTGCAGCACATGCCATTTTAATTTCTTCCCGAAGTGCTGTCAGTGTAGCTGGTTTTCTACGGTATACAACGTCCTTGAGTTCTCCATAGGTAGAAGACCAATGAAGTTAGATCCGGAGAACGCAGTGGAAACTCAATTGGACCTCTTCATCCTATCCAGTGCCTTGGATCCAGAGTGCGCGGCTTGTTGCTGTGCGAGGTCTCCAGACCTGCCGTTATACGGTACCATGAGTCTCAAATCTGTCTCGAATGCGTGCAATTGTTACTCGCGTTGGCGGTTCTGTTCTGTACACGCGTCTCCATTGCCTTTGAACTTCAACAACATTCTCGGTTTTCCAATATCACTTCAAAATTGCTTTCCGCTGTTCAAACGATAATCTTGGCTCCATTTTGTTGTAGCAATGTGAGCATAATGTAAGTGAGTCGCATCTGTTTACAGAATATCATACTACACATTACCGTAGTTTTTTCAGTCCAACTTTGAAATATATTAAATACATATCTACTGTGAAAGTGTGTATACATTTTCGGCACCCTCGATATTATTCAACTATTTAAACTATTTCACAAAATTTCAATAATTATTTTTACTAAACAGTGTTTTTAATATTTTCACTCGTTTTGGTGTACGAGTACAATGAGTGAGTTTCTTACATATTTCACTTATTCCTGGGACATGAAACCACACTTTAACTACAGCACAAAACTTCTTTTCGTTTGTTATGCAGTTCGTTTTCTTCAACCGTTTCTTGACAATCCACAGTGATGGGATATGGCGTTGAGATTCCGTCATTTTCCAGGCCGTTCCAAACAATGAAAAACAAAGTTTTGCGGGAAAATCGTCTTTTCAATGTTCAGTTCCTCAACCCATCTCTTCAATTCTGGGGCGGCTCTTTTCTCTAAAATTTGGATGAATTTGTCGATGTTCATCATTCCGCCAATGAGAATAAAGCATTTGGTGCCTTTGCATTTAAACAGGCCCAAAACATCTTTTTTGGAATCTTTACAGTTGTTTGATGGTTTCGGCGAGATTTCCTCTCCATAGCTTCTCCTGACATGCGAGACGTCGCCTATGCGTTTCAAATTGACTTTCATTAGAAAATAGGACCCTTCTGCACTTTTCTTGTGTCCAAATATGATCTTTTCTAGCCAATGCCAATCTCTTTTTCTTCATAGGATACGTCTATAGCTGTTTTCTGACCGGTCTTCCAATTTTCCTTCCAGCTTCTAGGAGCCATATACGCAGTTCTTTTCAGGATTAATTTTGTTGGTTCTGATGGCATCATCTTTTCTACATGTTTTTCGTTTACGGCACATCGTCCTTTCCTTTGAGGTGAAATTGACATTTCATTTTTCCTTATAAATAAGTTAAAGCAACATCTAAACTTACATTACATTCAGTTACTATCTGTCTCTGAGTTCACTAAATTCATGGCGGGTTATGACCATATTTCTCTCCTTAGGTGTAATATCCATTATGAATAAAAATATGCTTGGTAAATACAATGTTTAAACAGTTAGAAACACAAGGCTTAACTTCTAGCACAACCAATAACGACAGTTAACTATCTGAACAACGGTGTAGAATTGGAGAGAAACTTTTATTAACACTGGATAACTTATAAAACTAAATTTACCTATTTATTCACAATGACTGTATAATATGAAAGAAAGGCCAGATTTCACAGATGGATAGAAATGCAACTACCTCGTAGAGCTAGCACTAAACCAAGCTAAATGATCATATAATGTAAAACATAAGAAGTAGAGGAAATACGTGCTCATATATTTTCTTCTCATTAACAAATAAATTCAAAACAAAAAAGAATGACATTGCCTGATTTAGTCTAAATAACAAAACAGCATAAACTGAAGCAATTATATGATTAATGGGTGAACTTTCATATAACGTTAGTTAGCCAAATTTAAATTAGCTTCACAGACATTCAGATAGATACAGTTTATGTAAATATGGTAATGAATCTTGCATAGTTTTACCTCCCGTTACACGGCAGCTGACTAGCCGGCAGTTAGAGCGGTACCTCCCGACGAAGCGAATATAATATCCGCGAACCTAGTTCAAGTTCTCTAGCAGTTAAAACGAAAATATTCACATAAATTATGCCAGACGATGTTGGGAATGTTGTCCTGCTATACTTCACATTTCTGACTCTTTACAAAATTGTCATTCACATGCATTAGTTCGTCCTTTGAAATTGAGCCTATCTCGCTTGGTAGTTTATTTCAGTTCTTACAGTGTGTGTGGTTTGCTGCATATTTATTTTTCAACTTCCCCAATACCCAGCCATTTCTGCATTTATAATATTCTAAACAGATAAACACAATTTCACCGAATGCATTACTGCGCACTACACACAGTGCGAGGGGGTTTCGTGTATACTCTTTCTATACTCCAATATCCGTTATCTTGCTTTGAAACATGACCAGTAAATGGAACCATGTTTCGTCAATAAAAACATTAAGCGTGGATCAATTATCTGCCATTAACGTTACATAATATCGTACAAGGTCTCTTTTGTCCATGAGTTGCTGGCGAGTTTCGTTTAAATTGATCCATTTTCGGGATGGTGTGAATGACAATTTTCTAAAAAAGATGCCAAAAATGAGTGAATGTAACAGGACAACATTTTCAACATCCCTTGTCATAAGATAAATTCTTATTATCAATGTAGCTGTAGTTTTAATTGCGAGAACTTGAATCATTTGAGTAATATCACATCTACTGTTGCCGCTGACTGCCGACCCCCCCCCCCCAGTTCTGAGAAACGGGCGTCAAAACCATGAAAGGCCTGTATGAAAAATTTCTGTACGTCGTATTTAAATTTATTTTCCTTATGTGTCACTTCTAGGCACCCAAAAGGACAATGAAAAACTACACCAGTCTGTTAACGCTATAGCAATCGGAATTTTTATTTTTTTCTCAACAAAACTCGGCATATAACCACCATATAACAAACGATTCGTCGAGTTCATTAACCAGCAAAATTGGCTCATTGGGAATTGAAGTTAACCTAAAGCAAACATTTTTTAAAAATTGAAAAATCACTCAAGTGGCCTTTATTCATGTTTTTTCGCAACGAAACAGAATTGATTTCTTTAAAATAAATTCATAAAAGAAGTTTTCGAAAAAATGGCAATCGGAATATTAGGAGTGGGGGTATACCTAAAAACAGTACGGTTTAAAGCGAAATTAGAAAATCGCTCTAGCGGCCAAAACTTAATTTTGTTTAAAGGAAACTCGGTATATGCTATTGAAATAAAATCAAAAAAATAGTTTCCGAAATAGTGAAATCGAACTATTAGGAGGAGGGATTTAGCTGAAACCTAAAATTTAAAAATCGCTCTTGCAGCACGAATATTTGTTTTTTTTTTTTTCACAATAAAACTTGGCATATAACATTTAAATCAGAGTGTTTCAGAAAAATTGTTTCTGAAAATCAAAGAAATCAAATTATTAGGAGTGAGGGTTTGCCAGAAACTCAAAATTTAAAAATTACTCTAGGGCATCAATATTTTCTTTTTCGCAACGTAATTAGGAAAGCACCATTTAAATAAAAAAATAGTTTCTGAATATCAGGGAAATCGTACCTTTAGACGTGGGAGTTTACCTGAAGCCCAAAATTTAATAATCGCTCTAGCTGCACGTATTTGTTGGTATATACTATTTAAATAAAATAAAAACAATCGTTTCTGAAAATAAGGGAAATTGGAACACCAGGAAGGAGTAGGGATATACTTGAAAAAAGAAACTTAAAAAGAACGCTTGCGTTTTTTAATTTTTTCTCAATATTGTTTTAAAATAAAAAGATAAATTAATTCAGCATATAAACAATATTTATAACGATGTATATGTTTCATATTTAACAAAAGCATCGCCGTGAAAATAGCAAATGTGAAGTAGTAATCTAATATGTGTTTGAGAAATATATTTGTATGTAAGAGCGCTCTGTAATAACTTTCAGAAAACGTTTGCCTTACATGTTTTTACTACAATACCATTTACATTAAATTTCAAAGCCAATGAAAATCGATGAAACTTTTGATTGTGTATTGTTGCTTGTGTGTATTTGCTCAGTATATTGTAATCGTTTTTAAATAGTAAATGTTTTTGTTTTATTTTGTTTGGTTTATTGAAACAAATGAACATCCTATTAAGTACACAATTTAATTCGAAACTGTAATTTCTCTCTATTTTAGTGAATGTAAAGATGATATCAAGGGCTCGATTCATAAACATGGTTACATTTAAAAATGTTAAAAAATATCCAGACAGTATAGCTTTGTATGTCAGTAGTAGTTTATTCAATTTTGTGATTTAGTTTCAATAATAATAATAATAATAATAATAATAATAATAATAATAATAATAATATGCTTTCTTTTTTGTGATACTCACAGATTGCTAGCATTTAATTTTGTTCCCTTAATACCACACAGTAATGCCATAACTTATTTTTTAATTAATAAAGTCAAAATTTGAATGTCATATTCTTTTTAAAGTTACTCTACTAGGCGAGGAATTTCCACTGAAATTTAGTACAATTATTATTAGGCTGGTAATGGCTTAATGGTCTTAGCTCTTTCATCGTAAATTAATAAATTACAGAAATACTAAGATATCATCTTCAATTTTTTAATTTACTAATTGTATATTTTACTGTCATAATGTCTAACTTTTTCACATAAAATAACAAAATATATTTATTTTACTCTGAAAAGACTCTTCAAAGCCTGATCGCAGTTTTTCCAACCGTCTTTTGTTTCCTCTTTTCATAACTGTATTAATATCATTGTATACCACGGATCACATACACTTCAGATGAGAACACCTTTTTATTCTCATCATTTTGTTCAAGTAATAAAGCTTCACATAGATAAAAGGCAATGCTCTTGTCATTTCCTGAAAGCATGAAAAAGCCCCCTTGTCTCTCTGTGCTTTTGCGTTCAGAAATAGAATACTGCAAGAACAGTGGTTAAGAGTTCAGAGAGATGTATCAATGCATACATGACCTTGAGACAAAAGGTCCTGTCACAGATGCGTGTGACGGCTTCATGCTTGTTACCCTAGGGGTCTGCGGCTACTGTCAGCGCCAGGTGACTCCCCTCATACGGTGCACTGTGGGGCCTAAACTCCAGTATTCTCATGGAAATCCATTTCCCCATATCTGGCTTACTGCAAGTTACACATGTTACAACGTCTTTTTAATATCATGATATACAATAAGTTACCGAAAATGCGGACATTCACCCACATATGCTGTAAGCATTTGTATTTACATTCTCAACACTTGTTTTTGTTATTTCGAGAGAAAAACATTATTAATATTTTTAAATTTCCTGCAAGTGAAAAATATAAATTCCAAAATTATGGCTTTATTTACTAACTAATAGTATTTTATAATATTCTGAAAATATTAGAAATTAATGATTTTTTTAACTTATGCATACATTTAGAATGCAATTACAAATAAGAGATGCATTGCTTGTTTATAAAATCAAATCAAAATGTAACAAAGGCTTTTTTAAAATAATAACTTATATTATTTAATATAAGAATTTTATGCATTTTCCATGTACAAAAATGTAAGTAAATGGTAATTAGTTAACACCAAGATTTCAATTAAGATTATATATATAAATCAAATAAAATATAAAATAAATATTGCACAATGTAAGTAAAGATACGAACTAAAAATCTTCTGCCTTCGAAATATGGCGAAAATTGTGCGATAGTGTTTTATTCATTTCTGATCCTCTAGTTCTTGTTTATATACAGAGGATGCCAAAAAATGTATACATACTTCAAGCAAAGAAAAAACTGAATTCACACAAACAGAAAATGATGAGCACTAATCATCTTAGACTTTTACAGTTACAACAGTTACTCAAAATGCCCACTATTGGTTTCGATGCATTTCTGAGTACGTTGAACTACTGATTGAGCAACGTTTGTGAAAGTGTCCTCAGCGATTGCAGCACATGCCGTTTCAATTTCGTCCCGAAGTACTGCCATGAAAGCTGGTTTTCTACGGTATACAACATCCTTAAGAGTTCCCCATAGGTAGAAGTCCAACGGCGGGTGTGCTCTGTATACATTTTCCATTGCCTTTGAAATTCAACAACATTCTCGATTTTCCAATACCACTTCAAAACTGCTTCCCGCTGTTCAAACCATAATCTTGGCTCCATTTTGTTTAACAACGCCTAGCGTAACGTAATGTGAGTCACATCTGTTTATAAAACATCATACGATAATCATAGCTTCATTTGTTCATTGTTGATTTACCTGTAACGTAGCAACGCTATCATAATGTATGTGAGCCACATTATTTACAGAACATCATACTACACATTACCGTTGATTTTCGGTTCAACTTTGAAATATATTAAATAGATATCTATTGTGAAAGTGTGTATACATTTTTGGCACCCTCGATATATATCAAATGAAAATATCTATCTGATCAGGTTAGCAACACGCATAAAAGAAGTAGATCATTCCACCTTTAAAACAATAATTACCACTTAATTTCACAAATGAAACACTATAAAATATCATATTTCCAGCCTAAGTGCTTTTCTTCATGCTAGAGGTAAGAATAAACCTTACTAACCATGTTAGAGGTAAAATTACACTTAGGCTGGAATATTTTTAAATATGCGTTTTAATTGCGTAATTGAGTGGTAACTATTGTTTTATAGATGGAACGCTCTAGTTCATTTACGTAATATATGCTAGGTAACAGAATATAAGTCAATAGGCATATAATTATGTACAAAAAAAGTATTAATGATGTCCTTGAGGTGCTGTAAGATTAACGTTATTGCTCCTAATGCTGCGGGCCCGGGTTCAAATTCCGGTGGGTCAAGATGCCTGGTTGAGTTTTTTTCAGGGTATTTCCTATGATCTTATGATGAATGTCAGGTAGCCTCACTGCTTTTCTGTGCTTATTTGTCACACATCTTTTGATAAGACCGCGAAGTTTAAATATTATTAAAGTTACAACAAAGTATATCTATAATTATTTCACTCATGTGGCGTCATTTAAACATCGAGAATGAAAGGAAATAAAACTTTGTATCTTTCTTTTCCAATCACAGTCGGATTACAGCGTAAAATTATCGAAAAAAATTATCAAATCGGTTTTATCACGCGACGTGCATTTGTCTTGTGGTCAGTGTAGCCCACTCTATAATTCCTGGACATGCATCACTGACCACTTTTGCTAGAGACGGTGGGGAGATATTGATAACAACAAAAGCATGGACAATCAATAATCATAACGCAAAATGGAGAGTTCTTCAAAGCGTTTTGGTGATTCGTCAAATGTGCAAATTGATCTTATCATTAGGAATTTGAAACCACAGAATACAAAGAAAAATAAAATGTTATCTTTATTATTTTTCTCATCTGGTATTCGAAAATAAGGTAGCAATTCTATTAATGAAATAGTCCTAAACCTATATTTTGCTGTTCTATATTTGCATTACTGACAATCGGTATTATTCTGTTGCAAGTTTGCTTGAAAAGTTTAAGTACAGATATATAATTATTACAAATTTGTAAGCCGAGTTAGAGGAATTATTTTTAAATTCTTATTTTATTCGTGAAATATTCCTAATTAATATCACTCGAGGATCTGAGCTTTCCAGATAAATCTCAGGACCTCTCGTTATATTACTTGTGACAAAGAATTTTGAAGTATTAAATGAAGTAGAAATAGGCTGCCTCAATGTCACATATATATATGAAAATCAGAATATGTTTTGCGGCATTTATTGCCTAATACAATATGCAATTTTTAGTGTATACAAAACCCTATTCTGACGTTAGTGCCTATTCCGTAGTTTCGTGTAAATGCGATTTACGCACGAAACAGCAAACACGACTGCATTTTATATATCATAATGTTTAACTTGAATAACTGCATTTCTTGCCACTGAAATGAAAATTCAGGCAAGACAAAGAGGCTTTTTTCATATTTGGGTGCAGTAGCAAATATTTTAACAGAATCAAAACTGAAATTGAGTGTGTTGTTCTCAGGCATGTGTGTTCGAGTAACATTTGTAGTTGTGGAAAAATCTTTTATCTGTCTTCAGATGGTGGAAAGTTTGAAAAGACATTTGTAATTTGTTGTAAGGAAAACCTCAGATAAAAAGTTACTGATGTTAGACATTGTGGTCAATTATCTAAACCAGATCACGATAACATTTAAAAGTTAACTTGTAGTTTAACTGGAAAAATGAAACAAAGCATAAAACGTGACTGCTAGTCAGTGAAATTGACTTTTCTTAAGATGAAAACATTTTCATATGAAATTTTTCTAATTACCTTTTCAAGTACCAAATGTAAGAACTTTTTCATATTGATATTCAATGTATTAACGTATTAACGTATTTTAAAAATGTATTACAATCATTTTATACTTATTAAGGCTGTGTTAATAAAATATGGATTATATGAGTGAAATTTTAATGACCTAAGCCCATAACTAAGGAGTTGTGAATATTAAAAAATGTATAGTACATTTTTATTCTTTTTATATATTGTTTTAGGACACCAAAATCATTGTTTTAATGCGCGGAAGTCGCTGTCTCGTTTTAACTATTATTATTATTATTACGATTATTATTATTATTATTATTATTATTATTATTATTATTATTATTATTATTATTATTATTATTAGGTTAAGAGAGGACCCGGTATCTCTTGCCTCGTCTGATCGGCCGCCACTGATTTACAGGTCAAGGTTCTTGCTTATCTATTATTGTGTAAATGAATGTAAATGAAGAGTTACCCACAACTAGAGTCATTCCAAATAATTAAGATTTAAGATAGAGGTGTGTAATCTTAAATCAATTGTTTCAAATTTAAAAAGAATAATTCGTTATTCATTTTTCAAAATATTCCAACGCCTAAACAATTACATATCATTGTTGTAGAATAATTTTCCCTTCGTGGCCTCTCACCTGAGCGAGAAGAAAAAAGTGGTTCATCATATACACGGCACGCACGCACGCACGCACGCACGCCCGCACGCACTCATGTTTGGAGGGAGGGGAGAGGTGAACATACTACTCTAATGTATATAACAACTACAATGTTAAACATTATCTTACCCGAAGAGCCTAACAGCAGTAACTTAACCAAAATGCCCTCTCCGATTCCTTGAGATAGACTCGTCGAGACAACTGCCATAAAGTGTTGATACCGACCAAGAAGAAAAAAATACTTGTACCTAACTTTACCCAATTAATAAATGAGGATTAGAGTGTGACTAGATCATTTAGTGATTTATACCTAGACTATGTGTAACTTTTTCCTTTTTAGCACATAAAGGATAAGAACTGGTATTAACAGCCTAATACAGAAGTTCCAAAACGCTATTCTCAGAATTTTTAAGGCAATTAGAAAACGAATGGCATGCCAGGACCTATTTGCGAACCACCTTATGGTTGAATATAGGCACTTTCCTAGCCAAAGTGTGCATAGCTAGAAACATTTTTTTTCTGTTTAGAACGCAATAGCTAGTATTACTATCACTACTACTACTACTACTACTACTACTACTACTACTACTACTACTACTACTACTACTACTACTACTACCGCTACCACTACCGCTACTACTACCGCTACCATTGCTACCGCTACCACTACTACTACTATTACTATTACTACTATTACTATTACTACCACTACTACTACTACCACCACTACTATTACTATTACTACTATAACTATTACTACTATTACTATTACTACCACTACCACTACTACTACTACCACCACTACTATTACTATTACTACTATTACTATTACTACTATTACTACTTCTACCACTACTACTACTACCACCACTACTATTACTATTACTACTATTACTATTACTGCTATTACTATTACTACTATTACTACTTCTACCACCACTACTACCACCACCACCACTACTGCTACTACTACTACTATTACTACAACTACTACTACTACTACTACTACTACTACTACTACTATTACTACTACTACCATTACTGCCACTACCACCACTACTACTAGTACTAGTACTAGTACTACTACTACTACTGCTACTACTAGTTACTAAGAAATTAGCAGTCGGTATACAACATTCATCCTTATGAATAATGGGATAGTTAAAAACTAAAAACACAAACAAAAAGAGTAAAAATGGGATTTCATAGCAAGCATTATGTGATTAGTTGCTCTTTAGCGCAATTAAATAACTTGAAGTCTATGGCTTTTTTAATGGTGTTTAACGCCCGTTTTACTACTGAGGCACCACAGGCGATGTACACTGATTGTACATGAAGCGAAAATATCGGGGAAGGATTTTTTTAAGGAAGGAAAAGTTCCAGGTCTAAGTTTAGGGTACCTCCCCGGCATTTGCCATTTATGAGTTATGTAGTAGTGTGGAATTAATTATTCTAATACAACTTCTCCATTAATATAAAATCGAAGAGGTTAATGTTATGGAAATGGGTAATTAACATTAGTGAGAACTCATTAAAATAAGAGTACTTAGTACATTAAAATAAGAGTAATAGCGAAGCTAACACCATACACGTATATAAAAATTAGACATACAAAGTGGTTATTTGAGGTGCGGGCTGGCAGAGTGCGACTGCGTACTAGGAAAAAGTAGTTGTCAATGCCATATAAGGCATGTGCAGGTAGCAACGAATTCTTGCACAGAAAATAGTATAAAATATTCTGGCAATCACGTTGTAGACAGAGAAAATGTTGGATAATTTGTTTAAAAGTTACGAGAGAGCAGAAAAATGTTTCAACAGCCTTCTTCTTACGGAAAAAAGTTACATGAAATACAGGAATTCCTTAAGCAGATGCCGCTGAGGAGCATCAATTTTATTATCTTTTATAGCACAGATTTGTGAACATTATTATTAGTTTAAAATACAGTAAAACTATAAATACAAATACTAAGGTGCGCGCCAACTCTCATATATTCCGGTTGTGGCGGCTGCAGTTTTCCAGCAGGCTGCAGCTCTTAGGTGCAGCTTAACTTTACTAACCTCACACATTTGCATAAATTGATGAACTTCAGTTGGATTTTTCCTTATTCACATCGCACAAAAGTCTAGTTAATCGTAATAGTGGCAAACATAATGAAATTATATGTTGCAGAGTACTTGATTGAATGCACAAAACGAAAAAGACTTTTTTGCAAGAGAGCTAATATTTGATGTTTGATTTCTTTAGGTATATGTGAAAATTTAATCTAGAACAAAAGGTAAATCACAAAACTATAATGATTATCATAACATTCACATTTCAACTAAAATGTGTAAACAAGATGCGGGTTAGAGTTCTACAATGAATTGCCAAAAGATTTAAAATTATATAAGGTAGCAAATGTAAGTGAGCCTCTATAAAGTATAAAATTCAGGGCCATTTTCGTCACACCAGTTTGCAGTGCTAATTGCAACAAAATTTTAATTTTACAACCTAATATAATATAGTTTTATAAAAAGATTGATAAATGATTAAAATATCTTCTTTATCACAACTATTAGTGCTAATTGCTTTTCATAGTGCCTACACAATATATAATATTATTTACTATTCAAGTTTCAACATAAATTAGTTGTGTTCATAATACAGATTTGGTATAACGGTTCACTATGCAGGAAAATCTTTCTGTTAATGTTTAGCTGGTAAGGAATTCTGATTGCATTTACATTGTTTGCATTCTGTTACATTAATGTTTTCCTTAACCTATTGTGATGCAGTGTGCCCTACTGTAGCGGAATTCCAGTGTGCCAGTGCGTTTTGTGCTTTTGGGGAAAATGGAGCGATAATCGACACTCGCGAGAAATGTAGGGGAAATGTCCAATATTGATTAGGGAGGGTTATATTTTATATTTAATTATTGATAAAGTTTTATTTTACTAAGACTATAGACATCGCCAATTAATCCCTAACTTATGATAATATATAGAGGTTGTTCTAAAGAAAGTTTTTTTTAAAATGGCGTAATTTTATGTACCAATTTATAGTTTGATTCCGTAGAAATACAACTATCTGTTAAAAAGGTCATGCTTTTATTCCAAAAGCATTTGTTTAACCTTAGTTGCTATGGTAGTTCTGTCACCTTGTATATGCAATTGTCGTTTAGAATAGTACAGTAGTTTTTTTTTTTTTTTTGAGTAGTGTTTAACGCCCGTTTTTACTACAGAGGCACCACAGGCGGTTGTACAGTAGTACATAGTCAGCCATTTTTAGAATATTTTTGCCTTTATGAGTTTGTATTATCCTATTTCAGTGGAATTACGGATGCAATAGACAATATCCCGATGCATTGAGAAGATTTCAAGCGTTACATGGTTTTTTTTAATAGTGTTTAACGCCCGTTTTTACTACTGAGGTACCCCAGGCGGTGAATACTGATTATGTATCAGATGAAATGATATATTGATAAAGGATTTTTTAAGGAAGGAAACGTTCTAGGCCCAAGTTTAGGGTATCTCTCCGGCATTTGGCATTGATGAGGGCTGAGGAAAACCTGGAAAAAACCTCAGTCAGGAAGGACGGTCCTGGCGGGATTCGAACCATAGACCTCAAACTAACAGTCCTTGCTATAACGACCTCGGCCACCCGTGGAGGTATATGATTTGTGAAATGCACCCTACCCTGAAAAATCATTTCATAAGCTGGTGAATAAATTTGAGGAAACTGGGTACAATTGCGGATAAAATGCGCTTGGGTAAACAGAAATTAGTAAGAGGCGCATGTAGCTCTAGTTGTTCAAGATGTGCAGAAAACGTGTAAAAATTCTATATACAATGTTAGTGGTGCTAATTAGGTTGCAAAGAATTTGGAAACGAGTGTGGCGAATTTACGGAATATACCTGTAATATTAACAGAAAATTGTAATAACGTTGAATGGCCAGAAAAAATCTTGTGCACAAATGAGATTGATTTATAAACGAAGGTATGCTTCTTCTTCCACAAGGTTGATTGTTTCCTCCTCAGTTAAATATATCTCTCCATTTTGTTCTTGGCTATTCTACATGGGGATAACCTTTAGGTTTATAAAATTTTGGTATCCGTTCCTCTTTCATTCTTAATATATGCTGATACCAATTATTTTTATTTTCATTGATTTTTTCATTTATATATACTGTTTTCAAATTTCTTTATTTCTTTGTTTATTTAGGAGAGTACATTCGGCTATTGCTCCTTAAAATCTCATCTCTGCAGTTTCCATTCTTTTCCTGTCTGTCCTATTGATGGTCTAGGTCAATGTGGTCACTTCCACATATTGCCATTGATAATGTATTTACTTTATAGAATTACATTTGTCTTGCTTTTGACATCTTATTCTTTAATGATTTACTTATTGTTCTATTCATTTGCCGTAATTTATTTAGTTTTATATTCAGGTCGTTTATACTGCATAATACATTAAACATTTTATAATTAAAACTAGAGACTTGATGTATTATTTCTTCATTAATAACTATCTTGCATCTTACATGATTGGTCCCTTTAAAAGCCATTGATTTTGTCTCAGTTGTTGAAATCTTAAATTATATGTGTCCATGATACATTTCAGGTTATTAACACTTCCCTAAATAATAGCCTGATCGTCAGGAAATGAAATTGTTTTCACTTATACCCCCAGTAGAATAGTTTTTTTCACTCTTTAAATATTTCGCCTACATTACACACACACACACACACACACACACACACACACACACACACACACACACACACACACGAGTGTAGGTCCGTAAGTTTCCGGCTTAAACAATTTCTAGGTAGGACAAAGATAAACCTATATTTCACTTTTCAATATAATTACCCTTTATTGCAATACACCTCTCACATCTTTGAATTAACATTTCAACCCCCTCCCCCAAACTAGTCAGAAGTCTTTTCTGCAAAATGGGAATACACAGTATCCACCACTTCTTCGTCACACTTAAATTTCCTTCCTAAAAGGTCCTTCTTAATTTTTGAGAAAAGGAAATAGCTACTGGGAGTTAGATCTGAGCTTTAGGGTGGGTGGTCCATTTCCTTGAAGCCACATTTCTTCACAGCTTCCTTTGCAACAAGAGCTGTGTGCTCAGGAGCGTTGTCGTGAAGAAGGCGCACACCACCACTCAGCTTTCCTCGTCTTTTCTCTTTGATGGAAGCACGTAGTCTGCACAGTAGGCTGGCATAGTACTCCCGAATTACTGTGGTATTTTCCTCCTTGAAGTCAATGAAGAGCATTCCTTTAGAGTCCCAAAAGATTGTGTCCATGATCTTCTTGGTTCACTGAGTGACTTTGGCCTTAAGAGGATGTGCTTCGTCAGGTTTACGCTACTCCATAGATTCTCTTTTGGACAAGGGATCATAGTAGAGGACTATAGTTTCATCTCCTGTAACAATGGTTTACGGAACTTCTCTCACAGCTCCAAAAATGCCTGACAATAGATGACTCGTTGCTGCTTTAGGACTGAGGAAACAAGTCTAGACACCCATCTTGCATTAACGTTATTCTTGTTTAAATGTTCATGAATAATTCGAAGGACTTTGTTTTACAAGGGCCCAACCTTACTGCTATTTCTGTAACTTTGAGCCCCCGGTTTTCCAAAATTCTCCTTCCACAAGAGCGATGCTTTCACAAGTGAGCACCTCCAATGGCCGAACTGCACACTCTTAGTCTTCAATGCTTTCTCAACTCATTCGAAAAAGTGTAAGGCCATTCTTTTACGGTAGAATATGAGGAGGATGCTTCACCATATACACCGTGCAATCGCTATTTAATTTCATTTGAGTACGTCCTTCTTTTGTGTAGACCTTAATAACAGCTCGATACTCCATTTTGAACATGTCACAATCTTCTGCACATAGCCTTTCTGATGCAACTACTTCTGAATAATTTAACACAGCGGAGCGGAAGTTACAACTACAATTATTTATTCAACAGATAAGGTGTGACACCAGATTAAGGTTTTGTGAAGGAGATAATCCTTATCGGCGAGGCCGGGAATATATATATTATAATGCTGGCACTAAATGGCAACCCTGTTTGACGCCTTGATTTATTTTTTTCTTTTTCGTTCCCAATTATAGCGCATATGGCACTTTTAATTCTTGTACTTTTATATGCACTCTAAGTTACCTTGATCAGATGAATGGGATATTCTTTATCTTTCATTACATTCCATAGTTTATTTCGGAGAACCTTATCAAATGCTTTTTCATAATCTAAAAATATTAAGAAATTCGGCAAGTTAAATTTCCTTCTCTTCTGTATTAAATGTTTCACCGCAAATATACAAGCTGTAAAGATCGTCCCTTTCTAAAGCCACATTGTTCTTCCCGTAGCAGTATTTCACTGATAGCATTTAATCTTCTAGAGATTATTTTTGCATATATTTTATATACTGCATAAAGAAGGATTATGCCTCTAAAATTATTTAATTTATTTCTATCTCTTTTTTAAAAAAATTTTAAGATCACTCCTGTTAGCCAATCTTCTATTACTCGGTGCAATTTCCAACATATATTAAAACGTTCACAATTGCAGAACATGGACGATAAATAATGCCAACACAATTGTCCAGCAAGAATTGTTAGCGTTACTGTGGTGTTTTTTACCTTATTCTTATGAAGAAATGAAAAACGAGCAAAAGAAAATAGAAACGTTAAGGTGAGAGCGATATTTTAAAATGGTGTAAGATATTTTAATACCAGAATGACAGAATAATGATTTCGACAATATTGTTTTAATACTAGATGGCGCTTCACAACACATACACAGTGCTGTAAAGCACCAATAAGCAACATATTTGGTAATCATTTTCCTAACAGTTGGTCTCCATGGTCACCAGATATGAATCCGGCTAAATACTATTTATGGAGTTATCCCAAAGAAAGGGCATTTCTTAGTGGACTTACTACTCGTATGGAGCTGAAACAATAAATATCGCAAAAAAAAAAAAAAAAAAAAAAAAAAAACTTACAAATGAACTTGCTAATACCTTTTATTGATAGATGATTTTTGATTGATTTATTTATGGACGCTCTTTCACATCTCAAGTCTTCAGCGTCCCATTCAACTCAGGGTGCGAAACGGCCGACAAATTTTGCTCAGAGGCCTCTTCTTTCAGGCTTGAGGTTCTTTATCGTGCCGTAAATGTACGACACGGGACCCAAGGCTTTACTTACCTTCCGAAGGAAGCCATACTTACGATTTTTACGCCCGAAAAAATCCATCGATCCTGGCCGGGTTCGAACCCGCGATCTTGGGTTTAGGAGGCAAGTATGGTAACCACTACACCACCAGGATCGACTTTATAGATAGAGGAACGACTACTTCTTATTGAACAACATTTTGGTGCTACTTTGAACTTTCCTTGCCGATTCTTTTATAATTTATGCGTATATTCTTGTGAAAATAAAACTTTATTTCTTTAGGAGCAAACAATAATGAAATATCTTCAGCAGATAAAATTGTTTTACATTTGAAGAAAGTCATTAATCGTAATTACAAAGAATAGACATTCCGAGTCGCACAGTAATGATATTTGAGACATGTCATAATTTTTTATACTCATGGTATCTGCAGCGCATTTATATCGAATATAAATGCGATTCTCACTTAAAAACTTAGAGAAATTATATATCGCACAACAATTCTATTATTTGCGTCAAATCTCCACGGGTGACTGAGGTTGTTAAGGCGTGGACTCGTGAGCAAGAGGTCTGGGATTCGAATCCCACCAGGATCGTCCTCCCTTCACTGAGATTTTTTTTTTTTTTTTTTAGGTTTTCCTCAGTCTTCATGAATGGCAAATGCTGGGGAACTACCCTAAACTTAGACTTGGAACGCTTCGTTCCTTTACAAAAAAAAAAAAAATTCTTTCCCAATATATAATTTCATCTCATTATCACCAGTGCTCACCGCCTGTGGTGCCTCAGTAAAAAAACAGGCATTAAAGCCATTCAAAAAAATTGCGTTAAATTCTGGGGATTGACATCAACGTTCCTAAATTGAATAGGAGAAAGAGAGAGAGAGAGAGAGAGAGAGATTAACCTTCTCCAATAGTTGCAAATGAGGCTAGTAAGAATATGTAGAGTCAACACTTTTTGATGACTGAATGAGAAAATAACTTTGTTTCAATAGCAGCAGAGCAGCTTAGGTGTTCCAACATTGTATAAAGAACAAGAGAAAATACTATTTTTATTATTTAATAACATAGATAGTGCTTTATCCCTAATAGCGGCTTTTTCGTGGTTTTTCTTAGTTCTGAAGGCAAATGTCTGGTTAGCCAAATCTTTACAACACATTTCCATGGAATAATAAAAGCCTACTGTCAACAAACTAATGAAAGTACCAGATCTTTCATTGTTTTGACGTCGTTTCACGGCAGCTGGAATGTCGGGAGTCAAGGCGTTAACTCCCGGCAATGCTGATGTAATATCCGTGCATCTGATCCCAGTTATGGCACTTAAAATTACAATTACAACGAAAATAACCCATATCTTATGACAGAAGGCGTGGAAATGCTCTGCTAAAGCCACATATTTCTGTTATCGTTTTAGAAAAAAGGAGCATCTTACCTTCCGAAATTAAGCCAATTTAAATTTCAAAGTATGCAAGGTCCACGAATTGGAGGCAGGTAATTGGATACGTTTGATAATGGTATATTACGAAACGCTAATGATAGTAATTTGCTAGTATTCTTCACTGATAAAGCATGGTTCCATTTATATGGAAGTATATCAAGCAAAATAGCACGTATTTTAGTACAGAAAAGCGAGTATAATACACAAATCCCCCTTTAATGATGAGACACTCACTTCAGTGTATTGTGCGAAATAAATGCACATAGAGTAATAGGACTTTTTTTTTTAGAATACCACAAATGCAGAAAGATAGATATGACATATGATTAAATTGATTTTTATTTATGGGGGCAATGTTAAAATAAAGTGCATGGAACAAACCGAAATACTATAAGAACTGAAAGAAAATACCAGTTGACTCAATTTCATACTCATTCATTTATGATGCGATGTCAGAAATGAATGAGTATAGACAGGATGTTTCTATCATTTCCTGTCATTAGGTATGTGCTTATTTTTGTTTTAATTCCAAGAACTTGAATAGTTGCGCGGGTATTACATTCTCTTGGACAGGAGTTACCGCTGTGACTGCCGACTAGTCAACTGCCCTGAAACGGGCGACAAAATCACGAAAGACCAAGAAGATGATACAGGAAGATGTGCGAGGGTAGGACCTTAAGTTTCCGGGCTCACCGATAGCATTATCGCCTTCACAAAACCCTCATATGGTGTCATACCTTATCTGTTTAGTAAATAATTGCAGCTGTAACTTCCGCTTCGCTTTTTTCAGTTGTTCAGATATAGCTGCATAAAGAATGATATGTGTAGAAGATCATGACATGTTCAAAATTTAGTATCGACCTGTTATTAAGTTCTTCACAAAAGAAGGACTTAGTACAAATGAAATTAAACAGCGATTGGACGGTGTATATGGGGAAGCATCTCCCTCATATTCTACCGTAAAATATTGGACCAAACTTTTTCGATAGGATCGAGAAAGCATTGAAGACGGAGAGCGTGCAGTCGGCCCTTGGAGGTGCGCACTCCTTAAAACATCGCTCTTGTGGAAGGAGAAATTATGGAAGACCAGCGGCTCAAAGTTACAGAAATAGCAGCAAGGTTGGTCCTTTCTAAAACAACAGTCCTTCGAATTATTCATGAACATTTAAACATGAATAAAGCAAGTGCAAGATGGAGTGCCTAGACTTATTTTCTCAGTTCAAAGGAGCAACGAGTCATCTGTTTTCCTGCATTTTTGGAGCTCTGCCGTGTGAACGAGAGGGAATTTCTGCAAATCATTGTTACAGGATTCTCTTTTCTAAAAGAGAATCAATGGATTGATGTAAACCTTGCGAAGCACCGCCTCTACAGGCCAAGGTCACTCAGTCAACCAAGAAGATCATGGCCACAATATTTTGGGACTGTGGAGGAATACTCTTCATTGATTTCAAGGAGAGGAACACCACAGTAAATGGGGAGTACTATGCTTGCCTACTGCACAGACTACGTGCGCCATCAAAGAGAAAAGGCGAGGAATGCTGAGTGGTTGTGTGCGCCTTCTTCACGACAACGCCTGCGCACATAGCTCTTGTTGCAAAGGAAGCTGGAAGAAATAAAGGTTCAAGGAGATGGACCATCCACCCTACATCCCAGATCAATCTCCCAGTAGCTAATTCCTCTTCTCAAAACTCAAGAAGGACCTTCGAGGAAGGAAATTTAAGTGTGACGAAGAAGTGGTGCATGCTGTTTGTGCCCACTTTGCAGACTAGACTTCTGATTATATTTTTGGGGGGGAGGGGGAGATTGCAATGTTAATTCAAAGATGTGACAAGTGTATTGCAACAAAGAATAACTGTATGGAAAAGTGAAATATAGTTTTTGTTTTTATCATTCCTAGAAAATAGTTAGTCCGAAAACTTATGGACCTACCCGGACCTACTCGGTACCTACCTACCTACAACTGTGTCGCAATTTTGGCAATTTCGTTGAGTCTTTTAGTTGGGTATACTGCTGCAACATATCTGAAGTGGGCTGATATATTCTGAGTTAAGAATGCCTTAAAGATATGATACATGAATAAAAGAAATGGTGGTTGTTTACAACATAACAGAAAACGACGTTCAAGTAAAGCATAATCTCCAGTGATAGGACATATAAAAAATAAGGACAGAGCAGTCTTATGCAAATATTTAAACGGGGTTCAAAGGTATGGAGAGAAGACGAGGACGTCTAGAAACAATTTGCATGAATAATACAGGATGACAAAAGAGATCGAGTAAGTTATGGCGAGCAATAGGGTCAAATGCCCGGGGTTAGCAGAAAGCATTTAAGAGTTTTTTAAACAGAAATGTCCCTTTCTAAAGAAAGATAACAGATGAGTAAATATTGTCATATAATAAAATAACTGGAGAGGTCACATTAGCTAAATGTCTTGGAATATTTAAGTTATTTCAGAAATAAATCATCATCTGCTATACAGATGAGGTCTAAGATCTGTGTTGGGTCCTGGCACACACATAGACAAAATATGAGAGCGTGCAATTGATTAGCATTGCCCTCACACTTAGACAATAAAGACAAAACTTGCCATTGTAATTAAATTCTACCGGAGACGAGATAATGCATCATCACAGCGTGGAGTACTTTGCACTGTAACGCCGCACACCCTTCCAGCAATATTGTAAATTGATCGATAGCATCTTTATCATCTTCCCAAGACTGGTGAATCCAGGGCAAGGCGGGAGATCACATTTCGGTCACATGATCACCATTTCATTCTTTCAGCTATCTGTCAAATACAGCACATTCAAATCTATCCAATGCCTGAGGTGGTACGTAAAGGTGCAATTCACGAAATAAAATATTTTTTGGAAAACATCCAACTCTAATCATACTAGCAGCCTAGATACGAGTTTTGACTATTTACTAATCAGAATGTAACATTATTAAAAATATAGAATTAAGTTTTAAAAAATGAATTCCTGAGTTATATAAAAGTATTTAGATTTGACGACGTCACTAACAAATGATGACGATGATGCTATATTATTTGATCAATTAAACAACTTCAAACATTGCTCTATAAACTATGAGAGATATTATGTGGTCTAGGAATATGGAATACACAGAAATATGCTTAAATAGCTAGTTCACTGGACTATACAGACAAGAGAAATTGCCAGTTATGAAACGAAGATCATGTTGCTTACATAGCTTTTGTGATGCATACATTACCATAGTGAATAAATTGCCTCCTATTTGCTTATATTTATTAACTAAATTGAAGCAAAATTAAAAAAAAGAATCTTACAGTAGTGCGCAGCTCTCTAAATGATATGAAACACTACATGTTTTAAATCCCACGATTCTCCGTTCAACATTGTCCATATCAATTATTTTTCGAACGAACAATAAAGTTCGGGCCCTCGCAAAATAGTTGCATGTTAAGGTGGTTAGCTGCAGTGTTTGCGGTAAGCAAAATGGGATGGTAATGAAAATCTGATAACTTTTCATGTATATTCACAACTGTGAATTAACAGAATTACCCTTAATAAAATTAGCAGATAATTGTACTCATATAATTAACCGCTAATAAACTCGCGCCTTTCCCAAAATCCTGATCAACGAAATTAATGGATAACATTTATAAATAAACAAATAGAGAACCAACTTTAAAAAATTATGGTAAATTGCAAACAACACGAGAAAACTTGACATGTATCGTGAGATTAAAATTGTTTGTATTGGAATGTAAAAGTAGCTTAATAAAAGACTTGATCTTTAAAAAGAGAATGATCGTGTGTTGTATTAAGTATTAATAGAGGATAAATAATTAATAAAAATATTTGGAATAGAAAACATAAGCTAAAATTATATATTTTCTGCCCCAGATTTTACTACCATGTATGAACAGAAATAGAAAAACATTTACCACATATAAAAATGCCCTGTAAATAGTATAACATGGTAGATCAATTTAAGCATCCATTGTAAAGTTAAAAAAAAGTTATTCATGAAGAAGAGCTTTCCTTCAAAGCCAAACAAGTTTTCCAAAACAAATTTTACAGGAAGTAAACAAAATTAACTAATTACTATGCTTAAATGAAATTTAAGAACGTAATAATTTGTGAACACATTGGAACGTCTTTTACAAATTAATATTGTAATTCACAATCTGTTTTACACAAAGTACTATCAGCTATTGTAAAAAAAAACTGTGGGAAATGTTCAGTTTTGATAGGCAGTGGTGGCTATGTTCAGGATTATAGGAGAGGGTATCGGCATATTAAATTAAGCTAAATTAAAAGTAATTAAATTATGTAGTATTGCTTAGTTTTAATTATACTAAACTTTATTGAATTATCCGTTTACTATACATACCATGCCACTATAATAATAATAATAATAATAATAATAATAATAATAATAATAATAATAATATCTCATTTAAATGAAGGTCATTATTTATTTATTGTAAACCAATATAGAGAGTACCCCTTAAACGTATCAAGAAATAAATGCTCAAGGTTTAAAAATGGAGGAAAACATCCCGTAAGACTTGCATGTTACAAAATATAAAATCTCCAAGTTTACACTACAACAATGGTATTAAAAATTTTTTGCTTTCCAGCTCAATGCACATGTGCCCCAATGCATAATGCAAGGACAAGCCTGGCGCTACGTATCAGTAAAACAACATAATGGTTACGAGAAAATTGTAGATGCAAGTACAAAAATTCAGTGTATACTGTAGTTAGCATATGCAAAGGCTTGGTCGTCTTGAATGGAATGAACCATAATGTCTGCATGGCAACTCAGGCGCACATATCAAGTTGCAGTGACCTAAATTTTGAAAGTTTCTATAACAAGTTATGCAAAAGTATATGTAAACAACTCATTATTTGTACTACAAATTATCACTTATTTTTCGATACCTCTAATTCGAACACCCTGTATTTTTCAATTCACTGTAGTCAATATAGATAAACTTAAACATGCATAAGTGGTTTAATATCATATTGTATCTTCACAATGCAAAGTTGCTTCAAATTTTGTAAAGTAAACTTGCGTTTCTGTACCAACATTGCATTCATATCCACGTACCAAGACAGGCATTGATCCTGCAGTCATTCCTCGTCATAGTAATGGCATTTATTGGTTTAGTTCTCTTAAGAAACGTTATTAACATATAGTAATCACAAAATACCCCTTCAATAAGTGGATTACCTAGAAAATCCTAAATATTCCTCGTTCCTAAACAGTAATCATACACAATATGGAGCGAAATGTTCAAACCTCTAAATTAAGTTCTTACACTATTCAAACAAGTAAAAGTGGGGAAAAATGCCCTCAAAAATGGTAGACGCAAGAACGGGATAACGATCTGTCAATAACAGGGTTCTTCAAGGAGAAAAACAAAGTTAGGTGCTAATCATTCAGTTATAAAGAGCAGTTCTATAGTAATCCGTTAGGGTTTCCCAAGAAGAGAGGGGATAGGTTACTGATTTCTGCATAACAGGTAAGATATCGCACACAATAAGTTTTCACTTAGGGTTTGTTATTGCGGGAAAGAGAAGGCTGTTCAGAAAGAAATTGAACATCCTGCGCCTGCGCACAAGCTTCTTCTCAGCAGCTATCTTTTCCAAGAAAACATCAGTTGTGTCTGAGCGCTTCTGTTACCTTTAGTTTAAGTAATGAGCTATTTTTAAGATAAAACACATCCAAATAGTTCACTAGAATGCATTATGCAGTTTAGTTTACATGATGTTCCGCCAGTTGTCCGAAAGGTGAATATCGTCAAAGCAGATAACACCGCCACGGGTCGCTAAGGCGCGGACTAGAGAGCGGAAGGTCTGGGTTCGAATCGCGACAGGACCGTCCTTCCTGACTGAAATTTATTCTAGGTTTTCTTCTAACCTCATAAATGCAAATGCTGGGGAGGTACCTTAAACTTAGGCCTGGAACATTACCTCACTTAAAAACAAATCCTTTTCCAATTTTTCATTTTATTTCATGTATCACCACTGTCCAGCGCATGTGGTACCTCAGTAGTAAAATCGGGCATTAAACACCATTAAAAATAGCAGATATAGAGAAACAGTCTCCAGTTGGGTGGTGTTACACAAAAGGCTTCCCAAGACAATGTATAAAAGTGGCTATTTAATTTTGTTTAAGAAAAAGAGTACATTGAAATGTATCCATACAAGGTTGTTTGGTACTGACTAAAACTGTGCTAAAAATTTAATTTATAACTTCCCTCTGGACATGCTCAGATTTGCCGAAAACCTATACTTCAAATACAATTATATATGCGCTTTTTTCAAGTTTAACTAAAAATCAACACAGATATCAATTGCATCAATTAAAAGTATACTGAATATTACATTAACTCATTTTATTCAAATAAAAGTGTAATCTAGTTTAGGATGCAATATCAACACGTGACACTGTGTATACGATTTTAAATTATTATCTATATTTATGTTTATTAACACCCAATAATCTATGTAGCCGAAAATTATAGCCCCTGAACAGTGATTTCATATATGTTAATATTAGTATTATGTTTCGTGGATAAGAATATTCGAGTTGATAAGTTTTGTGCATAACAGAATTCCTGGTAGAGGCATTCTTTTGCCGATCGTTGTTAACATTACGGACAACGTAACCTTTGTCTGTAAGCCTTATGAAAGGAGAAGAATTTATTGATCTTGTACAAGGATTGTGTTGTATAATTTAAGAATGACAGACTGTCCCGGGAAAGACCGCTGAGTTGAGGCAGGTACAGAAAGAGATAGAGATAGGTTAAGGATTGTTATTTTCCACCTGTGTGAATGTTTTAGAGCTAATTGCCAACATACTGTAAAAGGGTCATTTTCACTTTCAGGGTAACAGCTACCTACATTGTTTGTCTAACAAGGGAGGTGCACCACCTGTAGGAAATGCATATTTCTGAGAAGGATCGAAGATGACAGATATGAAATAGTATAGGACATTAAAGGGCCTCACCATTTTCCCAGGAAATAGAGATAGCAAGCAGATGGGTAAAAAGGTTCAGCGTGAAAGGTGAAAGCCGAAATTTATAACCGAGGCTTTTTTCTGGGAAAAGAACTGACCAGAAAATTTGTAGAAGTGTAGGGAAAGAAATAAGAATAACCAATGAACACTGTTCTAAATCGTACAAATGTGAGCCAGTCTGTGTGAATAGATATTAGGGGATATCCAATAAGGAAGCCAGGAATTCACTCTGATTTCAGAATAACATAGAACTAAAATTCGTGTAAGGAGGAGCTTAGGAATAAAAAATCAAATGTTAGGGTGTTCAGGAGGCGGTAGGGAAGGAAGGAACAAGAAGTAAGAATTCAAAGTGAGGCAGTAAGAAGGGTCAAAAGTTGCTAATAGTCAGGAGCTAGAAAAAGTGATAGCTAGAACTCAGGTCTCCGTGCATAGTCTGACATATAATGAGAATAGTACATAACGAATAAATAGTGAGATACAGAAAATGTCTTGTGTTCTTTTCTGTGGCTAGTATTCAAAATCTTCTCGTCCCGCTGGCCTTAAAGGGTCACAAAACATCCAGTATAGCAAACCCTGGGAATTTATTACCCACAATATCAATATAATCCTCCTCTCAAAGTCAAGAACTTCGAGAGCTTCAATAACCTCGAGAGCTCCAAGAACAGCCGCCGTACACACCGAATACAGCGTCCATCCACGGACCATTTCCCGCTTCATCTATAAAGTATTTTAAATCTTTTCAAGTGCTGAAAAATGTCATAGAGCATGACGTATAGAGGAAATAGGTGAAACCCAAAATTAAGATATAGTTCACACGTTATTTCACGAAGAAAAAAAAATTCACGTAAATTTTCGTTCTCAACCAGTCATGTTCATTCTACATATCTATAATATTCAATATAATCACATGGCGTTGATGCAATGAAAGTGTTATTTTCTGCAAAGGCTGAATTTCGTGCCATTCCAGAACAACGAAGTTATTTCTGAGGAATGGTTTCTTGATGCATTTAATGCATTCGTTATTTCTGTGTTCTAAGTTTATATTATATTTTGTCTTCTATGTCTTGGGCATGGCTATTTCTTAATTTTTTATTTTTCAATGTACTTGTCAGACAGAAATGACAATTCTTCTGGATGATTTATGGCACGTAAACTCCTTTCACGACTTTTAACCTTTATCCAGAAATCTGGATTTTAAAATAATATAACCTATTATTTTTTTAGCCCCTGAACCATATAAAATGACTAAATGACAGCAAGGCTAAAATAATCCAATGATGCAGTACGAGATAATGCATTTAGTGAGACAATGAAAGCTGGGAGGACATTTATCAGTAGCAAGTGATTACTGAAAGGCTGCGGCGAAGTGAACAATGGTTTGCCAGAAATTGAAAAAGAGTCATGAAAGTTGCAAGACAAGGACGATAAGGGAAGGTTCGATAAATTCTTGTAGGAATGCAAAGCAATCATTTGAGGTGGCAGTGGTGGACGGCATCGAAGGGATTCACTTATTGCCATGGAACTTTTACAGAAATTCGTCAACCTTTTAGCAGATAGAGTGATCAAGTACGCTTAAATCTCATTCATGTTATTCCGTGAGGATTGATATGAACTTGTGAATACTCTCGAAATTAGGTTAAAGAGGACTTCATCGTTTTGCATCATTTGTTGTATTCTTTGTAAGGACAGTATGGAAACAAACTGATAGACTGATAGTGTCTGGGCAATTCTAAAAAGACTAAAAGTTTCAGAACGTAACAACATCTGGTTCTCTCGAGACACCTAACAGTCATTCTTGTGACTCAAAGTATGATAGGGGTCTGTCTTAACAATTATGTCAGTTTTATCCTAAATATTGCTTGATAATTCAATGAGAGACACAAATAAAATGTAGTAAAAGTATACAGGATGCAGATGATATTACTATATATATATATATATATATATATATATATATATATAGACTCAAATAAGACGTAGTAAACATATACAGCATGCAGATGATATATTATATATAATATATATAATCAAAATTCCGTTCTTGCACATGTTCCAGTATAATTCTTAATTAACACCCATCCTGTTCCCATTCTCACCCCTCTGTGCACACTGGAAGACTTTGTTACCCGTGACTTGTTCCAATTGGTTGAGAGAGTGAAACAGGAATTTTTCCTACCCCTTAAAAACAAGGCAAAAATGAGCGATGATATAAAATTTTGTATGCATATATACAGAGGGTGTCAAAAGTGTATACACACTTCAAGAAAAGAAATAAAGTGTGTTAACGTAACAAAAATGACACACAAACAGAAAATGATGAGAACTAATCATCTTAGACTTTTAAGTTATAACAGTTGCTCAAAAGGCCTACCATAATCGTCGATACACTTCTGAGTATGTTGAACTACTGACTGAGCAACGTTTGCGAAAGTGTCATAGTACTGCATTCTTCGATCAGGGTGATTTTCATTTAATTCATCCAAAAGTCTTGGTATGAACACTTCCAACTTTGCTATTTTAACAATACGACGTTCGCTGGTTCTGCTAACCCCAGTCTTACGTGCACATTGCGGTGAGTGCTCAAAACGTTCCAAAACCATGGCCGAGAACGCGGGGATTGTTACTATGTCAGGTCTCCCAGATCTGCCCTTGTGAACATCGCACGCAGTACCATGAGTCTCAAATTTGTCACGAAGGCGTGCAATTGTTACTCGCGTTGGGGGTTCTGTTCTGCACAAATGTCTCTATTGCCTTTGAACTTCAACAACGTTCTCGGTTTTCCAATACCATTTCAAAATTGCTTTCCGCTGTTCAAACTATAATCTTGGTTCTATTTTGTTGTAGCAATGCTAGCACAACATAATGTGAGTCATTTTTGTTTACAGAACATCATACTACAGATTACTGTTGCTTTTTGGTTCAATTTTGAAATATACTTCATAGCTATCTTCGGTAAAAGTGTGTATAAATATTTTTGGCAATCTCGGTATATAAACGAACCAATTTACAATTCTCATAAGTACTGTATATTTGACCCAACCATTTGTAGCATATTCACATTTTCCTTGTTGGAGAAAGCGAAATGTTGCTTTGCACAAAATTATCGAGAAGGGTGCGAAACTGCATAGGGATGTAATACTTTATGACCTTTTGCCCGACCCATGACCGTAAAACTATGGAGGATTTTTCGAAGGACTATGTATGAGGGAAAAACAGATTTATCCTCTGAACCGTTAGCCTTTGGTTGCATTCGACCCCAGTTTCTTTTTTAAGGACGTGTAAACAATTCCTAATGAGTGTATTGCGTAGAGTTAGGTCAGAGAACTCGAACTACAAGTGACAGTGCTGAGAAAAGTGCGAAACGAAGTCACCAATGATTGGGATAGCTCGATTCCATGTCAGGTCATAGGACCAATGGGAAGGGAAGAATTGCAGTCATAATACTTAAACTGTAGTGACGCAAGATGTTTGCTCTTCATGAGACGGTCTGACTGAAGTCAAACAAAACGATCGAAACTCCGGGACTTATGGACGGTACACAATTCTCCGTCAGGTTTTTACACTGACCGTGTTCTTTCGTTAAGTGAGCTACCCTTAAGTCATTCGCTCATTAATATAGTGCTGCTTAGCCTTGTCCAATATTTAGTTAAGTTTTGTTCAACTGGCGAACCGATTATGTGCAGTTCTTGAACTTTCTCTCTGCGAGGACGAGCGCAAGTGTCAACTGGGAAAAGAAACATCATCGAAAGATATCCTACGAAGCAGTCTTGTGTCGTAATAGTTGCCCTAGCCTCAAGTTTTCTGCCCATTAAAGAGTGTTCAATAAGGAGCCATATATCAGTGATTAATTATTAACTGAGTGCTTTTTAATTGGACACGTTCCTCAAATTCTTTAACCGGAGGAACGCCGAGGCGTCTCCCAAAATGCACTAGGAATTCTCACCTTAGCCAGAGTAGCGAAGGAATTCTCCCTTCGTAATTGATAGAAGCGTAAAAGAGTGTGAAGATTAGAGAAGAGGAAGGCGGGAGAGGTGACCAACTCCCCGTACTCAACAACACATCCCCTACACACGCATACACATGAGAGAACACCCTAAGACAAATCTGCTTCCTCCCCTTCGACACCAAACTTCCTACCAGACCAACAATAACTCAGGAAATTGCATTCACTAGTCATTTTCACCATTTAATCATCAACACACCTATAAATTCCGCTTGAACAGGAAAAGAAGTTCACGGGAATAATGTGATGTAATTTTTCTAGCGTGGTCAGCTCTCCTATTGTGATCTACTGACACAGATAGCTTCGGTACCGAGGGGTGTAATAAGCCATCGCCTGTCAAATCAGGTGTCATAAAATTAAATTCTTTAAACTTAGATTTTATAAAGTGCATTAGCTCAATAATTGATTTGGATATTTAACTTTTTAAATTTGCATTTTGTATGCGACACTGAGGTAATGTCTAATTTCCAAACGCTGTTCTGAGTGCATTTATTGTGTGTGAACCAATATTAAGGTTAAGCATATAAATGAAATTTTGTTTATTGTTATACACATCACAATATTTGAACATTATCTTCTCTTGTACTCGAAAGTCTTTCTCCGGCCACATCCTGGAGATTTTCCCACACATTTTCTAATTAAACTCAAGGTATCAGCGATATGGTGTCGAAATGAACATTATGAACAACTTGGTAACGAAATGGAGAACCAATTGCCAAAATCGGTTTCAGTGGCCCACAGCGATGATAGTACTTCAAGAGATAGCAAAGTTGCATTAGTGTGTTATGACATTTCGCTAGTTTATAAGTGAATGTTAAAATCTGATGCCCTGAATATACAATGTAACTGAAGTTGTTCAAAGTGGCACCGACGACTTTGTTACATAACGTCCTTCTGACAAATTTGGGAGATACCTAGAGCCTTCATTTGTATGCAGAAACTGCGACTATTTTCATTATAAGAGTTTCTCCTGATTACACTTAAGTTTCAGAAATTAGACACTTTCTGAAACTCCAGAGGAATTCCAGCCTGAAGTTGGCGGATCAAGGGAGCCATTCTACTGAGCTGCCATACAATTAATTCCAGGTGTCCCAAAGACGTTATCAGATGACAGCGGATAGCAATAGTGAAGTGTGAAGGAGCTCAATCGTGTGGGTACCACATTCACCTACAATGTACTACCGCCACGAGTGGCCGAGGTCGTTAAGGCGCGGACTCGTGAGCGGAAGGTCTGGGGTTCGAATCCCCCCAGGACCGTCCTCCCAGACTGAGGTTTTTCAGGTTTTCCTCAGTCCTCATAAATGACAAATGCGGGGAGGAACTCTAAACTTAGGCTTGGAACGTTTCCTTCCTTAAAAAAAAATACTTTCCCAATATATCATTTCACTTCGTATATCACCAGTGTCCACCGCCTGTAGTTCCAGTAGTAAAAACGGGCGTTAAACACCAATTAAAAATACAAAAAACAATGTACTATAGGAGTAACAATACTAAGCTAAAATTTCCCAACACAAATTTCCGAGTAGAAGTATGCAAATATGATTTAGAGCTTCTTCCTGTTCTCGATCTGTGTAGGACCCTCTCATTTACATCCAGTGCAAACCAACATATCTGTTTTATTTGACAGAATAACCAAATAGATGAACTGCAGCTCCACTACACCTGTTTACCGGGCAAGTACTAAACGCTACAGAGTTAGACCCATCGACAGGATTTAACGCAATAAGTCAGGCGGTTAATGACAGACACCATTTAATGAGGTGTTTCGCAGCATGAACGTGTAAAACCCAATATACACTTTGCTCCCCTTTAACGTTCAAACTTCTTGCTTTAACCTCGGGGCACTTTTTGCTTCTTCCAAGTTTTTTTCCACTCTTGTTTTGTTTCCATTTTCTTGCGGTAGACGGGACATTAACAGCTCGCTCAAGAGGTGAAAGTGCCTCCACTGCGTTTAGACTTTTAAGGGAAACCTCACTTACAGAGCACTGAACGAAAATAGCTTCCTCAATTGAACTCTACACATGAGATATATGTGGTAAGAGCCCGTTTAGCTTTTCAGGACATCCATTTGGGGCTGCGATTAATACTTGGGTGCAAGATTACTGCAAATATGTACATATCTCACATTCGTTAAACATGCAGTGTAGGCAAATGGTAACACTAACAAATTCGTTGTTTAATTGCTAATGTGAGTAATTGATCTTGCATTAAGGATTAAGTTAAAAGCATTTACACCGTTAATCAATTGTGGCCATCCATGAAAAATCGAAATGGTGAACAGCTAATTTACAAGGTATTCTATTTCAACAATATAATTTTAAAGTTTGTCGGGTTAATATAACAAATAGGCATGATTACTCTTATTCAATTCATGTTATACTCGTTATGTTATTATTATGTATTATAATTTGTTTTTAATTAAAGTTATGTATTTATTTTTGTATATATCAAGGCCTTCAGGCACCTTTTCCACTCATATACAGAAACAGAACAACTTTCCAGCTCTAAATACCTCAGAATAAACACAAAAAGGATTAACTATGAAAAATAAACAAAATTAATAAAACAGCTAATTAGGATTACTAACGAACCTGATGGAAGAAAGTGCTCAGAGACAATTTTGTAATTCTATATAATTTTGGTTGTTTTGGTGTTGGTCAGAAGCTTCCAGTTTATTTATAAATGTGAAAGAAGATTAGAGACCGCTGAAACACAATTATTGCACCCAGTAATTGTTTATACCCTATTAGGTAACCGATTATCGATAAATAATTTAATAAAAGCGATATAAAACAAAAGAGAATAAAGATATAATCAGCACATTAAATTGAATTCACACTGCCTCTTTCTAAAAATAATGAACTGTCGTGCAATAAATAGTAGGACAAAAATGGAAAGACGTAGAAAAATATGAAGACAGTATTTCTACCTTGAGCAGTAAAAACACACCAGAAGGACCAAATCATGAACATTAGTATTATGACGACAATTTCTTTATGAACTGAAATTTAAATGAACAAAGATTTAAGATATTTTATTCTATTTTTCTTTCTGCATGTACCATGGCTGTTTTGTATTTATCACGGAAATGATTCATGTTACCCTTCTCAAATAATCCAATAAAACTGATACGGTTAAAATTTGGGCATTTACGTGATTTTTAACCACTTTCCTCTCCTGGACATTTTGCAAGACTGGATTGATTGAGGCTTAGATTTTATAATAGGAATCTTTTGCTCATCCAAACACTTTCCCGGAGACCTTGGACGAAGCAGTATGATGCAATGATACAGTTATTTTGTCCTGCTTCCTTCTTTATTCAACCAATTAGCAGTACTGCTACCTTAAAAACAGCCCAGACCATCACACAGTATTTCCTTGTTGTCAGAGGTTAACAGAGAAGGAAATGTAAAATTTGGATAACATTGAAATAAGGAAATCTCCAGGTTAGCGCCTAACCTAAAATTTGCACCGCATATATTTCTGAAATGAAGGCGTTATTGATATGCTGCTTTAACAGAACTAAAGTTTAGACAGGGGCTCATAATTACAGCCCATATACAGATGTTATTAAACATTAGAATGTGTATTTCTTGAAAAAAGTTACCTTTTTTCAAATAGAGCAATGTCTATTGATATCAAGAAAATAAAATTAGAGGAAATTAAATGGGAATGGTGTTTCGAGCTATAGTAATAGGATACTTTTAAATATCTACGGCTGTTTGCTTCGTTTAACTGCTTAGTTACCCTACTATGATGTTATGTTTATTTTTCTTATTTAGCGCGCGCGCGTGTGGGTGTGTCTGTATTTCTTTCTGAATTTCCAAGAAAACACGTGTTACATTTTGTACTTACATGTTTTTACTGTACCAATGCCAGCACTTTCTTAAGAAAAGTGAATGAACAACTTTTATGAATTGTAAAGAAAAAAAAAAGAAAAAAACCTGACCTTCACAGGCTGTGTTCAAAATGATGAACACCAGCTACAATAAAAGCTTCAAGTCTGTCATGTAAAGATTACTGTACATGTTAGCATTTCAGCAGACTTTTTAAAACAGGCAGCTGTAATACATCCTTTTATATTTTCTTATGTAGTCTGTATATCCTTGTAGACAGTGTCTGTTAGTTTTTCCCACAGATAAATGTCTAAAGGAGTTAAATATAGTGATCTAAGTACAGCTCCCTTTCGTCCAATCCAACGATTTTGAAACAATCGGTGAAGAAAGCGTAGTTCTAAGTTCTTTCAACAAAGAAGAACATTCTTCCTACATTCTGCATACACATGATAATGTCAGGTTTTGCAAGCTTAGTAAATACCATCTTACAGCACGTTCTACTTCAAGTACTATCATAAAGTACTGACAAGGACGTCCCAATGCTATCAGTGTAATGGAGACAAAATGTTAACAAACATACGGACATCTTACCCAAGTAACTAAGCAGTTAATGGGATAGAAACTTGTAGATATTTAAAACTATAGCTCGTAAATTATTTGCACTAGAATCGTATAAAAATGACATTCTAATTTCCTCTAGTTTTATTTTATTGGTGCCAATAGGTATTATTCTATTTGAAAAAAAAATGTAACTTTTTCAAGAAATACATTTTCTAATAATTATTAACATCTGTGCATGAACTCCCTCTAACAAGCAACAAAATAGATTCCCATCATAATACCATTTAAAAAATATAAAATGTCCTCAGGGAATTGCAATAGGTAAGCACACTAAAATAAGCACCTACTTCCACAATACAATCAGAATACAACTTACTAGAGCTATCTCGATATAAATACAGGAATTACTTCGATGATGCAATTGAACTAAGAATTTCTGACTGAAAAATTTTAACAAGAATAAAGTGTATTATACCAGAAGCACTAGGTCAATTAATACTCTAATTAATTTAGAGATAGCCTCAGCAAGAAGACGTCATTCACATGGAATAGTTGTTGGTATAATGACCATGAAAATGGGCCGTTTTTGCCCGCAGTTCCTTCTTATCCGATATTTTCCCTTTCGTCATTTTTTTCCCCTGGTCATGTCAAGCTGGTTTAGTAGCTAATAATTGGTTCCTCTACTAACGGAAGTTCCACTATTTTATGACGTAACAGGCCGGTAACTTCTCGCCTTACTTCTACAATGAGAATAGTGGAAAACGTGGATTATACTTCTTTTCGGCCTCTTTTCAAAATTAAAGCTTTGCTTTTTTATTTCATTCTTTTGACTCTTTTTTTCACAGAAGTAGGGTAACCCCTTTGACTGAGGTAAAGTTTTATTGTAGCGTAATAAAATGCATGTGGTTATATTGGCGTAACGTTGCCTTTTCTAATAAATGCTCTTAATGAGTAGTGAACTTGGATTTGCAAGTCCATCATTTTAGAGAAGTGAGCGGAGTTGGTCAGGAGGGTAAGTAAAGGGAAGGGGGCTCAGAGTTCTATAAGGTATATATATATATATATACCTTATAGAGTAATTATATGAGTAATTATATATATATATATATAATTACTCATAGAAAATGTGTGATTTCAATATACTGATGTTTATATATACCATGTAGTATATGTATATTTTCATTGTTACAAGGAGGGAATTAGCATGTAAGACCCATGCAACATTATACACACAATGTGTGTGGTACTTTAAAAATGCTTCAATAAAAGTCCTTTACTTCTATTACTACCATCATGTGGGTAGACTTGAAACCCTTTTATCTCTTGTTTAAGTGGGAAATTTTATTAAACACTAGAATCCAAATATTGTTGTATCAAAACTTTTATTCAATTTATTGTATTTAATTGAGATAATATTTTGAGAGCAGGTACCTTTTTGCAACATATGAGGGTAGGTCCATAAGTTATCCACCTAACCATTTTCCAGGTATGTTAAAGATAAAAACTATATTTCACTTTTCAATATGGTTACCCTTTATTGCAATATACTTCTCACACCTTTGAATTAACATTTTAAGCTATTCCCCCTAAAAAGTCAGAAGTCTTGTCTGAAAAACGGGCATAAACGGCTACCATTACTTCTTCGGCACACTTAAATTTCCTTCCTCGAAAGTCCTTCTTGAGTTTTGAGAAGAGGAAATAGTCACTGGGAGCTATATCTGGGCTGTAGGGGGATGGTCGATCTCCCAGAAATCACATTTCTTCACAGCTTCCTTTGCAACAAGAGCTGTGTGCACAAGCGCGTTCTTGTCAAGAAGGCGCACACCACCACTCAGCTTTCCCCGCCTTTCTACTTGATGGAAGCACGTAGTCTGTGCAGCAGACCCCATTCACTGTGGTGTTCCTCTTCTTGAATTCATTGAAGAATATTCCTTCACAGCGGCTATGATCTTCTTGATTGACTGACATTTGGAGGCGGCGCTTCGCCAGGTTTAAGCCACTCCAATGATTTTCTTTTGGACAAGAGATCATACTAGAGGACCATAGTTTCATTTCCTGTAATAATAGTTTGCACAACATCTCTCTCGTTGCCACAGCAGAGCTCCAAAAATGCCTGACAACAGATGACTCGTTACTGCTTTTGAACTGAGGAAAGAAGTCTAGGCACTCATCTTGCACTAATCTTATTCATGTTCAAATTTTCATGAATAATTCGAAGGACTTATTTTAGAAAGGCACAGCCTTGTTGCTATTTTTGTAACTTTGAGCCGCCGATCTTCCATCATTTCTTCTTCCACAAGAATGATGTATTCAGGAGTGAGAACCTCCAAGGGCTGACCTGCACACTCTTCGTCTTCAATGCTTTTTTCATTCGAAAAAGTTCGGCCCATTCTTTTACGATAGAATATGAGGGTTTAATTTCATTTGGCGTTAAGTCCTTCTTTTGTGAAGAATTTAATGAGAGTTCGAAACTCCATTTTGAACATGTCACAATCTTCTACACATAGCCTTCTTTATGCATCTATATCTGAACAACTGACACGGCGGAGTAGAAGTTATAGCTGCAATTATTTACTTAAAGATAAGGTATGACACCAGATTAAGGGAGGGTTTTGAATCTTCATTACTGGATCACACAACCTGTGAATGATGGTTCTCCAGTAGCAAAATGAAGAAATGGTGAACTCATTAACCTAAAATATACGTGCTATAGCTACATGCTTCAACCGATAAGCAGCGATCACGGATCTAAAGACCACCAAAAAGTGAAAGTGCTAAGGAAAGGAAAGAAATGGGTATAAAGTATAAAGGATGAAATAAAACAGAGATGATGATGCGTGACCTATAAAAGAAATGTGTACAAATAAGACGATTTCTCCTGGTTCCCGTCAAATAGCTCAGGTTTTTCATTTAAATTCAAGAAGATGGTCATTTGGTTGGTCTTTCTTCTAATTTTATATTTATTAGCCCATACTAGTAATTTGTCCTTTAAAACACCAATATTAGATTGACTTTCAAGATCAGTGTTGGTTCAATTATGAGATTAAAAACTACTGTTATTGTATTTCGGGTCACTGATTAATTAAATTTAAACCTAACAAAATGAACCACACACAATTACCGTAAATTTGAACGAGAAAGAGATAAAACTCAGAACACAGTCATACACGAACATATTTAGTCGTTACCTTTGATCTTATTTTACGCACCAGATCCTTGAAGCCAACCAGAGTGAACTAAGAAAACGCTCTCTTGTTTCGCTGCATCTCGCAAATCACATTGACGTGCGCAAACTAAATTACAGAAGCTAAGCTTTTGCCGTACTCCCTTACTTAACTTATTTACATTATCCAAACTCATGCATGTAGCTACGCCAAACACCTTCTGTAATATAAACAAACATACGATTTCACGGTGTTAATAACAATCAATCCCAATGAATAGCATAGGTGTCACAATAGAAGACACCAGTAATACTGAGTAATTATTCAATAGTACCAGAATAATTATGTTTAAATTTGGATTTCTTTATAAGTTTGTTATATTATTGATCAACGTCCCAATTTTTATTTCAAAGAGTTTGGTGCAACTCGTTTCCAATGAAAAATGTAAGCAATGTTCTGATGGACAATAAGTATAAATTATTTTAGCCTGTGTTCTTTTGTAAACGGTTTTTAATTTACCACAGGAAAAAATCACAATAAGCCAAATCTGGAAATTCAGCAGGAGAAATTTGCTGTCTAACATCTATACCACTATAATATTTCATAAATGTAATGCATAAAAAGAGTGAAACTTTTGCTTTGTCACACTTATGTAGCAGAAACGGCTGCACTTTTTACACCATTCCCCAAAACTAAACCGTCTTTCTTGTGATGGTGATAGAGACATTTTTAAAATTAATTATATTTCATAAATTATTATTAAGGAAACACTATTTGCTCAATGCATTATCGCCTTCGTTATCGATGCTATATTTGTAGATTCTGTTGTATATAACATATATTTTATAACTCCATATTTCTTTATTTGTGATTGTGATCTCTAGAGTTAAAACTTTGAAATTTATATCACGATTCCCAATATATTGCTTGAGAAGCAAAAAAAATTATATTTTCACTAAAAGAAAACTGCAACAATTGCTTCACAACTGTAAGAAACTATTAATACCATTGCAGAAAAATAAGTTATATTTTTAAGTCACACTAGACCATATTCTATTCAAGAATATTCTAAACATCTGTATAATATAAATGCACCCATTTTAAAACCGGTTTAATTTAACATTAAATCACAATATACATGATATTTCCTTTCAAGCTCTGTTTAAAATGATATTAATTGACGAATTTTTAGATAATTTAGTGCAGCATATGTAAAAATAATTAATATAATCAGTAAAGCTAACATGTTTGGTACCGCAATAGTTTAATTTTTAAATTAAATCGTGTTATTTGCTTACATGTTCCTTTAAAATGGTACTAAGAGATGAACATCAAGACTCCTAATCTACAACGGATGTAAAAGAAAACTCACAAAAGTAAAGGTTGAGTATTCTCCACCATTTAAGATGAAAATATGTAAGACCAAATTGAGTAAATTAAGATAAATTCCTATTTTGGAACAGAGACAAAGCATTACAAACATTATCAAAATATAGGAACAAGCGGGGTGGCTCAGGCGATAACTATTGGAACTCTTATTTAGGAGGTCCTGAATTCAAATTCCTAACTTTAAGATTTCCGTGAATTGGTCGATTAGGCGAGTGCTGGGATGAATCTTTCCTTTGCACGAATTATCCGCTCTTCTATTTCGTTTCATTTCATTCCATTGATTCGTAACAGGATCGAAAGTGTTAGAACGGGGTGAGCTGCTACGGCGGCTTGTACCTTGTACAAATTTCTGCCCCAGTGTCTGGCATGGAAGCGAATCTTTTAAGGGACTGACTCCTTCGCTTCATTCCTTTCCACAAGGCCCCGACTGGACTCTTAGGCACAAAAGGCCAACCGTGAGTAAGATTGAAGTATCGAAGTATGCTACACCGCTCCAAACATTCCATAAAGTTGTTTTAGCCTACTATAGCTTTTCTGAAAATCAGAATGTCAAGGAATCACAAAACGTATTGGGTAGCGCCGTTCTGGCATACTATCCCGCATTACTTGCATGCTGAAGTAGTTGCCGCTAAGCCAGAGAAAAGAAAATAGACAAATACTTCAAGTTTAAAATGAGGTAGGTATCTAATGCAAAATACATAGTAGTAGAACTTTACTGTCTATTTCAGTTTTTCATGTACACGAAAACTTGGATCATTTGTTGCTTTAAATGTAACAACTTAATACTATTAAAATAATAATTTTAGTATTAGGTAACCACATTAAGCTCCCCCTTTTTTAGACTTGTTATGAAATCTTATGTCATAAGGAACATTTGAGAACGACAGAAAACAGTGACGCTGGGGAAAGGGGGATATCGCCAACGCTCCACCATTCACTCTTAAAGCAATTGCCGGAGTAAAAGGGAAAATGAGAAATTTGTTTTCTTAAGTATGAACTACCTGCTCCAACAACAACTTTCTTGCTAGAGTGGAGAAACGTAAACATTAGCTTGTTGCGAGTATTATTCCATTCGTTCTCAGCCTTTAAGCTTATTAAAATATGATCAAGATAAAACATACACATTACATGAATTGAAAATCAATAAAGAATGATGACGGTGGTTCATAATATTCAGGCATTACATTGGTTTAGGAAATGTCTGAAATAACGATTACAAAACAGGAGATTAAAGCAAAATAGTTGTAAAAAGTGTCAGTGATTCAGAAAATTCGCAAAATTAAGAATGAAATGATGGAAAGAAACCTTTAGCATTACTTCAAATTAATAATTACAGAAGAAAATACTCAAGAGCTTAAATATTATTGCGTCTGAAGCGAAAAAACAAACGAGCGCGTGCAAGGTTTGAAATATGGAATAGACACATTCACAAGGTTTATAAAAATTCCCTCTGAAAACAAAGTTTGGGAAGAATTAGAAAAATTAGAGGACAGTTATCTATCCTCCCCCCTTCTCTCTGTCTCTGTCTCTCTCTCTGTCTCTGTCTCTCTCTCTGTCTCTCTCTCTCTCTTCATCTCTCTAGGATATAAGCCATGATAACAGAATTTGTAAGATGTAAAACGCCACTGACTGAGGATTAAATAGGACGTTTATAAATAAAATTATGTATTTATAATAAAACACAGGTTTTAAAACATTAAAAAAAGTTTATTTTCATAGTTTCTGCAAGAATAATTTGTAGTTTTTTTCTATTATATAAAATAAAAAGTTATTCTTCTACGCCAATTTTTTCTTTATATTTTGTTATAAAGACTTAAAGCCCCTCCCAGAATTTGGAAGGCAATTCTGACACCTGCCATGTATCAAACAACAATTGTCGCGCTGAGAAGCAAATCTATTTCCTTCCCAAAGAAGAACAGAACATGGTCATCGAATCGTAAATCGCAGTGTGCTTTACATTTGTTACACGAGTGCTCTTGGCAATTGCAGCACTCCAAATGTCCATCATGAAAGGTGGGTATTGTTCAAATGTTGCTGCGCCGTGATATAATGCTTCATGCAACAAACAACTGCAGAAGCTGCCAACTACTATGGCAAAGCATAAACACAACTTGTGCCACAAAACGGTCGGAGCAACCAGGTCACGCGAAAAGATTGAAGAAATACAATAGCTGTTTGGTACGAGTTTGCTTCTCTATGATTTATTTAGGTATATTATCTATGTAATTTTGAAAATTAGTATATATATATATATATATATATATATATATATATACTAATTATATATACCGAGGGTGCCCAAATGCATAAACACTTTCACAGTAGATATCTAATTAATATATTTCAAAGTTGGACCGAAAAACCACAACAGTAGTAATACAGATGTTCTGTAAGCAAATGTGACTCACATACATTATGATAATATTGCTACGTGACAGGTAAATCAACAATAAACAAATGAAGTCAAGATTATAGTACGATGTTCTGTAAACAGATGTGACTCACATTACGTTATGCTAGCGTTGCTACAACAAAATGGAGCCAAGATTATTGTTTGTTCAGCGGAAAGCAATTTTGAAGTGATATTGGAAAACCGAGAATGTTGTTGAAGTTCAAAGCCAATGGAGACGTGTGTACAGAACAGAACCGCCAACGCGAGTAACAATTGCACGCATTTGAGACAGATTTGAGACTCATGGTACCGTATGCGATGTTCACAAGGGAAGATCTGGGAAACCTCGCACAGCAACAAGATCCGCGCACTAGATGCAAAGCATTATCCAAGACACTGGATAGGAAGAAGAGGTCTGATTGGATTTTCAACGCGTTCTCCGGATCTAACTCCGTTGGATTTCTACCTATGGGGAACTCTTAAGGATGTTGTATACCGTAGAAAATCAGCTACACTGACAACACTTCGGGAAGAAATTAAAGCAGCATGAGCTACAACGCTGAGAACACTTTCGCAAACGTTGCTCAATCAGTAGTTTAACGTACCGATGCCCATAGAGGACATTTTGAGCAACTGTTGTGACTATAAAAGTCTAAAACGATTAGTGTTGTTCATCATTTTCTGTTTGTATGAATTCAGGTTTGCTATGTTAACACAATTTTTTCTTTGCTTGAAGCAGGTACACAATTTTGGCTCTCTCTCTCTCTCTCTCTCTCTCTCTCTCTCTCTATGTGTGTATATATATATATATATATATATATATATAGCCAAAATTGAGTACATGCTTCAAGCAAAGAAAAAATATATATACACTTCATGCTTTTAGTGAAAAATTTCAGAGAATCGTGTTATTAAGAAAAATTCATTATTTACCTTCACTTGGGGGGACTTTTTGGCGTATTAACGAATAAAAATAATATTTTTTATAAAAATTATGATTTTAGAAGAACCATAAAATAAACTGCGTCCACTGGCTGTATTTATATTACAATTTCTGTAAAAATATTTCCCATTAAATTTCTTAGTACTTTGTTTTCTACGAGAAGAAATTAGTTCTAAAATTAAAATATTCCGCTGCAGAAATCTGAAATGTATTTTATTATTAGAGTATTTCATTTTTTTTCCTTCATGGACAGTAAAAGTAAGCAGTTCTAAGCCGAATGTAGGAACATTTTAAGAAAACGCATAAAAATGTACATGCACATTAAAGAATACGTGAACGAACGATTTCCTTAAGTGAAAGGTTTCTTGTGATGCAGGGGTTATGTTACAATTGTCATGCTAATTCGCTGCTATAGCAAAACCGAAATTACTCAATTCGAAATTCACTGTTGTACATATGCGTCAAACAACAGATTACTGCAATTAATATTTTGCAAATAGAGGGATATATAAATTGATGTATAGTTGTGCTGAATTGGAGATTGTATACACGTAAACTTAAACACTGTCTTTCGTACAAGAACAGTCTTGGCGCATTGCAGACTTGCGCAGAAGAAATGTCAGTTTAACTTCTTGATCGCCGCAAGGCTACAAAAGGAAAGACTGAAATGTTATCTGTGCTAATTAGCTAACAAAATCGTTGACAGAACATCACTAAGGCTGCCAATAGTGTTTTAGCCAAATAAGGGGTAGTAAAAGAGCCGGAAGAAAGCGAACTTACACGAAGCTTAATAGAACATTCTAGTTTAGTATTCTATCATGACATCACTATACCATCGAGTGGCATATCAGCAAAAAGATATGATTTTTTCTTTTAATTTCCAATCATGGTATTACCCAGATATTGTTTTTCAGCCACCACTGTACTAATGGCAATACCTCAATGTATTTATAAAATATTATAAATTACGTCTATAAAGGAAATATTTAAACTCCATAAAAATAAATAGGAAATAACGCGAGTCGAAAGCTTTCATGGTTGAAGGGTCAAATGTCTGCCTGCTGAACCATAAATTCGATTTCCATCACTTTCCAAGAATATTTAGGAAGATATAATTGGATCTAAATTCTTGTTGGAACTACTTCGTTGAAGAAGTAGCGAATCCGGTCTGGTCAGCCGAGATTAAGGTTGCCTGATGTGCTGCTATTACTATAACTCTTGGTAAAACAATCACTGGGCAAATTATTCTTGCTCAAGATGGCACAAATATCAGACATAGAATTGAACTAAGGTATCTGTGACCCATATGCCTTATTTATTGATCTAAGAAGCCCTGATGCAAATTTAAAAATGGGTACCATGATATATTTCAGGAAATTTTCACTAGTGAGCTGGCAAAATGAACCTAGGCACAATTTACTTAGCAACAAGTTGTCAGTCATCACTTAAAATCAAGATAATTTCACATAGATAAGTAATGAGATTCATTCTGATCATTATTTAAATTCATTAATTTCTTATTGTGTTATTAAGTATTACGCTTTATAAAGTTTATATGTACAAAATAATTTCTAAGTTAATTTTCCTCTCAATTTATGGTACAATTGTGAAGTAGAATAAAACGAACATGAATGATAAAATAAATGTAGGTTTACTTATTAATTTCACCTTATGGTATCACGTCGATATGAAAAGAGGAAGGACAATTGGCCTCAAAATGTATTAGAGAAAGCAGTGGAAACTGTTCCATTACAAAATATGTCTACTTATATAGAAGCAAGGAAATTTCGTATTCCGTTAAAAAAATGAAGATGTGTCGTATTTAAACAAGTTAAAACCAATTTGAAATGTAATTTTAAACAGCAAGATTTTCACTCATATTAAGAAAACCCTTAAATACATGTCCATCAAAGACAACATTAATTGAGAGGTGAAGAAAAATGTTACTAAATAAAACTCAAAATAGACTAAGGAATTATTGACAAACTTAGATGTAATGTTTGCAAAATCTTAATATGTGAAGACTGTGTTATACTCATTCCGAAAGAAAAAATTACTTGTCCCTGTTATTATAAGAAGCCACGATCATTTAATTTTTTTTAATTAAAACGTTAAATATTTTGTAAAACATTATTGGTATTATGTTATGGTAAAATATTAAAAATTTAATTTAATTGCGTTATTTATTTCTTATGATTTTTTCATCCTTTTAATACGAAAAATAAACAGACCATGTTAATTATACTAATATGGCCTAAATGCATTTTCTGAAAAAATAAGTTGGACATTTTTAATTTAAAATTTTTTAGAAACATTTTACTATTTTTAATTTTCCCTGAACAGAAGTCTTCATTTTTCATTTTGATACATAAATTGTAGTTTAAACCTTAGGTGGGTCATATTTCATAATTATTTAACTATTGATAAACATTTCCTAAATTTTTAAATATTTAAATTTTGTAATTTAAATAATTTTGGAAAATTGTCAAATAGCGTACAACATATTCTTCAAAAGAAACATTAAAAAACGTGCAAGAGGCACCAAGACAAAAACACAGATTTTAAGAGCAAAACCTGTCCTCCAAAAGGTATTCTGTGCTCATACAGCACACTAAAAGTGCCGTTGCACAAGAGATTTAATTAGAAATTCCAGTGCTGTTGAATTACTGCATTTTGTAGTACGCAAACATTACGGCGCTGGGAAATAAAGAGAATGCCCGTGGTTAAATGACCACTTGGTGCATTAATCTCCTAACTACCGTGACAAAACTCGTTGAACAATCAGGCATGAAGTACATATGGACCGCTCGTGTTAAACAGTACAGAAAGGAAAACGCAAAATAGGTAGATAACCCGATCACTGAGTTGGATCGTTACGTCGCGTTTTAATGAAAATAAAATATCGAATCCTCTTATTGGTTCTGCGGTTTACATTTTTCTTTTTTTTTTTTTTTCCCCAATTCCTTTCTTTTTTTTTATCCGTTTTATCTCCTCATGGAAGAGAGGCATACCAACTGATAATGTTAAAAGCAGCGGGCAGTCCAACGTGAAAAAAATCAGTTGGTGGAGTTCGCGAACACTAAACTGGGAAGTGTGTTGCTGCGCTCGATTGAGTTCGTTCAATGCGATGAGAAAGAATTAATACAGTGCGACAGATTGAAAAATGTGCAGTGGATGGCATACAGGGAAAATGATGCCGAACGGAAAATTGGTGCGAGTAATTTATCTTTTACACTTTTACACAGTAGAAGTCCCTTTTGCAAAGAATCGACAGTGTTCTATCTGGCGCAAAACTTTGTAGGCTCTAGGATTTGCTTCGCAATGATATCCAGGAGGCAGTGAATAATAATTAAAGAGATTAAAATGCATAACACGACACTTCTACAGTGTGTCCAGAGATATTAGACATTGCATAGATAAAGAGATAAAAAACAAAATTTTAAAATGTATAAATAGATACACGTATGAAATCAAAAAATTTAGAAGAATCTATGTATGCTGTAAAATTGAAAGTAAAATATTTTAATTTGTGCTTAAACATTAATTTTAGTAAACAAATATATATATATATATATATATATATATATATATACTTTTAACAGAATTATAAAGAGATCTGTGAACACAAAAACACATACATATTTTTGTGTGTTGGAAGAAAAATAATTAGCACAAAAGTGGAAACATATTATAAGAAAATGTAATATCTTTAAATATTTGGTCTTTATCTTGATATCTTTAATGGGTACATACAGAATGGAAAGGAACTAGTATCATTATTTAATGGGGTGTTTTTCATGCTATAAATGGAACAACCTTTTCTAATACAATTTTATCAGTTAATAGACATTTAGGAAGAAAAAAAAATAGCTTCCAGCTATCGTTCATGTGCTATAATGTGTTAATACATTTCGATTATAATAATGGATAGCCAAACTGAAATAGAACAAATAACTTCCTTTGTTTTTATAATTCGAAGCGTTTTAACGTAAATTCACTTGAACGTTTTATGTAAATTATTTAGGTTCGTAAATTAGGTTTGCCATCGCCGAATTAAATATTATTGTTATAGAGTTAATGTTAACAAAGATTTTAAAATGTGAGCTATGCTACAGCTGTCATGACATATTTGTGCATTTATCCAGGTACAGTCCACCAACTCACGTGCCAATAGAGTAATTTTTCTTCTTTCTCTTCTGCGTTTTAATTTTGTCCGTTCGATTATAAACGCTTTTGGGATAAATGATAAAATTTAAGATACTTTATAGTTCAGTTACTTGTTAATTATGAATCTGAATCCGGTGGTTCTTCATAGACAAGGCAGAGAAACAGTGTTTTAAGATTTTTAACTACATCAAGCGAGGAGCAGAAAGTGACGAGCCGATATAACTAAATGTGGCTCAGGTGTGTAAAATAGGTTCCCGGAACTGTGTATAAGATTGGGAGGGAGGGTAAATCTTTACTCAATGAGATCAGATACTTCGGAAAAAAGATAAAAAATTATAAAATAAATTTACGGACTTGGACGAATTTTAGAGAAGTATTCTCAGGCGGGAAATATTACAATTATATGATAATAGTTTCTATGAAAAAAAAACATAACATAAATATTAATAGTAAGGCATAAGATCAAAGCAAATGTTTCGTATTCTAAAAGTCATGGATATTTAAATACAAGCTAATGATGGGAGGATATTCCCTTCAGTTGCAGTTATAATGACATACTTGCGGCAAATGCACGAGGCAAGAGGGAAAGAGACAGCTATTATTTGAATGAAACATGAAATAATCAGAACAATACTCGCAAAATTTGCTATCAGATGAGTAATATGCTGGTGTTCTCAAAATACCTGTGGGTAAAAGGCAGTAGGCTTGTTTTGACATGCAGCTACAGATTTCATCCCCAAGAGCAAATTCATTTTAGTACCAAATTTATAATCTAAAAAAAATGGTTTAATGTATGTATGGCATGTCTGTCTTCGAGTTCAGTTGCTGTCATGAACAAAGCTGCATAATATTCAGTAATCCATGCTAAGTCGCCAGTCAATCAGCTGGGGTTGTCAAATAAGAACATGCCATATGATTACAAGAAGACACGGGCCAGGAGACGATTCCAACATCCTATTAGAGCCAATGCAATCTCCTTGAATTAACTGAAGAAATGTGCAGCATAACAGTTCAAAATGGCAGATGGGGAGCAAATGACCCAAGAAGCAGTGCAAAACAGTGTGAGAGCAGTTCGACATACTGAAAGTCAGCAAGTAGGTAGGATGGCAAAGGAAATGTCGGGTATTAAAAAACTTGTATCTTAAATTTAAAGGATGACGATGGTGAGGAAAAGAGGAACACTCCTGTGTGATACCCCTAATTGAGATAAATTAATTAATAGTTGTGGTAAAGTGACACAATTTAAAGCAATGCTCTCGACACATTTTCGGAAGGAAGTTGTATTCTTGTACGCAAAGAAAATTAGAAAGAGCGATGTCACTATAAACCAATCTGAAACTATCTGCTTTACTCTACTCATAAACTTACGAGTTTGTTTTAAAAATGAAGTCACGCAAATACATACTGCAATTAGTGCATTCTAAATTTATAAAAAACATAATGCAGTATTGACATATAAATATATATTTTTTCGAAAATTCTAAGAGAGAGACACAAATGTATTTAGAATATTTATTCTCCTTAAGGGAGGAAGAACAAATACAGCTATAGCAAAGACGAAAAAGAAAACGATTTTTAAAAATATAATAGAAAACGTTCTTTTTGGGGGCAGAAATGTGCCGAACTACTACCAAATTAAGAAATAAAATTAGAACAAAAGAAACGGGTTACATGAGAAAATGTTGAAAACATAAATAAAAGATTAACGTAATAAATTAAATAATTTGGAACAGAATGGCGTCATCCAATTAATATTGAAAGTAGAAGCAAAAATTAATGATACATGAAGGTAGAGCATGCTATGATCCACAAGTTTCCGGCCTAATCATTTTCTAAATATGATAAAGACAAAAACTGTATTTTCCTTTTCAATAAATTTACCCTTTATTGCCACACACTACTCACATATTTGAATTAACATTTTAATCCTCCCCCCAAAGTCAGAATTCTTGTCTGCAAAATGGGCATAAGCAGCATCGATCACTTCTTCAAAACACTTAAATCTCCTTCCTCGAAGGCCCTTCTTGAGTTATGAGAAGAGGAAATAGTCACTGGGAACTAGATCTGAGCTGTAGGGGGGATGAACGATTTCCTTGAAGCCACATTTCTTCACAAGAGCTGTGTGCACAAGCGCGTTGTCGTGAAGAAGGCGCACAACACCACTCAGCTTTCCTCGTCTTTTCTCTTTGATGGAAGCACGTAGTCTGTGCAGTAGGCCAGCACAGTAGTCCCCATTTACTGTGGTCATGATCTTCTTTGTTCATTGAGTAACCTTGGCCTTTAGAGACGGTGCTTCGCCAGGGTTAAGCCACTGCTTTGATTCTTTTTTGGATAACGGATCATAGTAGAGGGCCGTAGTTTCATCTCCCGTAACAATGGTTTGCAAAACTTCTCTTTCGTTGCCATGGCAGAGCGCCAAAAATGCCTGACAACAGATGACTCGTTGCTGCTTTTGGACTGAGGAAAGAAGTCTAGGCACCCATCTTGCACTAACCTTATTCAAGTTTAAATGCTCATGAATAATTCGAAGGAATTTTTCTTTAGAAAGGTCCAACCTTGCTGCTATTTCTGTAATCTGGGCTGCCGGTCTTCCATAATTTCTCTTTCCACAAGAGCGATGTTTTCAGGAGTGAGCACCTCCAAGAGCCGACCTGCACGCTCTTCGTCTTCAATGTTTTCCTATTCAAAAACGTGTTTAGCCCATTCTTTTACGGTAGAATATGAACAGGATGCTTCACCATATACACCGTGCAATCGCTATTTAATTTCATTTCAGTACGTCCTTCTTTTGTGAAGAACTTAATAACAGCTCGATACTCCATTTTGAACATGTCACAATCTTCTGCACATAGCCTTCCTGATGCAACTACATCTGAATAATTGAACACAGCGTACCGGAAGTTACAGCTGCAATTATTAACTTAATAGATAAGGTATGACACCAGATAAGGCTTTTGTGAAAGCAATAATGCTTATAGGCGAGGCTCGAAACTTATGTACCTACCCTCATACATTTAATAAATTAGAGGCAGTTTTTCGTTTGAAAAATGTCTAAAATATATTATAATGAATAAGGTCTTATCATTTTGAATATATCTGTACAAGTTTCTAATTTGTATGATACGTAATTGGAGATATATTTATCTTTGATTAATAGCGCATTCTTGCTACAGAGTAGTAAATTAAATACAAGTTAAGCAAAGATGATGTTGTAGCCCTTTTAAGATTTATATATGTAAATATAACAGTCCTGTGTGTTTAGTTGTGCTTAAATGCAGCAAAAAAGCTGGTTTATTTATATATGTCTTGTAGTAAATTAATGAAAATTATGTATGAGTAAAGTTTCTTTTTTTTAAAAAAAAACGTATTTTTTCCATAATACAGAGCAAATCTAAACGCTTGTTCATTTTAGGCTTACTCTGATGTGTAGTGTCCCTGTCCGCACGCACCCACTTAGTTTGGAAACATTCCCACGTGTAGTCGTTGGCTGATCTTATTGTCATTAAATTTTGCATTTAGTGCAGAGATAATAGAACACTATACTTCTAAAGAATGCCAGATTATAATTGATCGAATAAAAGAATGCTTTGATTTCACGCCGGAAAGAGGAAAGCTTGCACCAACCTCGAAAGCTATGGCAAATTAAAATGGAGATAAAAATGAGAAAAAAGAACAAGAATAGAAATGAAAATGATTGTTCATTTTGGTTAAATTATTTTTAATAAATATCTAAAACAATTTAGATGGCATACGGAAGGATATTGCTATTTTATTCCAGCAACGATAGTAAATTGCACGTTTATTTATATGCATTAACATTCCCTGATATTTATGCAAACGATTTTACATTCAATTTTATTTGTACTAATACTACAAATATTATCGCACCCAGCACTACTCAAAGTCTTGAATTCATCTACAGATTGCAGGTGAGAGATTAAACAGCTCCATAAATTTATCTTTAATTTAGGTTTTAAGACCACAGAGAGGTCATTAAAAGTTTATTACCACATCATATGCATATGATAGGTTTGTTGCTGTACGAAAGTGATGTTCACACATAATTAAACTATAAGTTTATTTATTAGTGCAAAACATATGTGTCTTTATTGCAGGAATTTAAGGATAAGTGAATGTATGTTCGGAGTTTGGGTCCTGCACAGTTTTGGATCCTGCCTACAGTGGATTTGAAGTGCACATTGCTGCGATTGGACAAGGATTAGTTATTTGGATTCCGGACGGGTCACCAGTGTTGGTCTTCTCTGGGATTTGGCAGTTTTTCATCTGGCAACGAAACTTTGCTGTGTGAGTTAACTTAAAAATTACCAAACACCTTTCAGTTGAAATTTCTACCACAGTGCTGAAGCGTTTAAGAAATTGGATTAGGGCTTTTATTAAGTGTACGGAACCGTGATTATAAATGGGATACGGACACTAAAATTTTGCAAGAGGATATTTGAATTCGTATACATATATTTTAAAGTTGAGATTTTTCTTAAATAGTTAAATTTCTCTTGAAAACATTTTCTTAATAATTAATTCTTTTAGCGATGAAAAATTCAAACCTTTGTCAATGTAGTGTGTGGTACATTTGTGAGATGCCACCTAACCTTAATTTTTAATTATTAACAATTATTCAACCAAGCTCGTATTCCTAGGGATTGCAATTTCCTGCCTTGTAAATCGAGGAGATAATCACACTGTGATATCAGTTTTTCAACATAGTCGCATTGTATATCAATACATTTAGTATAACAAATACATTTAATACAACAAATACATTTGCCCAACTGTGAATTCTAAGCATCTGTCTCGGTTTCAACCTCTTCATTTAATGTAAATATTCGTCCATCCCGCCATTTCTTCAGGCATGGGAACAAAATACGGCAAATATGGCGGATGTGGAAGCACTTGGAAGCGAAGGTCATGCAGTTTTGCAGCAACAATTCCAGACATGAGTACAGGTGCATTATCATGAAAGAGGACATTTTTTTGCAAGGTGTGGACGTTTAGCCTCAATAGCATCCTTCGATTGGTCCAGTAATGAAGCGTAATGCTCCCCGGTGAGGTTTTGCCCTTCTGGGGGTAGTCTACGAGCACCACATCATGAAAACCCCAGAAAACCGTAGCTATGACTTTTCCAGCAAATGGAGCCGTTTTTGCTTTCTATGGTGCACTTTCACCTCTTGCCCCCATGATTTGGACTGTTCTCTCGTTTCTAGCCTATAGTGATTAATTATGTTTTATATACTTTTATGAAATGTCGCGGAAACTCACTGAAATTGCGTTTAAACAAGACAAACACTCTTGTGAAATGATCATTTCAATCCATTGTTAACAAACATGGCACCCATCTGCGGCAAGTTTCTCATACACAAATTTAGTGTAAAATGTAGTGCACACAGCCTATTGAGATCTTTGCAACGTCAGTCCACTCGCGTATCTTCAATCGGTGATCACTGAACACGGCATTGTGAATTTTTGTCACAACCTCGTCGGTCGTAGCTGTTGTTATGGGACTTTCTGGGCGCTCATCATCTTGAGTGGATGTACGACCACGCTTAAATTCATCAGCTCACTTTTTTACCGTCGAAAACGAAAGGAAAGAATCCTTTAATGTGGAACCTAACTCCTTTAGTATTTCTGTGGGGCTTAAACGCTTTAAAACGTTATCATAGCTCGTATTTCAGTTTTATAAATTTTGTATAAACTGTTAACACTAGTTTGTTTACACGATCGTCACAAAGAACCGATTACACATACGCATTCTAAACTTTACAGCGCGCCATCTAAAGGATGATACTTAAAAATCTATTTCAGAAATTTGGCTTTCACGACATCTCTGATACAGGCCTAGAACGTTTAGAATACCCCTCATAAATATATGTATTATAAATAGAATTTTTAATTAAAGTGTTTTAAAAGGATTCTAAAAATCAATACTTTTTTCTTTTACTTTAATTCCGACTGTTCTTGCAATAATAATAATAATAATAATAATAATAATAATAATAATAATAATAATGTCATCTTCTGAATACGTCTTTGATTCCAGGCTTAATGGAGCATTTGTAGAAAGAGATCAAGCCCTTATAAAGTCTTATTTAAAAACTTAATTTATTGAAATATGTTTCATCTTTTTAGCAGTTAATTATATTAGTATGAAATGATTATGTCATTGTAGACTGTTATTATTATTATTATTATTATTATTATTATTATTATTATTATTTTAGTACTCACTAAAGCAGTTTTATTTTTAAAGTCCACTTATTACAATGTTGCAGTATTTTTAATGTAATTTTATTACTTTGTATTATAAAAGATTTTTCTCACTGTTGGGAAACTTCCATATCGTGTCAAATGCAGAGAGTGCCACGTTTCGATAGTTACATCTGTGCAGCAGGGCACGGCTCCATGAATGTATTAAACCGTGCGGTTATTTTTACATGAAATTCCCAGAGCCGCACGTTCTAAAATGCAGCAGATAACGAAACTGCAAAATGACGTTCGATACTGCCAGAAAGGGGAGGTGAAACGGTTTCAGCCTGGAATATTGCAAGAAAACAAGACAAAGCTCATCTATATGTGAATTCCAAGCAGAGCAGTTTTGAATGCACATAGTTGTATTACATTTCATAAACATTTACGAAACGGAACTGTAACTAGGTTGTTCAAAAGCTCTATTCTAGATGAATGCATGATACTCTTTACAGTTAAATGTCTAAGCCCAGGTTAACTTTAGAAATGTTTGAATGGTTTAATATTTTACCTCTCCTAAATAAAATCACATTTCAGCCAGTATTACGCTAAGGTAAGCTGTTTTCTTTATAAACCCCAGAGGTTAATGCATAAAGCTTCTTATTAAAGAACTTTTTAGTCAAATACCATTGAAGTAGAGTGCACATGGAGCTCTTCCACAATGAGAAGCTGGGAGAGCAAGTTCGCATTATAAGCAATGTTATTTCTTCACACGGGGTACACTCGTATTAAATTGCATACTTTTGCTATTACATTTATCTTGTTTCATTATTGCAAACCTTCAACGGTTGCAACAAATTCTTAAGAAATCAAAAGCAAGTTCTTACCGAAACAAAGTTTGTATTTTGAAGCACTTCCCTCAATGTCACAGCAAACTGCATGCGCAAAGAGAAAACAAGGAATTTCGCACCCCTTAACAATATACGGGGTCATTATTTTATATGGAACCCATTTACAGACTCACTCTCTACTGCGCGAGAGAACCAAGAGTTATCGGGAAACTGGTGCTGGCACAGGCGCACTGAAGCCTTTACCTTTTATAGGATGTTCCGTAGTGAACGCAGATTTTATTTTAATAATAAAACACCTCATTTATTTAAAAATATAATATGATTAAAATATGAAGCTCAAATATTTCATTAAACATGATAAAACATCAGGAAAATGTCCTCCACGGCTTTGTTGTCCAACTTGCCTCTGTTAGCAAAATTTTCAACGACTTTGGAGCAAAGTTCCGGCTGAATTTCATCCATGAGACGTCTAATTTCTGCCTTAAATTGAGGAATGGCTCGAGGATTGTTTACATAAACACAAGATTAAAATTCACCACAAGCTGCTTCTCGAAAGAAAGACGGCTAATCGACGTCATTGGACTCGTAGCAACGATCTTTCTGACGAGGGCAGCATTCTCTACCGATCTACGAGAACGAGATGTCCAGTTGATTTGATGTTCTCTATCAAAGTTGTATTTTTAATTTTCATTACCAGTCTCTACACTGCACTGTTGACACGAAGTCTTCGAGCGGTCTCGGCATTGTACTTATAATGCACTTTAAGAATTTGGCCGCGTTGATCCTTCGTGTATCGTTTCATTTTAGCTGATAACAATACACTCAAATGACAGTTGTTAATCGCAATAAAAAAAGATGACATTGTGTTAAATTTCATATCCGACAACCGACAGAGGCGCTCAATTTAAAAATTGCGTTTCATTTTGCGAGACCTTATAGCAAATGCTGGAATTGCTGATCTGCTCTCATATCTGTAAAAACTCACTCGTCTAAGGTCATCAGCAGGGATTCTTGTGGTTTCTTGCAAGGTGTTATGTCTAAGGTCCTGTAGTGCGCGAGAATTAGAATGATACACTGTATCTTTAAAAGAACCACATAAATAAATAAAAAGCTTGCATACTTGAATAGCAATAGGTGTGTAGCATTTCTCGCAGAAGATGAAGATGTACCTGTGTGTTGAGCATATTTGTTTAGCGATTTTCGAGGCGATCGCTCTAAACTGGCATCGATATCATTTAGTTCATTCTCTATTAAAAGTGATTTTCTCATAGAACTCGAAGCTTCAAAATTATCGACGGTCACATATATAGCTTTTCTTGCAGACGGTACAGGATTTGGAAACTTTTCAGCTCATTCCCTGCGCAAACGGCGAGCAGATTTATATTTAAAATAACTTGGCAAATAAACCCGCGTTCTTCCATAGATTAGTGACACACCATGCTTAGTGGCAGATGCACCTGTTTAACAAGAACTGACGTGGTAACACCGGTGATATATTGAGCAGTTCACTTTCGAGCGGGAATCGGCAGTCCTCAGTTCCACAAGATGGTGATGGCATAGCGAAGGAGAAAGAGGCAGCAAATGGGTTGCGATATTAAATAATGACTGTATGTTACTGAAAGTCCAGGATGTTGCGTTTTTATTTCTAAATTTTTACAACAGTATTATTATTTTCTACAGAATTAATTTTACTTTCAATTGTTCTTCAGATTGAGGACAAAGCACTTTTCTCATTGGAAATTTTAAAGTTGTGATAAAAATTACCTTAAAAGCACAAAACCTTGTAATAGATGGAATAAGATACATTGCAACCTTTCCGTTGAATTGTAACCTATGTGGATATTAACATAAATTGCTGAAAATATGCGCTTAGTGAAGTAATGCTGATATGGACATTCGAAATAAGAGGTAATCAAGATAAAACAATCGCATAATCGAAATAAACTTCGATCAGACCATTATGAAAGCTGGTAACCTACTCTAAAACTAGGTTTACAAGCGCTGTTTTCCAGCTCATTGCACGTTTAATCTGCAGTGTCATTAAATCAACGTCCCCAATAACATTCTAACGAACGCGATATTTCAATTCTGGGTTGTTTCAATGCACAGGTTCATTCACAAAGTTACTCAACTTTTAAATGATTTATTGCAATACTAAACGAATCGAAATTCAAAAAAGTTTAAATGATTCAACGTCTGTATTACGCTTATAGTGTAAATTATAATACATAGCCGTCCACAAATAATTGATAACGCAGAAGCCTTATGCGCTGGCGTGTAATTATTTACTTCAGAGCACATAGCTGCAGGCTACCAACGCTATTTCATTGCCTACGGCTCTATCGTGCCATTGCTGGCGAGTTAGTACTTTGCGCAAGAACGATATGCATGCAGGAAACAACAGAGGCCTCTCTGAACACATTAAAATGCTACTCACACTCGAGTGAAAATATGTGTTAGGTTCATCAGTGACTGCAACGAAAAATTATAGCTGATGTACAAAACCGTGCATTGTCGCCTTACAGTGAAGAAAAGGAAAAGAAAGGACGTAAATGTTAACACTCGCTACCTGTCAACTGCAGAAAGGAACGAATTTTGTATCCATTAAGGTTAGAAAATGTGTATAATCCTATAATGCTGCTAACAAACATCGATCTCAAACAGCTAAAGTTTTCTCCTTTTATCGAACGTTAATTGTTGTGTTACATTTTGGAAAAATATTAAATCTTACAAATACAAAATTATTTTAACAGCAATTTAAACTAACTTGTTACTAAATTTATAATGTGTTATGTATAATGTTTGATCTACATTTGGTATATTTAACGAAACTTATTTTCAAAATTCAGGAAATAAATTAATTACAAATTGCAGTTTATTCGACTCGGCCAATGCCTACTTAATCCTTTATATTTATATGAATGAGGAATAGTTTCTTGACAACAAGAGAAATCAACAAACATTGTTGCTATAGTCTCCTTTACAGATCTCACTTTTTCGCTTCAAAAGGTGAAAATGAGGGACGAAGATGAATTGCCCAATCCATCAGCTGCAATCATGCAGGCAGTCCAACATGAAACTTTGAATATACTTGCTGAAAAACCTAGGAAACTTTATGTGAACAATTACACAAAATTCAAGATCTGTGAGTAATGAGTTAAGTCTAAATGATTATACTGTATTAGCGCAATTTAACGAAAAATCAAAGATCAAACCATCTAGTCTCTGGTCTAATATTCCATGATCAATCAACTCTTCTAATTAACGATAGCATTAATATTAATACGTTAGAAAAATTGAGGGCATTTTTATAGAGACAACCTATTAGTTATCGTGCTCAAAACTAAAAAATATCAAGTGTTTTCTGTGAAGAAATTATTGATATAAAAATGCAATTTCATTAAATGAAGCGCTTCCTATAATTATTCAAAATTGCATTTCAGCTTATTTACTCATCTTTTCCGGGGAACAAAAGCAAATCGTTATATTTTATAAAACGCATAAAAAAAACCCCGCAAAACCCACCTTTTTAAAAATGAAAAACGTGTTTTACGTGATCGTGTTGCCTGGACACGATCAACTAATTGTGTACTTTTGTAACAACAGCAGATAAAATAATATTTGATTCAACTGGTAATAAATTGTATGTTAAATTTAAAGGAAATTTTATTAAAACAATATGTAGGTGAGATGTCAGTGCAATTTTCTTCCGGGCTGCTCGTTGGTGTCGCTATATTTATAGTACCAGAGCTCTCCGTTGATTGGCCCGGGACGAGCGGCGGCCGGTCAGCTGGTGGGAGGAGCCTAGTCTCTCCTGTGCTGCTGCTCTCTTGTGATAGGCTCGCTATTTTATTATGTATTGGATATTGTAATTTGTTTTAAATTGCTGCAAACCAGTTGCTGTTAAGTCTTCATAAGATTTAACAGCAACTGGTTTGCAGCAATTTAAAACAAATTACAATATGCAATACACAAAGACTGTTACACCTAATCGAAAGGTGGAAGCAGGCGTTGGAGAATGTCAATCAACCAAACAAAAAGCCACGTCATCATATTTACTAAACGCCGCATTCCCGCAAATACCCAACACTAACCTTCAACAGGCAAGGGATACAGAAGAGGAACTCCCTCACTTATCTGGGAATTCAGCTTGATAAGGGGTTAATTTTCAAGGAACACATCGCCGGAATTGCCCACAGGGCCCAGTGGGCTATTGCTAAACTGAGCTCTGTGTTCGGTTCGAAAGCGATGCCCGTTCATTTGAAACTTAACCTCTTCAAAGCTCTGATCATCCCCCTCATGTTGTACACTTGCGATGGGGTATGGCAGCCGACAGTTGGCTGTCACTCATTCAAAGGGCACAGAAAAGAGGACTTCGCGCCATTTATTCTGTATACAGATGCTTCCCGACCAGACTACTGCACGAAACCTCCTCCCTTACCGAACTTTACCACACCACGAAAGTGCTCTCGTCTGCTCCTTGGGCAACTACGCTGCCAAGGTAGGTTAAAGCCTAAATTCAAGGTGCCACGCTTAGCTTGCGGGCATCATGGATGACAATAGCTTTAAACCCTACAACTGAAATTACCGAGTAATTTCTACAATTGCAATTTTAAAAATATGCAACAATTTAGCAGCAATATAGGCATGCTAAAAACCTACAGAGGCCTTTAGAACATGTCTATATTAGCGTAAACGTCTGGACACTGGATCCCTCCTTTCGTTAGGAAAGGTGGTTACACTATCTCCAAACACCCAAATACCTCTACCCCACAAACAACCTACATCCCTTATCCAACTCCATGGTTAAGCCCTCACGTGGGTAGGGACATAGCAATTGTACACAGGCTGGGTACTAACCCAGCCTGCCACTCTTCGTCTGCGTCTGCGTCTGCTGTTAAGTTTCAGGGCCACTTCTTTCCTGTTGAAATGATTAGGACATTTGTGGATTTCTTTGGCTTCACGTTGCAGTCTAGCATGGTAGTGTGTCATGGATGAGAGAATGTTAGAGTCCTGAAACTTAATAATGTGTTCCCCATCTGCTTCGACGGCATGTTTTGCTACAGCGCACTTATCTATCTGACCTAGATGGCAGTTCCTTTTGTGTTCTTTGAGTCTGGTGTTGATGCTGCGTTGTGTGGTGCCGATGTAGAGACGCAGAAGCAGGGGATGCGGTAGACACCGGACGACGACAAAGGTTCCCGGGGATCTTTGAGTGAGCGTAGTAAATTTCTTAGCGCTTATTAGGTTTGATGACGGTCTTGACCCCGTGGCGTGTTAGGATGTGCTCAACACGATCGGTGACATTTTTTAAATAAGGAAGAAAAACTTTGCTCTTAATATGGGAACTGGCCGGATGCGGTCTTGCCGAGCGGGTGGCTCTTTTGGCTTCCTGAATTAAGTAACCATTGGACTGTAATGTAGTTCTAGTTGACGCAGTTCTTGTGATAGTAGCTGGGGCTCACAAATCCGTGAAGCACAAGAACTACTTCTCACATCTTTGAATTAACATTTCAATACCCTCCAAAAAATAGTCAGAAGTCTTGTCTGCAAAATGAGCATAAATAGTATTCATCACTTCTTCGTCACACTTAAATTTCCTTCCTCGAAGACCCTTCTTGAGTTTTGAGAAGAGGAAATAGTAACTGGAAGTTAGATTTAGGCTGTAGGGTCAGCAACTCTTTAAGTGAGAGAAAATAAAGGCGTGTGCATTTTGCCATCACCTTAAAATACATGTTTAACCGAATACCCTTAGAATTATATATAGCCAGAATTTCTCTGATTTTTTTATTTTTTCCTTCCCTAAAACTCTGTGCATAATCATGATATTAGTTCACAATGTTGTGGTTTATTACACTAGAAACTGACAAAATAAAAATAATGGAAATACGAGCTTATTATACTGCTTTTTCTATACCATAATTATAAATGGACATTAATAAAATAATTAATATTAATGTCAATTTTCTATGTAATTACTCACGTTTGTGTCTTTTTATTATTATATTTATGGCGTATTTTTTCGATAGGGTATATATGGCTTGTTTGCCTCTTCTTATTATTGTTCGAGAAAACAGATTTAACACAAGCAATATTAGTCCAAGCTTTAAAGGCTGAATTGTCACTTACAGCGACAAAGATCTTATATTTATCAAAATGAACACGACAGATTCATTAATTGAATGAGCAGTAAAACACAGAGGGCATTTCAGAACATGATAGTATTATCAAATTCTACAAATTAATTTTTTAATTCTTGTAATAAATGTTCTGCAATGAAGACCAGTGATTTTGTTTTCAGTTATACACAACAATTTAATGTCTTAATTGTTACTATGTTAAATTTCTGCAACTGGTGTCATAATGTGGCATTTGGTTAATTATTTTGATCAACAATAAACACTACTTATAATTCTGGTATACAAAAAACGATTTTATTCCTGTATTAATTTATAGCTTTCCACGGAACCATAAAAAACATCTCAATTAAAACACTAACAATGAATACATTAAACGAAAAGGTAAAGGAAATAAAAAAGACCTTTGAAATTAAATAAAAAAATGCACGTTTAAAAAAAATCGACTACAAAATGATACAATTTTTCATAGTGGCATATAACGAAAGAATATATTTACTATAGCCTTACCCGCTCTCACAAATGGCGGTTAAGAGACCATAATGTGCAATCTCTATCTCCGAAAGTGACAGTGAAATTGGCCCCCTGCAAAATGAAAAAAAAAAAACTTCTGGCATGACAAGAGTGCCTTAAACTGGCTAAACGACTTGAGTGAGAAACTCTGCATAGTGCATGATTTTATATCGAAAGCCCCATACGCAAGTGCTGACTAATTGGTATAGTTTTAATTTGCGGCAGATACGTTTTAGCTTTTAAAAATGGATACTCTCGCTGCGTTTGCATGAATATGATGAAAAACAAAAAGGAACAGGAATAATATCGTTTCTGCAAAAGTAAAGGTAGAAATACCAGATACGAGTTAATTTTACGTCTTCTTGGACGGGATATGTTACACGAACGAGGAACATTTGACATTGCAAAGTAAAAGAACTACTACAGAAGAAAGTTTTACAACTTTAAAAATAAAACTTTATGGTAGGTTAGGGATTCGCAGTTTGTTCTGAAGTTTCGTGCGATGTTACGGAAAAAAAAAAAAAAAAAGAAAAAGTAAACAGACCCAACAAAGAGGGAGTCATCCCATACGAGGGGTCGACATCCACTTCGCTCAGTTCACGAGTTTTCTCTTGTACTCAAGCCCTGCTTGCACTGTTGCTTCCTGGTTCCATTAAAACTTTTAATGAAAATTCTACCATTTTAAAGTGCGCCACAATATCGCAGACCAATCCAGCGGAGAGCGGCGAAAGAGCTCTCGGCCGATGTTTGTGTGAGTGATAATGCACAGAACTATTGCTTCCGCCTACCCGCCGCACAACTCTCAAGATATCGTATGCATTTCATTCCACGCTCCCTGCTATCTCTACCTTACCTTTAGCTTCCTTCCATTTTCTCCAACATATAATTCCTTTGCTTTATTCTTTCTCACTTCAAATTGTCGGTTCTTGTGGTGAAGTGGTAACCATACTTGCCTCTTAAACCCAAGATCGCGGGTTCAAACCCGGCCAGGATCGATGTTGTTTTTTTTCGGGCGTAAAATTCCTAGATATGGTTTCTGTAAAGCCATGTCGTACATTTACGGCATGAAAAAGAACCTCAAGACTGAAAAAAGAGGCCTCGGAGTAAAATTTGTTGACTGTTTCACGCCCTGGGACGCTTATGACCTGAGATGTTAAGGAACGTCCGTAAATAAACCCAATCAATCACTTCAAATTTCCAACTGCATTCCGATCATACTTACTGTTCCTCCTAACCTTCTTTCTTTGGCCTTAAGTAATTTTTCTTCAATCCACTCAGCATTCTTTATTCTCTTTTACTTTTGTTCTCATAGCTGGTTCTTCTTTCCTTTTTTAACTCATTTCCCTTTATACTTCTGTCCATTCTACTACTAACTATCTCCTCTATTTCAATACACATTTACTTCCTTTCCTTCTTAGCTGCTTTAATTCTGCCATTCCTATATTTCTTTTTCCTCCTCATTCTTCATTTTGTCCACTTTATTTAGTTCCTTTCCCGCCTTTGTTATCTCAAATGATTACAAGCTTCATCATTTTTTCTCTTCTCTCTTTATTTATCTTCCAACTTTCCGTCTCTCCTGTATTTTTAGTTATAGCTTTTGTTTGAGGAACAATATTTTTGCTCAGCAAAGTTTATAAGACGTTTCTCCAAAACATGTTAGCCGTTAGGTGTATTTCCAATAGCGTGTTGCATAGGTTACTGACCGAACATAATTCTTGGATTTATATACGAAAGGGCCCGGGTTCAGGTCCCTTAAAGCCACCCATCCTGAACATGTTTTTTTTTTTTTTTTTTGTGGTTTCCATTGGTCCCTTGCGCCAATTTTAGATTGGATATCTACTTTCCATGAAATATCCGCCCTCCCATTTAATCTCATTTCATTGAATCAAAAGTAGATGTAAGCTGTGTGCGGTGTGACGGTGGCTTGCGCTTTGAAAAGGTTTCGGCTCCAGAGGAAGCGGTCCCCATCAAGGACTCGAACTTGGAGGGGGGCATCGTCGGCGTCGAGCTGTTCTATGTGCAAATATTGGAGACTCCGTGTCGACACTACCCCTAAAAAACCTGGTCGCCAGGTGTCTCCTTAATTTCATCCCTTTCTACCGGGCGCATCCTTTTTGGGCGTGAACACAAACGGCCAGCTTTTGAGTAAGGCTGAAGTGGTGGAAATGCCTTCGCTATATCTAACATGCAATCTAATTGAATATTGGCTTGAAATTTGGTTGTAAAGTTAAATGCATTTTTTCAAAATCTCTGTTAAGGGCGACATATAACAATTGATAGTATCTCACTGTATGAAAAGCTCTAACCAAAGTCTTAAATTACCGCCTGTGGTGCCTCAGTAGTAAAAACGGGCGTTAAACACTACTCAAAAAAAAAAAAAAAGTCTTAAATTGGAGATCAGGAAGAAATTGCTAGGGAGAGTTTGAAACTCAGTTCATATATTTCCCCATTTTGACTGTCACGTTTGGGACGTCGCATTGTCTGGTGAAAGATCATGAGGTTATTAACCATTTTTGCTTCAGTCCATCTTTCCAATCCCTGCATAAAAGGCTCTTTTACACTTTTTAAGCAATCTACTAGTTCTATTCCTAGTTAACGCCAAAAAGTAATTGTCATCATTAGGGGATAAATTTATGTGCAATTGCAATGTGTAAACTATGGACATATTTATGTTAGGTAAATTATGTATTAAATATGTAATATCACAACAATAAGTAGCATTAAAAATGAAGATGTATTAGGTTAGCACTGAAGCATTTAAAAATACAATAATAGCATCCCTGCATTATGCTAAGTGATAGTTTATTGCCGATACACTAATACTTGTTTGAAAGCTGAAATTTACCTTTCAACGTGGCAGGATATTGCTGAATACACTCTAGGATTTTAAGCACCTTACGATTACAATTTACAAGTCGTTTCATGATTGGCATGTTGTAGCATTTTAAACGAGATCAGAAATTGCCCGCGGGGTTCTTCTGGACTGTAGCGCTCAGTCACATCCACGGCCATTAGCGTGTGAAAACTACCAAAATGGACGCGCACCTATTGCGGTTTCTCTTGTTAACAAACTTTATTTATTTAACTGATATACTGAGGGTGCCAAAATATATACACCCTTTCACAGTAGATATCTATTTAATATATTTCAAAGTTGGGCCGTAAAACAACAGAAATATGTAGTATGATATTCTGTAAACAGATGTGACTCAAATACATTATGATGGCGTTGCTACAACAAAATGGAGCCAAGATTATCGTATGATGTTCTGTAAGCAGATGTGACTCACATTACGTTATGCTAGCGTTGCTACAACAAAATGGAGCCAAGATTATCGTTTGAACAGCGGAAAGCAATTTTGAAGTGATATTGGAAAACCGAGAATATTGAAGTTCAAAGGTAAGGGAGACGTGTGTACAGAACAGAACCGTCAACGCGAGTAGCAATTGCATGCATTTCCAAACAAATTTGAGACTCATGGTACCGTATGCGATGTTAAAAGGGCAGATCTCGCACAGCAACAAGCCCCGAGTACTGGATCCAAGACACTATCCTAGGCACTACCACAGGCACTGGATAGGACGAAGAGGCCCAATTGAGTTTCCACCGCGTTCTCCGGATCTAACTCCGTTGAACTTCTACTATGGCGAAACTCTTATGGATGTTGTATACGTAGAAAACCAGCTACACTGACAGCACTTCGGGAAGAAATTGAAACGGCATGTGCTACAACCGCTGAGAACACTTTCGCAAACTTGCTCAATCAAGTGTATCGATGCCGATGGTGGGCATTTTGAGCAACAGTTGTAACTGACAACGTCTAATATTATTAGTATTCATTATTTTCTGTTTGTGTGAATTCAATTTTGTTATGTTAACACACTTTCTTTGCTTGAAGTGTATATGCATTTTTGGCACCCTCTGTATTTAACATTTCACTTCATTGGCGAATTCAGGACGTAAAACGGCCGATAAATTTTGCTCAGAGATTTGAGGTGATTTTGCATGCCGTAAATCTACGACATGGAACTTTTACGCCTGAAAAACCCCATCGACCTTGACTGGGGTTAAACCAGCTATCTTGGTCTATGAATACCATAGGTTCAGATAATTTTTATTAATTGTCCACCGTAGTACATGCCAGAAAAAAGCGAAATTTGGGAATCTAGAATGTGTTCCAAGAAGTATTTACAGCTACGAGAGTACGGTACATTTCTTTGAATAATTCATTTCCTCCGTTAAAGCGAACGTTTCGCTTCTATTTAGGTAGGAAGTAATTGTATTTAATAAGTACGCTCGAGCATTCAATTGTTCCAACTTCTCCATGCATAGAAAATTCATTGTGCAGCATCGCCCATGATTTTAGCTTTGCAGCAAGCGATAATAGGATTAAAACCAATGCGCATGTTTCCGGTAACAAATGCACTTAAATTTGGTATATACCATGCATTTTGAAGCTGGAGGAAATATACATGGCAAAATACATAAGTTAGAAGAGAGAAAAGAGTGAAACTTGTTGAAATACACCATTCCGTTCTTCAGAGGAAACTCCTTGAAGAAAACAACATTCCCTGGTGTATTGAACTTTCGTTCGACCATGTTAGATAGAAAGAGTTGGAAATGGAGAAAAGTGGCATAACAGAGAGACCTCGCTACAGACCTCTTGGTTTTCCAAGAAATTCTCAAATTTATTCTAAACTTGTTTTCTGCACTTATCTTACTCGAGAGAATTAATGAAAATTGATCCCATATATGTAATGTTATATAATATAAAGTGGTAACATGTAACAAATGAATAATGGTTTTAATCTGAAATGTTATATTTCATTAAATCAGTGAAAATAGTTTGTAACTCATTGATGGGATAGAATATGTACACAGAAATGCAGTCCTTATTATCACCATCTAATCAAAGCTTTTCGGTTTGCTCCATGCTTCGACTCAGGTATATAATGGTGGAACAAATTTTCGTCTAAAGCCACAAATCGACGCAAACAGTCCTGTGCAATAAGAAGTAATAGCGCACATGCAAACTATTGTATAGGATTCACTGAGATGTATACGGTCACTACTATCGCATACTTTCACTTCGTGATCTTCCATTAAGATACTATGTATTTTAATGACATCCTTCATGATGAGTTCAAATGGATGTCTGAAGCGCATTTTATTTTGGTGCATGTACGGCCACATTTAAACTCGTTCATCCCGTCCAAATGGGATGTGATCTGCGCAGCCGCCCAGTTGTTCATATGAAAATGTTTGCCCTCTGCACTCCATTTGTAGGGCAGATACACCTAGGGTGATTAACATGGCTGTCGAACGTTATATATGGACTACATCTGGTTAAACTTTTAATAAGATCTTTATAAGAACGAGGGTTGCCAAAAATATTACTACTTAATGATTTTTTTTTATATTGAATAGGAATTTACGGGCCTTTTTAAACCCACTTCTTGTAATATTGAACCTGTAGATTCCGAAAATTGTTAGCTTAAGTATGGAAGAATCTGAACTGTCCTATGTAGCATGAAAAACAGGAAAGCAAAAGGAATAAATTGCATAAATATAGAACTTCTAAAGTAATAGTAGCAGTAGTGGTAGTGGTAGTAGTAGTAGTAGTAGTAGTAGTAGTAGTAGTAGTATTAGGAATGGTAGTAGCAGTAGTAGTACCAGTAGTAGTGGTAGTGGTGTAGCAATAGTAGTAGTGGTAGTAGTAGAGAAGTAGTGGTAGTAGCAGTAGTAGTAGCAGTAGTAGTGGTAGTACTAGTAGTAGTAGCAGTAGTAGTAGTGGCAGTAGTAGTAGCAGTAGTAGTGGTGAAAGTAGTAGTAGTGGTAGTGGTAGTAGTAGTAGCAGTAGTAGTGGTAGTAGTGGTAGTAGTAGTACCAGTAGTAGTAGTAGTAGTACCAGTAGTAGTAGTGGTAGTAGTACCAGTAGTAGTAGTAGTAGTAGTAGTGGTAGTACCAGTAGTAGTAGTAGTAGTAGCAGCAGCAGCAGATGTAGTAGTAGCAGTAGTAGTAATAGTACCAGTAGTAGTAGTAGTAGTAGCAGTAGTAGTAGCAGCAGCAGTAGTAGTAGTGGTAGTAGTAGCAGTAGTAGTAGTGGTAGTAGTACCAGTAGCAGTAGTAGTAGTAGTACCAGTAGTAGTAGTAGTAGTAGTGGTAGTAGTAGAGGAGTAGTGGTAGTAGCAGTAGTAGTAGTAGTAGTGGTAGTAGTAGTAGTGGTAGTAGTAGTACCAGTAGCAGTAGTAGTGGTAGTACCAGTAGTAGTACTAGTAGTAGTGGTAGTGGTGGTAGTAGCAGTAGTGGTAGTAGCAGTAGTAGTAGTAGTAGTAGTGGTAGTAGTAGTGGTAGTAGTAGTGGTAGTAGCAGTAGTAGTACTAATATTAGTAGTAGTAGCAGTAATAGTAGTAGTTGTAGTAGCAGTATTAATAGTAGTAGTAGTAGTAGTAGTAGTAATAATAGTTGTAGTAGCAGTAGTAATAGTAGTAGTAGTAGTAGTAATAGTAGTAGTAGTAACAGTAGTAATAGTAATAGTTGTAGTAGGAATGGTAGTACCAGTAGTAGTACCATTAGTAGTGATGGTAGGTAGTGGTGTAGTAATAGTAGTAGTGGTAGTAGTAGAGGAGTAGTGGTAGTAGCAGTAGTAGTAGTAGTAGTGGTAGTAGTAGCAGTAGTGTAGTGGTAGTAGTAGAGGAGTAGTGGTAGTAGCAGTAGTAGTAGTAGTGGTAGTAGTAGCAGTAGTAGTAGTGGTAGTAGTAGTAGTAGTACCAGTAGTAGTATTAGTGGTAGTACCAGTAGTAGTAGCAGTAGTAGTAGCAGTAATAGTAATAGTAGTAGTACCAGTAGTAGTAATAGTAGCAGCAGCAGTAGTAGTAGTAGTAACAGTAGTAATAGTAATAGTAGTAGTAAGAATGGTAGTACCAGTAGTAGTACCAGTAGTAGTGGTGGTAGGTAGTGGTGAAGTAATAGTAGTAGTGGTATTAGTAGAGGAGTAGTGGTAGTAGTAGTAGTAGTAGTAGTAGTAGTGGTAGTAGTAGCAGTAGTAGTAGTGGTAGTAGTAGTACCAGTAGTAGTAGTGGTAGTACCAGTAGTAGTAGCAGTAGTAGTAGTAGTACCAGTATTAGTAGTGGTAGTACCAGTAGTAGTAGCAGTACCAATAGTAGTAGTAGTAGTAGTGGTAGTACCAGTAGTAGTAGCAGTAGTAGTAGTGGTGGTAGTAGTAGTAGTGGTAGTAGCAGCAGTAGTAGTAGTAGTGGTAGTAGTAGCAGTAGTAGTAGTGGTAGTAGTACCAGTAGTAGTAGTAGTGGTAGTACCAGTAGTAGTAGCAGTAGTAGTAGTGGTAGTAGTAGTGGTAGTAGCAGTAGTAGTAGTAGTAGTGGTAGTAGTAGTGGTGGTGGTAGTAGTGGTGGTGGTAGTAGTAGTGGTAGTAGTAGTAGTGGTGGTAGCAGTAGTAGTAGTAGTGGTAGTAGTGGTGGTGGTAGTAGTACTAATAATAGTAGTAGTAGTAGCAGCAGTAATAGTAGTAGTAGTAGTAGTAGTAGTAGTAGTAGTAATAGTAGTAGTTGTAGTAGCAGTATTAATAGTAGTAGTAGTAATAGTAGTAGTAGTAATAGTAGTAGTGGTAGTAGTAGTAGTAGTAGTAGTAGTAGTAGTAGTAGTAGTAGTAGTAGTAGTAGTAGTAGTAGTAGTACTACACAAGATTTTGGCAAGATAAATAAACGGCAATAAAGGGAATTAAGGAAAAATTTTAAAAAGGAAAGAAATGCCTGAAACATATGATTAAGGTAATAATAAGCAGGGGATGACATTAGAGATTCTTGCCTTCTCTATGCAGATAACCAAGCTATAAAAGCTGGATCGATTTTATTTTTTACAAAAAACGTATACAATATTACTAATAAATATTATATTACAATATTGCCAGAGTATTGCTCGCATTCTGTGAAAAGACCTGATAATGTATGAAAACAAACCAATTGAACAAGTTAACTTTTTTTAACTATTTAGAATACAAATTAAGTCATAATTTTAAACACGGTTTAAAATACACCATTCCCACCTTTCGAAATGTGTGGGAAAATTGTTAGACTCTTAGAAATAAAATTCGTAAAGATACGCGGTTTATGTTTTATAATGTGTTGACTGCCCCTGCCTTGCTCTAAGGATACTTAGAAACATTGAAACATGAAACATTGGAAATGACAAAAAGAGACTGTCAACAAATACAAATGCCAGAAATGGCATTGTTGAGAGCCGTGGCATATTAAACGCTCGGGCTGCGATACGAATTAAAGATATGTTTACAGGATGAAATCAGAAAATACATAAGGAAGTGGATAATCACAAAATAATATAGCAACACACACATTAAATTATAGAGCTAAGAAAAGATACAGTGCAGGGTATCAGAGGACAGAACAAAGCTGTTAAACTGAAGCCCGTATAGGAAAATGTTTGGAAGAGAAAGAGAGAATTACATTGGTGGTACAAAGACCATAGTGATTTCTAAAATGCACCTAAAGATCTAATCAATTTATGCTTTAAAATGCACTAGTATAATTTACGAAAAGTTAATGCTCTTATTCTTTGGAATACATTTGTTAACACACTCTAGAAATTTAAAAATCCGAAATATCTTTACTTGGACAGATATGGCTCTAAATTAAATGTTTTTTTTCCAATCTCATTAACTTGTCTATCACATTGAGACTTGAGGTTATGTAACTTTTCCTCCTGCTCTCATAACAACAATTTCATGAGTCAGTTTCTTCATTTGTTTCGATTCCTAAAGCTTAATTTAGCAACACGCCAAAACAAAATTTTATGCCTTAGTTACATAGTTTGTTTCCTCTTAAATGCTTTGGGCAACTTTACTTTTACGACAGGAAAAAGCAGATAAACGCGTTATTACAGCATCGATATGTGTCACTTGCCTAATGGGAACAAGCACACGTGTCGAGTATATAGCTGTACAGCGTGGCAGTATAATAACCCAGACAAATTCAAGAGACGGATAGAGTACGCGAAAACTAACAAAACACTTTAGGGCATTTTATGGTTAAGCCCAAGGTTAATTAGAAAATAAAGTTGAAATTTTCATGAATCTGCAACATCGACCAGATATAAAGCTGTGAGCGTCGGATGTCCCCTAATTATCTTCGCGATGGCACGTGACACATTGAGAACTACATATTTTGTCTTCTCTTACAGCTGGAACCGTCTTTAAGTAGTCACGATTAGCGCGCTCTCGTTTTCAGAGATATTACAAAACGTTTCAGATATTAAAAGAAAATGTAAATGTACTTGATTATGATTACCTCTACATAGCTGGAGGTTATTATCCAATAAATAAAAGATAAAACAAAAAATAAACGCAAATATGCTGAAATTCATTAGACATGGTTTTTATTCAAAGAATTTTAACTTATAGAGTATTGTGACATGAACGTTTCATAGAAGATATTAAAAATGACTACCATTATCCTAAGTCAATTCTGAGACACCTTTGCGAGGACCCACAGATCGTTTAAAATATTCTCGGCGATCTGAAAACACGATTATGTAGTTCGTTCTCTGTCAATTTAACTTTGGCACCAGCCTTTTCGGATACAACTGTCAAGCTGCATGGAAAAGCTATACCTTATACCAAGATATTCTGGGCTGTATGTAAAATGTAAACTAAAACTCGTTTACAGTAGAGGCCTAACTATGATGACCATCCAACTGTAAATTACGAACTAAAAACCCTAAAAAATGTGACGAGTAAGGGGTGGAAGCACGGAGCACTAGACTGCTAGTGAAATCATGGAATCGTCCCGAGCGACAGCGGAGAGAGCCGAGAGAGTCGAAGGTAGTAACTTTCACAGTTATAGCTAGATAATAAGGCTTCACAAGCAGTGGCACGATAGCTCAGGCGGTTAGAGCGTCATGCTATAGTTGTGAAGATAGCGGTTTTGAATCAAACCTTCTCAATCCATTTATTATTATTATTATTATTATTATTATTATTATTATTATTATTATTATTATTATTATTATTATTATTATTTGCAGATTCAGCGGTACGGTTTCTAGAATTTGCCCGAGGCAGGACAATAGATTAACTTAGTGTATGTATATATGAATTAGTTGCGAAATGGAATAAGAATTCATTTCCCACCGTTATAATATTTCACCTAATAATGTCTTCATTACACTGGCTAGTCGCTCGGGCATTGCAAGCAGCAAGAGATTCCACGATTCCATAATTCCAGGATGCCCTAGTGCTTTCAGCCCTGCTTGTAATGCCAAGTGCGACTGCCGCCTTAGCATTAGCTCCTCTACTGAGCTCTGTAATAAACGCAGTCTGTAGAGGAAAGGAGAAATCCCGTGAGTGATATGGAGTACTCTACATTTACAGAGTCAATGACACGGGTGCACTAGTTGTATTGAAATATACATAAATCGTAAGCAGGGTCAGTCGATCTATGTTCCAGATTGGACTTATTACTATGTCAGAAAGTGTCAGTCGCAGTAAATCAAATGTAGAGGTTAGCAATTAGTGACCTAACACTGAAGTACAAGAAGCAAATTTCCTCTCCTTCGTTATTGTAAATTGTAAAGCTAGGTAGAAAGAGGACCTACTGATTGGCAAGCTTGGTCCGTATTTAGCCCGCCTGATTCCACTGATGAAATTATTAAAATAAGAGCCGTAATGCTTTGTTAGATAATCGAAAGTCCGTTGATTACTCTTTATATCCATTCCAAATTAAATTTCGCTTCCATCATCTGCATCCAAATCTGTAAGGATTTATTTTGAAATTGTAAGATTGTATCACAAAATTAGTTTAGTAAAAGTAAACTACATACTACCAAAGAAATGACAGCCAGTGATGTAAATATATTGTTCAACTGAGAATAATGACTGAATACAGGAATGGAAGTTTATGCCCTTGGAGTATATTATTGTCCTATCTTTCAGCAGTTCTCAAATGAAAATGATATCCTTTTAATGTTATGCAGTAAGCAAGTATTTAACCACATCAAATTTTATGATCTACCAGTCCAGGCCTAAATTAAAGGTGGGACACTTTAATCATTTGGCCTAAGTGTGCATTTTATCTTTACTTGTCTCTAAGGTTAGTTCGCAAAACACATATAGCGAACCCTAATTTACATGAAAAAGTAATAATAATTTTATACAAAATTCTCTGTCGTTATGGATTAACATCTAAATGTTTCGGGAAATAATAATGAAATAGGGTGGTAAAATTTTGTCGAATATATATTTTTTTTTTCTGAGACAGCTATAAACTTCATATCAATATGCTGATAATTGTTTTTCTTATACACATGTGAAATATTTGCACGAATATTTACTGTTTACTTCTATCCTGTACATCAAATATGAAGTAAACTTGTAACAATGACACAGAATTCAATTATCGTGTCATTTATTGCGAATAGATTGAGGCATGGAAGCCCTGAAACTGCATATCAAGTTTACCAATGAAATTCAACTTTAGATTTAAATTTTCATTACTTTGTTTTTCCCCCTTCCATTTTGGTGATTCAAATGCGCAACATGTCCTTAACGTAATAGCTGTCTTATCTTCTGCTTCTTCAAGATAATGGAGTTATAAAATTAGAAGTAATCGCGAGCATTTTCAGGCATAGAGTGAACGCAAGGAATACAAATGTTCATATTAATGACGTTCTAGCGTCTTCCACCATTGTTCCATTACTGGTGTGAAATAATAGAATATCACATTTTTAAGTCACATTACAGAAAGGGACAATTCCAAATTCGACAAGTAAGAACCGCAAGAGGTGAAACTATTCTGAAGTATTTATTTGTACATTTGTTATTTGGCTGATTATACAATTAAATCATGTGTCATACATACAAAAAGAATTAATTCAGTGGTTTACAATTGTAGAAACTGACAGTCTTATAGCTGAACTAAGATCAGCAGTATTAGGTTGGCCAGGAAATATTTATTGTAACTGGTACCACAGTATAACAAACAAGATAAATATATTATTATTCAAAATAAAAGCTATTATTTTTTAGATTTTCCTCCACAACTCTGGTAGTATTCCTAATGGTTGACAATATTAATCTATGGATTTACAGGCAAAAAAAAATCTCTGAACACGTGTTTTGACATCTTCAAATCTATCGAACCACCTTTTTGAAGAAATATTATCATGATATGGAACAAAACCATGATCAGAAAATGCAACATTTGGATACTGTATGTTTGTCGAGACAGCAATGCTGTTTCTTATAAATTCTGGATTTTTTTTGAGTCAATCTTTATCCATGGGGAGCAGTATTGTCTTGTTGTAGTATAGCGCACTTCATATTTATAAAGCTGGGTAGGCAGTGCTTAAGACATCGCAACGCTGTACAATTGTTCACAGTGCAATACATGACTGCTTGGGAGCAGCTCGAAATGAACAGCTTCGAAATTTTACCAAACGTAAGTTAACACCTTTAGCTTAAAACGACTTGATGAAGGCGTATTTTTTTTTCTTGTGAAGTACCTATTTTTAATAGTGCTAAACCTCCGTTGTTACTGCTGAGGCATACAGGCATGGATACTGATATAAACATGAGATGAAATAATAAAATGAGAAAGGAAGGAAACGTTCCAGGCGTAATTTTGGGGTACCTCCCTGATATTTACATCTACGCGGATAGGTCCATAAATTTCCTTCCTAACAATTTTCTAGGTATGATAAAGACAAAAACTATATTTTACTTTTTATTACAACACAATTCTGACATCTATGAATTAACATTTCAATCCCCCCCCCCCGAAAAATAGTCAGAAGTATTGTCTGCAAAATGGGCATAAACAGCATCTGTCACTTCTGCGTCACACTTAAAGTTCCTTCCTCGAAGATTCTTCTTGAGTTTTGAGAAGAGGAAATAGTCACTGGGAG